>CM077202.1:3088396-3450896 GCA_039654625.1 Rhinogobio ventralis
CAAACTCGTGGAGAAGCTTGGTACGTACCGTTCCACCCTTCATTTGAGTTTGCCGAGCCGAGTGACGCTCATGCCGACTGTGGTTTCATTGACTTACATATGATTCACTGGAAACTGGAATTATAGCACGCAGATTCAACTGTAATTCATCATACACTGCGTTCAGACATCCAAGTTTAATGTAATTCATGGTGCTCTGTTTAATTACTTGATATTTGTTCATTTTTGACAATATCGGCATTGAATGATAACTGAGCCATAATAGCAAAAGTGTTCATTATCAGTAGCCATGTCCAGGATTAGTAATACTGTGAGTTTACTGTAATTATACTGTGGTTTTTAGCTGTCACTAAATTGTATTGTTAAGGGTTCTTTTAATAATCGTCCTAATTCAACACAAGGTTCTTTATTGGTATTGATGGTTGCAAGAAGAAACTTCAACAGGGCTCCAGACTGTGCCCAGATGGTGGCATTTTGCGACATATGAGAAACCTCAAACGGCAAACGAAAGCGCAACGGAACCGCACTTCTCGTTTGAGCTGCGGACCGTTGATCAGCTCTGAGCAATAATAGACAGCGCAGCGCGAGCTCATACACGGACCGGTCTCGATCACATGACACCGTTACTACACAGCGCTGGAGATCCAGTGAGAAACAGTTTGAGTTCACCACAGAATTAATAACATTGAGATCTAGTGGAAGTGTTCGGTGCAGAATTCTCTGTTATAAACCACAGATATCAGATCAAACAGAGCTGACGTGGAGACCAGGAGAAACCATTGAGTCACAAATCACCAACATTCACCATGATTTACTGTAGTAACGCCACATGGGATTGTGGAAGAAATTTTTTTTTATACATTATTCATCTCAGGGTTCGTACAACCTTTTGAATTGTAAAACTAAAAGTTTAAATGTGTTGGCCACTTTGTGACAAACAAGCACTTTTATTGTAAAAATACTTTTTTTATTAAATTACCATTATAACCAGTAGTTGGCAGCAGAGGAGCACTTAATGACATTTACACTCCTTAAAGGTGCCGTGTCTAGTATTTGAGGATCTATTAAAGTCCCTGTAAGGCAATTCTGAGATTTGTTTCTAAACACATTATAAATGTTAGAAATGTTTTGCTGAAACACGTTACAAAGACTGTGAACTGTGTAGTACTGAAGTTAGACCGTTAAACAGTTTTTCACCATTGCTGTGTTCAGGATTTTTTGGGCGGGGCTAAAGCAGTGGCTCGATGACGCACTGGAGCCACTGAGCATATGGCCCCTCCCACAACGATCATAACTAGAGCACATTCACATCAGTTCGATCGCGAGTTACTGTCAGTAACGTTAGTTATTACAGCCTACAATTTACAACAGCTTACAAAACAAAAAGGATGCTATCAAGAAGAGGTGGACAGCTACCTTGATGGAGAGCTGAGGATCCACACCAACACCTACCTCTTCAGTGACTTTACACCGGATAGTTTTACAAACTTTCAGCGGAGACAACTGGGATTCACTGATAATCCGCTGCACCGATTATCTCCTGCGCCGGCCTTCATCCTCCCGTCCCGCTGACATCTGATGCCGTCGTGAGCTGTACGTGAGTGCTGTCTTGTGTGCTTACGGTCGGCAGCTTTCCCGTGAGTCGGCGTGGTTTCGGTGCCGACCGCGGACACGCCCCCAGCGTTTAAGAGCAGAGAATGCTGCTTATTTTTTCAAGATTATTTTCTATTTTATTTACCTGGCGGATTTTTTTATGATTCAAATTTGGCTGGGTGGTTAATAACACATTTGTCTGTGGTGTGACAAACTCAGAACACATGTTCAATTTTGATTTTACAGGGACTTTAACAGAAATGCAATATAATATACATAACTATGTTTTCTGTGGAGTATAAAGACCTTACATAATGAACCATTATGTTTAGAATGAGCCCTTTCTGTCTTCATACACTGCGGGTCCCCTTACAGTGAAGTCACCATTTTGCGCCGTCATGTTTCTACAGTAGCCCTAAATGGACAAACTGCTCTCCAGAGCGCTAGCAACTCTCTGCAGTCTCCGACGACGACATCTTTGTCCTGTGTCGGCCACCGTAGCTTCTCTATGTGCTCCGTGAGCGGTTGCAATTCAAAATTTACACACTGCACTTTTAATATATGGTCAAAAGTAGGAAGTCACAAAGTCTCATGAAAAACAAAAACTTTTCTTCGAATTACAGAGAAAACTAGTAAAGAGTAGGAGTGTGCACGAATAGTCAAATATTTGATCTGTAATTAATATTCGAAAAATAAAAATACTATTCGAATTTTACTATGTCGCTTTGCTGGCCGTGAATCCATGATAAATCCCACTAAACCTCGCAGTTACAACTAAATCCACTGGGTGGCGCTGTGGAGCGTGTTTAGTTGGTTGTATTTGATCACATAATGTCGTTGTCTGCCTCGCGATGGAATTACTTGCATGAAAATTGAAAATTATCTTACAAAATGGAGCGCCGCTGTACCCCGAGTGAGCAAGAGATAACTTATGACAGCAAAATGATCTCGAGACAAATGCTTCCTTTAAGTTTCGTCAGGGTTTAAAAACAGAAAACACAAAGTGCTGTTAGAAACTTCACTTAACATATTTGTGTCTCTGCAACGACCACATGATATTATCGTTTTTGTCAACATGAAAATGTGAAACAATATAAACATGATATACACTCGAGTCAGAATATGGTTATGTACATTTTGCACGATAACTGGCACGCTGTGCTTTATTAGCGAATATTTGAGCCCAAATATTCTAATACAATATTTTGGAAAAATGCCCATCCCTAGTAGAGAGCACTCCTTTTATTATCTCTGAAGCTGTCGATCAGTTCAGTGTGAGACTATAGGAGACATCAGCCTCCATGTTCTATAGATATTGCATTGTTTAATGAAAAACCCTTAATGGTCGATTATTCTCTTGCATTATTAACTCTTTCCCCGCCAGTGTTTTTTAAAAAAAGTTGCCAGCCACCGCCAGCATTTTTGATAATTTTCACAAAAGTTTTTTATGGCCCCCAGAATATTTCTTTGTATGAAAATCTGAACATGAATATGTCAAAGAACAGAGACTCAGCTTTTAAACAACAACAACAACAAAACATTTTATTCTAGCTTCATGCATTCCTTTTTATCAACATTTGTGGGTGTGTTTCATTAATAAAAGCAACATTTTGATCAAAAAGCTGAGAAAATCATGTTTTCGTCAAAGACTACATCCAGATGAGATTCAGAGCGATGATCCAACACAGATCGAGAGGATCGAGTCCATCAACACCCCAAAGCTTCACAGTCCTATAGCAGTAACATTAGATAGTTTTGATTTATATGATGTTTAATGTTGATGATCACGTTATTTTACATATGCATCTGCTTACATACGATCGCTTGTTTTTTCGCGTCTTCTTCGCCTGTGTTTTGATCAGGAGATTCTGAACTACCGTACCCCTACCGTATAACAGTGAAAACACAGAAAGCTGCAAATTTCCGTCAATGCCGGGGAATTAGGGCTACATGATATTGGAAACAACGTACATTGCGATATTTAGTTTTTCTGCGATTATATATTGTGATATAAAAACAATTTCACCAGATGATTTGAATAGCACTAGAAGAATTAAAGAACTAATCACTCTAGAATAACTGGGCTGATTTTGTAGGGGAGTGAATCTGCATAGAAAATAATAAACAAATTACAAGCATAGATAGATAAGAAAGATACAGTTGAAATAAGTTTTTCTGGTAAACCTAACAGTATTCAGGTACAGAAATTGAATAATTAAATAACAGTCTTCACTGTATAAATGAAATATAACTAATAATATAATTAATTACTACAATTTATCTTTGTTAAAGCTACAAAAGTCATTTTCTCTTTCTCTTGTTGTTTGATCACCATTGGTGACACAAACAGCTGCGGGTTTATTAGGCTGCTGTCCCTTTAAGAGGAACGCATGGCCCTAATATAAATGACACGCATCCCTTTCCTTTCTCAACTGTTTACAGCACATTGACTTCATTTTGCGTGCATTCGGGCACAATTTTGCGTGTGTGTGTGTGCGCACAGAAAACCGAGCACGAGTCCTCTTGCGCTTGATGCTTGACTCGACTTAAACACACATGCAAATGATAAACTTTCATTTTATGATGGTTAAACTTTGCAATTAATCCGCAAATCACATGTGTTCTGAACCAGAGTGCAGCTGCCCGTACGGATCATGGATAAACTACGATCCCTATATATATCGCAGACGCGCACATCACAATATCGATGCTTAAACGAGTTAAATGGATGTGTTTGTGTGATATATTAAGACTAATGTTAAATTAAATGTCGCATAATTTGCTTCCTGACCATTTCCTTGCAATCCATCCTTGTTGTTTGTAAGTATAGAACAAAACATCCTTTGTTTTCCACGCTCTTCCCACTCCATGAAGACGGAAGATGGAGAACACATGTCCACTGAACCTCCCTTGTGGAGCCATTGCATTATTAGCCGCTACATTTTTCTGGATTTACTGGATGTGTTGCTGTGTTGTTCGGTGTGTTTGTGAAACACTGACCTCCTTGAATGCAGTCAGCACTTAATAGTGTCTGAAAAGTGTTGCTGTAAACTCAGCTGTGGCATCTGTTGTTTTCTTCTTTGCTGGTGAACGAGGCACACTAGGACCTCCTGTGGCTCTGCCTTCATCTTTGACCAAAGATGTAAAGAAAAAACAGCTTTGTTTGAGGGGAAATGTGTGAGAGAACTCATCTAGCCATGGTCATTAGGAACTAGCTACCCATCATGCTCGTGCATTAACCCTGTAAACACTTCAGGAATGTGTGGTGGTGGTACGAGAGAGGTTGTGCTAGTTTAGAGCACATGTTAGCTATTAACCCCTCAGAGAGAAAGAGACTTTCAAACTTCATTTCTCAGGGCTGGGACCCAAACATGCTACTCGAAGAAACCTGCTTTTGTGCTTCATTTCTGTTTTTTGGTGTTGTGAAATTTAGTCTGTTGGCTCATTAACCCTAAAACGATCATTTTTGATAGTGCTAAGATCTCTAAATGATCATCATGATCTGTCTCACACAATCTCCTGCAGTCCTTCAGTCTCTGTCTGATAGTTCAGACTCTCTTATCCAGTGAAAGTCTTTTAGTGTAATTGTCCAAACGTCCTCCTTCAGCTCGTGCTTCACGTGTCTTTCTGCTGTCAAATCTGACCTGAGTTTATCAAGGAAACGCAAGAATAACTTTGATATTGTTAGTAATATTTCAACTTAGCTTTACCTGATCATCATTTAATATAAAAATCATGAGTATCAAATACGATCATCAGGTTTATTAGTCAATCATCATTGTATTGCATTGCATTATATGTTTGAAAACTACAGATCATAAAACTAAGCATTTAAATATCATCTTACTAAGACATATTATAGGCAGATATTGATATTCATTTTATGTGGATATCTCGTTATAAAGACTCGTTGATTTAATTTAATCTTTTTGGTCATATAAATATCAGCATCTGCATCAAAATGCATATTTTTGCTCCGTTTGGGCCTCCATATTCTCACTATATCACACTCTATGAGCCATGAAGCCTGATGTATCAAATATAATACTCAACAACTACAATAAAACGCAAGCAGATTTTTGTCTAAATGTTCCAGTTTAAAAATAAAAGTGTATTTTCTTACTATTTCTTCATAAGTCGTGCTGTACAGGGTTAATCAGATCAGCGGCACAGTGAGTTCTTGGATGCTTTGTGCTCTTGGTTTGCCAAATAGATAATATGCACATGTTTATTTTCTATTTTGACATCGTGGAATCTGAAATTGATTCTGGATAAATATCAAACAGAGATCATAATTCTGAACAGGCAAGTAAACACAATGATATGTAATTTACTAGAGCTTGCTGCAGTCTATTTAAAATGTTTATTTACTAGGGCTGGGAGAAAGAAAAAAAATCGAAAAATCAGTTGAAGCGAATTGCAAGGACATTCGCTGTGAGACGGCAGTCTCGCTGTCGGTATTTTCCTTACAAATGCTCTACGAAGGCATTGTTTATGTCTTTTGGAATGCAGTGGACTTGTATATTAAAAATATGCAACTCACTGACAGAAGGATGCTTTCAATTTCAAATGTTGACGCGCGCTTTGTTTGTGAAGAGTGCTCACGCATGCGGCTGTGTGTGACTCCGAGTAGTGGTTTAATTTACTTGCATCTCATATTTATAAAAGACAGATGCGCCAACTAAACACACACATTTGATGCAGTTTCACTCACCGCCTGCTTTTTCCGCTCATGACTGGGAACAAACACACACACTTGCAGAACTTCGGAAAAACAAACTGCATCCACTGTTTCCTTAACGCTGGGTTATTTGGGAAGCTCAACATGGTGATCTTTCCCTCACAACCAGAAACACACTTCTTTAGTGGCATTGTTGATTTCGTGTCTAAAAACAAAATGCCAGCGCCGCCGATGGCTCTCGTAACCAGAACGAAGCTCGTTGATGGACGCGCTCTTGCTCTCACTCTGGTTGATGTGTGTGTGTGTGTGTGTCACTCGTAGTTCTTGAATGGAAAACGTTCAAATACTCTTTGAAAGCACTCTTTGTTTATTGCTTGTTATATGTAATATTCTTTTTATTATTTACTACTTGCTTTTGTTTTGAAGCCATATTAATTTAAAATTCTGAACATACAATTGTTTTAATACATTTTTTTCAATTTGTAATTAATTTTAAAAGTACTTATATTTACATATGTAGGCTAATTAAATAATAAAAAAAAGATTTTAAGATTTTCAAGGCAGTAAACTAACTAATTAATAATAGAAAAAAGTAGATTAAGAATCGTTTTGGAATCGGATCATGACTCCCAGAATCTGAATCGGATCGGATCTTGAGGTGACTGGTGATTTATCGGGTTGAATGAATGATTCAATGACTCAATCATAAATAGTTCATTGTTTTTGAAACGAATCTGTTGAAGGATTCAATGACAAATACATTTTTAACAGTCACTTGTCGCCACCTACTGGCGTAACAAAGTAATCGATATAATCGTTATTTGAAGCGTAAAGTTACTTTCATAAATCATGATTTACTCTTATTTTGATCGGTACCGTAGACATCAGTGTTTATATCTGAACTATAAACATCCCAGTACTTCTGTGATCATATGAACACTTGTAACACACAAATAATGATACTGTGTGGTTGAATATGAATGTCCTTGTCAAAGGCTTAATAGACGAATTGATAGTCGAATTGTTGGAATTTAGAAATATATTATCGCATTGGTGTTTGAATCGAGATCGCCATCTTTTAACGATTAAACACGCAGCTCTAATGTAAAGTAATGGATGAGGTGAAACCATCATAGTGTGAGAATTGTTTTGAGAAATGAAGAAGCTGTGTCTTGCATGACAGGGTTAACTGACTAAATAAGACTCTTGCAGTTTAGAAGTTGTTTGTTTTTCTCTTGAGCTGTTTGCCACTAATCTTTCCCTTCATCCTGCTGTGATATTGGTGCATATTAAAGAACAGACGCCTCTAAATTGTTCTCAAATGACCGTCGTCACATGCTCTCATGAGCTCTGTGATTGGAGGAAAGGGGTCGAATGACTCTTCTTTGTGACTGTCTTTTGCCCTTGTAAGATAACTGTAAGCTCGACCAGTCTGTCCTGCTTTAAGAAGACAAAGATGCCATATGCCTCTGGTGCTTATGACCTTTCTGTGTCATGAAATCCATTGTGTACCTTTGACATGATATGCCTGTCCTTCACATCCTTCATTTACATTTATAGTGTGCTGAAATTAAGTGTGTTGTTTGGGCTTCACTACACTTGTAGTGTTTGAATGCATTGCGAGTTTCAGGTTCACTTTACATTGACATTTGTGCGATTCCAAATAGTCTGTTAGTTTCAAATAAGCTTGCTGTGATAGTCGGTGTTACATCACTTTCTCACCAACAGTTTCTCTGTCGTTTTTTATAGTATTAAAATCATTTAGTTCAGTTAGAGAACAGACAATTAAAAACTGAATGTGTCTGCTTAATACAGCGAGCCGAACAAGAGTCGCAGCACAAACGCAGCAGGAGTCAGATTTCATTTATCAGAGACTGACAAGATGACAGCGGAAGATTTGCTTTCAAAGTGAAATGTAAAAGCATCTATTTAAGGGAGTTTGTCATTGTACTGTTTTGTTGTTGTGTTTTTCCTTAAGAATAATAGACTAATGAACCCACCATTCAAGCAACTCGTCCCAAAATTGGCGCTAACTGTAAACCGAAAGTAAAATACGCACGTTATTCATTCACAGCCGCACTGTCATTCACGGTGTGTGTCCACTGGCACGTTTTCAGTTCATGAATTCATTGAAAACACTCGCACTTCTCCGCACCGTTATGAATGCCCGAGCGACCGTGCGCATTTTACTTTCGGTTTAGAATTAGCAATTTAAAAGCCCCCGTCGGTGATACCAGTATTACCGGTGTTGCCACGCGTCGATTACCCGGTGGGAAAATTTCCTCACCGTCTCATCCCTAGTTTCAAACAAATTAATGAACTTCCTTCACTCACTTCAGGGCTCCAGTCTGCGACTAAAAACAGACCATAAAAACTGAGCGCCAAAATACAAACAGGGACAGCACAGATCAGCTTTCCCAAAACGAGAAATGTCAGGCTTTTTCAAATCAATCAAATCTTTTTAAAATTTCGAACCACGTTTGACGGCTGTGCCAGCATGAGAGAGATCGACAACGACAGAGACGTGTCAATGAATGAACATCCCAGTACTGTAAAAGTGCAGAAAGGCAGTGTCTATTTCATGCACACAACGTGGATAAACCACAACAGATAAACATGACAGCTGTGTGGACTCTAACTCATTATTAACAATTCTCGTTTTTAATTGATCCTGATATGGATTTTTATTCTCGATATCTTTTAATCTTCGCTGTTTTCTGTTACTGCCTGAACTTCACATTATTTGTAGCGCAGCCATAATCGCAGTGCTATTTGTACTTAATTGTTACTTTTATTCTGTTTGTAAATTTTATCATGAAATACAAGCAGTAAATGTTGTTTTAGCGCTCTTTAATGTGGCCTGACAGATCGCTCAACCAGCATTTCGACCTTTGGAAAGAGCTTGTATAAAACAGTAAAAATCATGTCACGTAATGTCAAATTTACCTGAGAAAAGCCATTCAATGCTCATGAACTCATTAGTCAGCTAGAAAAAAAATATTGAAAAAAACATTTTGCTAAATATATGCACTATATCACAGAATCCTTATGTTTTTACTTAACCTGTTGTCTACATGAGAAAGGAAGGAAAGATCTAAAAATGTTATTAAACACCGCCCATATAATATTGCTTGTTACTGCAATGGCATTAGCAGAACTATTGCTCATTGGACGTCTTTACACATACAGCCATCCACAACCTAACCATAAGCTCTACTCTTCAGCACAATGATAACCATAAAAACGTCAACACAACAGAGATTCTTTTAAATGTCAAACATAACTGAGCATTAACAGGTTTTCACTCACATAAAATAACACTTCATTTCAACATTTCTAATCCAGCCAAATGCAAAGCATTCTGGGAACTAAAAATCCTCCGCCCGTTTCAGTTAAAAATCATTCATGAAATCCCAACTCAAATGGATTAAGTAAACTTCATTTTTAAATACATTTAAGTGGATTGAACACAATGAAATTAAGTTAGGATGAAATGTATAGCAATTGCATTTTACTTCATTGGAACAAGCAGCAACATTTTTTTTTAGTGTACTGTTTTCTTGGTGAAATCTGGCAAAAAAGTTTATTCCCCACCTTTCAACACCCTCAATATAGTCGCCCATGTTCATCTCTTCTCTGTCCTGTACATCTAAAGGTTTTTAATAGAATAAATGGAAATGCCAGGAAAGCACTCTCTCATTGATTACAGTGCTCATTTCCTGAAACAGCATTTCAGCAGATTCTATTTAATAATTAATGATCAGGGGCCATGATGGCTTTTATTTGCCAGTTCAGAGGAACAGTATGTACCTCACTTTAAAGTGTATTTTCTCGAATTGTACCTTATTTTGACTTAACAGAAAAGAAAAGTGTCAGAGACCGAAACCTGGATGATGGCTGATTTTTTTTTTTTATGGCTTATTTTAGCTTTTAATATTTAAGACGGTGTGTTTAATGCTGATGCTTTAGGTAGTTCTACTATTTACTATTGCAGTTTTTATTAATATAATGTTATACTCATAACATGAGGGTGAAAAGCACGTTTCTAAAGCACTATACACATCAGTGTTGACTGAAATCTAATGTAAATTATATTTTCTTGACTGCCGAATTTGTAATCTCAACAGCCCATTCCTGATAAGCATTTTATGGTTATATTATTAAAGGAATTTTTAATAAAGAATACTCGTGTTTTTCTATGCAGAGGCGCAGATCTTTTACCCACCAGAATCACTGTCAGTGTGAAAACACGTTTTGTATTTCACTACAGCACATAATAACTGCCACAGAATAAAACATTTAAAAAAATTATTGCGACTTTACCTCTCTCAATTCTGACTTTACCTCTCTCAGTTCTGACTTTACATCACACAATTCTGACTTTACATCACACAATTCTGACTTTACATCACACAATTCTGACTTTACATCACACAATTCTGACTTTACATCACACAATTCTGACTTTACATCACACAATTCTGACTTTATATCACACAATTCTGACTTTATATCACACAATTCTGACTTTATATCACACAATTCTGACTTTACATCACACAATTCTGACTTTATATCTCACAATTCTGACTTTATATCACACAATTCTGACTTTATATCACACAATTCTGACTTTATATCACACAATTCTGACTTTACATCACACAATTCTGACTTTATATCACACAATTCTGACTTTACATCACACAATTCTGACTTTATATCACACAATTCTGACTTTACATCACACAATTCTGACTTTACATCACACAATTCTGACTTTACATCACACAATTCTGACTTTATATCACACAATTCTGACTTTACATCACACAATTCTGACTTTACATCACACAATTCTGACTTTATATCACACAATTCTGACTTTATATCACACAATTCTGACTTTATATCACACAATTCTGACTTTACATCACACAATTCTGACTTTATATCTCACAATTCTGACTTTATATCACACAATTCTGACTTTATATCACACAATTCTGACTTTACATCTCACAATTCTGACTTTACATCACACAATTCTGACTTTATATCTCACAATTCTGACTTTATATCTCACAATTCTGACTTTATAACTCACAATTCTGACTTTATATCACACAATTCTGACTTTATATCACACAATTCTGACTTTACATCACACAATTCTGACTTTATATCTCACAATTCTGACTTTACATCACACAACTCTGACTTTATATCACACAATTCTGACTTTACATCACACAATTCTGACTTTACATCACACAATTCTGACTTTACATCACACAATTCTGACTTTACATCACACAATTCTGACTTTACATCACACAATTCTGACTTTACATCACACAATTCTGACTTTACATCACACAATTCTGACTTTACATCACACAATTCTGACTTTACATCACACAATTCTGACTTTATATCTCACAGTTCTGACTTTATATCTCTCAGTTCTGACTTTACATCACACAATTCTGACTTTATATCACACAACTCTGACTTTACATCACACAATTCTGACTTTACATCACACAATTCTGACTTTACATCACACAATTCTGACTTTACATCACACAATTCTGACTTTATATCACACAATTCTGACTTTACATCACACAATTCTGACTTTATATCACACAATTCTGACTTTATATCTCACAATTCTGACTTTATAACTCACAATTCTGACTTTATATCACACAATTCTGACTTTATATCACACAATTCTGACTTTACATCACACAATTCTGACTTTATATCTCACAATTCTGACTTTACATCACACAACTCTGACTTTATATCACACAATTCTGACTTTACATCACACAATTCTGACTTTACATCACACAATTCTGACTTTACATCACACAATTCTGACTTTACATCACACAATTCTGACTTTACATCACACAATTCTGACTTTACATCACACAATTCTGACTTTACATCACACAATTCTGACTTTACATCACACAGTTCTGACTTTATATCTCTCAGTTCTGACTTTACATCACACAATTCTGACTTTATATCACACAACTCTGACTTTACATCACACAATTCTGACTTTACATCACACAATTCTGACTTTATATCACACAATTCTGACTTTACATCACACAACTCTGACTTTATATCACACAATTCTGACTTTACATCACACAACTCTGACTTTACATCACACAATTCTGACTTTATATCACACAATTCTGACTTTATATCTCACAATTCTGACTTTACATCACACAATTCTGACTTTATATCTCACAATTCTGACTTTACATCACACAACTCTGACTTTACATCACACAATTCTGACTTTACATCACACAACTCTGACTTTATATCTCACAATTCTGACTTTATATCACACAACTCTGACTTTACATCACACAATTCTGACTTTATATCACACAATTCTGACTTTATATCTCACAATTCTGACTTTACATCACACAATTCTGACTTTACATCTCACAATTCTGACTTTATATCACACAACTCTGACTTTACATCACACAATTCTGACTTTACATCTCACAATTCTGACTTTACATCTCACAATTCTGACTTTATATCACACAACTCTGACTTTACATCACACAATTCTGACTTTACATCTCACAATTCTGACTTTACATCACACAATTCTGACTTTACATCACACAACTCTGACTTTACATCACACAATTCTGACTTTACATCACACAACTCTGACTTTACATCTCACAATTCTGACTTTACATCACACAATTCTGACTTTACATCTCACAATTCTGACTTTACATCACACAATTCTGACTTTATATCTCACAATTCTGACTTTACATCACACAACTCTGACTTTACATCACACAATTCTGACTTTACATCACACAATTCTGACTTTACATCTCACAATTCTGACTTTACATCACACAATTCTGACTTTACATCACACAACTCTGACTTTACATCACACAATTCTGACTTTACATCACACAACTCTGACTTTACATCTCACAATTCTGACTTTACATCACACAATTCTGACTTTACATCACACAACTCTGACTTTATATCACACAATTCTGACTTTATATCACACAACTCTGACTTTACATCACACAATTCTGACTTTACATCACACAATTCTGACTTTACATCACACAATTCTGACTTTACATCACACAATTCTGACTTTACATCACACAATTCTGACTTTACATCACACAACTCTGACTTTACATCACACAATTCTGGCTTTACATCACACAATTCTGGCTTTACATCACACAATTCTGGCTTTATATCACACAATTCTGACTTTACATCACACAATTCTGACTTTATATCTCACAATTCTGACTTTACATCACACAACTCTGACTTTACATCTCACAATTCTGACTTTACATCACACAATTCTGGCTTTACATCACACAATTCTGGCTTTACATCACACAATTCTGGCTTTATATCACACAATTCTGACTTTACATCACACAATTCTGACTTTACATCACACAATTCTGACTTTACATCTCACAATTCTGACTTTACATCACACAATTCTGACTTTACATCACACAATTCTGACTTTACATCACACAATTCTGACTTTATATCTCACAATTCTGACTTTATATCACACAATTCTGACTTTATATCTCACAATTCTGACTTTACATCTCACAATTCTGACTTTACATCACACAATTCTGACTTTACATCACACAATTCTGACTTTATATCACACAATTCTGACTTTACATCACACAATTCTGGCTTTATATCACACAATTCTGACTTTATATCACACAATTCTGACTTTACATCACACAATTCTGACTTTATATCTCACAATTCTGACTTTATATCACACAATTCTGACTTTATATCTCACAATTCTGACTTTATATCACACAATTCTGACTTTATATCTCACAATTCTGACTTTACATCTCACAATTCTGACTTTACATCACACAATTCTGACTTTATATCACACAATTCTGACTTTATATCTCACAATTCTGACTTTACATCACACAACTCTGACTTTACATCACACAATTCTGACTTTATATCTCACAATTCTGACTTTACATCACACAACTCTGACTTTACATCACACAATTCTGACTTTATATCTCACAATTCTGACTTTACATCACACAACTCTGACTTTATATCTCACAATTCTGACTTTACATCACACAACTCTGACTTTACATCACACAATTCTGACTTTACATCACACAATTCTGACTTTACATCACACAATTCTGACTTTACATCACACAACTCTGACTTTACATCACACAATTCTGGCTTTACATCACACAATTCTGGCTTTACATCACACAATTCTGGCTTTACATCACACAATTCTGACTTTACATCACACAATTCTGACTTTATATCTCACAATTCTGACTTTACATCACACAACTCTGACTTTACATCTCACAATTCTGACTTTACATCACACAATTCTGGCTTTACATCACACAATTCTGGCTTTACATCACACAATTCTGACTTTACATCACACAATTCTGACTTTACATCACACAATTCTGACTTTACATCTCACAATTCTGACTTTACATCACACAATTCTGACTTTACATCACACAATTCTGACTTTACATCACACAATTCTGACTTTACATCACACAATTCTGACTTTATATCTCACAATTCTGACTTTACATCACACAATTCTGACTTTACATCTCACAATTCTGACTTTACATCTCACAATTCTGACTTTATATCTCACAATTCTGACTTTACATCACACAATTCTGACTTTACATCACACAATTCTGACTTTACATCACACAATTCTGACTTTACATCACACAATTCTGGCTTTACATCACACAATTCTGACTTTACATCACACAATTCTGACTTTACATCACACAATTCTGACTTTATATCACACAATTCTGACTTTACATCTCACAATTCTGACTTTACATCACACAATTCTGACTTTACATCTCACAATTCTGACTTTACATCTCACAATTCTGACTTTACATCACACAATTCTGACTTTACATCACACAATTCTGACTTTATATCTCACAATTCTGACTTTATATCTCACAATTCTGACTTAATAACTCACAATTCTGACTTTATATCACACAATTCTGACTTTATATCACACAATTCTGACTTTATATCTCACAATTCTGACTTTACATCTCACAATTCTGACTTTACATCACACAATTCTGACTTTATATCTCACAATTCTGACTTTACATCACACAACTCTGACTTTATATCACACAATTCTGACTTTACATCACACAACTCTGACTTTACATCTCACAATTCTGACTTTACATCACACAATTCTGGCTTTACATCACACAATTCTGGCTTTACATCACACAATTCTGGCTTTATATCACACAATTCTGGCTTTATATCACACAATTCTGACTTTATATCACACAATTCTGACTTTACATCACACAATTCTGACTTTACATCACACAATTCTGACTTTATATCACACAATTCTGACTTTATATCTCTTGTGAGATAAATCACAATTACCTTTTTATTTTTTATACTGTGGCGGAAACAAGCTTTCATAGCTTTCACTTGCTGTATGAAGCAGGCACAAGACCGACTATTTGTTCAGACGACCCATCTGCAATTGATTTTGAAATGATAGTTTTGGTCTTCTGTCTCTCCATCATACAAAACTTCTCAAGTCATGTTTCAGAGACTGAATATAGTACCATCATTTCCTCAAGAGGCAGGGCCTTCATTCTTCTGCCTTTCGCAGTGCTGTTTAAATCATAATATTTCTTAAGAGTAAGTGGAGACATCATAAATGAAGCGGGGCACATTTTGTACAGACTCTGTGGCAAATGCTGTGAGTCTATAATAGATTAAGAATCTGCAGTGTGTCATAATGTGAGTGCTGGCCAAAAGAAACCCTGCCTTCTTTAGGCAGTGAAGAAACACACACACACACACACACACACACTCCTACACTAATACTAGCGAAGGGAGTGTATATTATTAGAATGTGAAACGGAAACCCTAAAAAGCAAGCAAGCTCAAAATGACATCATTGGGAAGGTTGAGGCAGGACTTTTATCCGAGCCCTCTTGACCAAACCGTCAGTTGTTCCAAACGTCTGGTTAGTCATGAGGAATCGTAATGGAGGTTGGAGGGAAAATGCTGATGGAGACTCTCCACTGTGGGGAGAAGGGCTTTAGGTGGGGTTGCACATGCATGTCGAGCCCAGTTTGTGACGTGGGAGAAGGGGGAGACTTTTAACAAACAGGAAATGACTTCAAACATTTGGCTTGTTCCCTGGATGTTACCGTCATCCTGGTATTTTCTGCTGCTGCTCACAGATTCTTTCATTGTTTTCATACTTAATGGCTTTGTCATAAATGACTGATGTTTTTTAAATTAAAGTCCCCCTGTAGTCAATAATTTTATCCCTTAAAACTAATCTTTGATCACCAAAATGACATTTAAACGTTTTGTCCTGTGGAAATAATTTATTCATGTCTCAAAATAGCTTGAATGTAACTCTATACCCTTGATTCATTTAGTATGCGCAGTACAATGAATATGCAAATGAGCCCCGCCTCCATTCACTCATACAGGCTTGTCTAGAAGTTGATGTATCAGAATGTGTTTTATGCATCGCTCTCTACAATGTCGGACACATAACGATAATTAATATGATTGGCTTCTCTTGTGACTCCCCTGCTTCAGAGAATAGTTAATATGCTAAAGTCCGCCCCCCTCGTGATGTGATTGGTTACAAGGTAGTTTGTGACGTCAGAAACACCAGCGATTTCAAACCGCGTTTTTGAGACCATCTTTGGTTCACTGTGGTTTTAAAGAGAAAATACTCAGCAATAGACTGAATTTGCACATGGTTTGTCTTAAAGCATATTAAAAACACCACATAGACATATAAACAATAGGGCTGGGTATTGACACAAATGTCACGATTCAATTCGATTTCCATTCACAAGCTTGCGATTCGATTATGATTTGATTCAATATCGATTATTGTGGATATACACTCACCTAAAGGATTATTAGGAACACCATACTAATACTGTGTTTGACCCCCTTTCGCCTTCAGAACTGCCTTAATTCTACGTGGCATTGATTCAACAAGGTGCTGAAAGCATTCTTTAGAAATGTTGGCCCATATTGATAGGATAGCATCTTGCAGTTGATGGAGATTTGTGGGATGCACATTCAGGGCACGAAGCTCCCGTTCCACCACATCCCAAAGATGCTCTATTGGGTTGAGATCTGGTGACTGTGGGGGCCATTTTAGTACAGTGAACTCATTGTCATGTTCAATTTGAAATGATTCGAGCTTTGTGACATGGTGCATTATCCTGCTGGAAGTAGCCATCAGAGGATGGGTACATGGTGGTCATAAAGGGATGGACATGGTCAGAAACAATGCTCAGGTAGGCCGTGGCATTTAAACGATGCCCAATTGGCACTAAGGGGCCTAAAGTGTGCCAAGAAAACATCCCCCACACCATTACACCACCACCACCAGCCTGCACAGTGGTAACAAGGCATGATGGATCCATGTTCTCATTCTGTTTACGCCAAATTCTGACTCTACCATCTGAATGTCTCAACAGAAATCGAGACTCATCAGACCAGGCAACATTTTTCCAGTCTTCAACTGTCCAATTTTGGTGAGCTCGTGCAAATTGTAGCCTCTTTTTCCTATTTGTAGTGGAGATGAGTGGTACCCGGTGGGGTCTTCTGCTGTTGTAGCCCATCCGCCTCAAGGTTGTGCGTGTTGTGGCTTCACAAATGCTTTGCTGCATACCTCGGTTGTAACGAGTGGTTATTTCAGTCAAAGTTGCTCTTCTATCAGCTTGAATCAGTCGGCCCATTCTCCTCTGACCTCTAGCATCAACAAGGCATTTTCGCCCACAGGACTGCCGCATACTGGATGTTTTTCCCTTTTCACACCATTCTTTGTAAACTCTAGAAAAGGGTGTCAGTGAAAATCCCAGTAACTGAGCAGATTGTGAAATACTCAGACCGGCCCGTCTGGCACCAACAACCATGCCACGCTCAAAATTGCTTAAATCACCTTTCTTTCCCATTCTGACATTCAGTTTGGAGTTCAGGAGATTGTCTTGACCAGGACCACACCCCTAAATGCATTGAAGCAACTGCCATGTGATTGGTTGATTAGATAATTGCATTAATGAGAAATTGAACAGGTGTTCCTAATAATCCTTTAGGTGAGTGTATATCAGATACAGTACATGGCAAATTTTCTTGAGGAAAAACAATCTCAACTAATGCTGAAAACTATACATGGTAGTCAGTTGGTACTACATTACTGTAATATTGAAGGTTAAAATTAACTGATTTAAACATAAATTACACTTAATGATGTTTTTTTATAATAATAAAGTTATAATACTAACTTTACAATTACATAATCATATTTCTACTCCAATTTGTCTTTTGAAATATAAACATTTAAATGGTGGCAGTCATACTTTTTATTCAAACATATTGAAGAACATTAAAAATTATATAACATATATTTATCAAAATTCTCATCTCTAGAGTTCATTTTTCTAGCTGACTAATGAGTTTATGGACACTGAATATGGTTTTTCTGAGGTAAATGTGACGTTAGGGGACATTGTTTACAAGCTGTTTTACTGACGTTATTCCACGGCTGAAACACTGAGCGATTACAATGTACATGCAATGTAAAGTCGGTAAGTTGTACTCTATCTTTTAACACACTTTCAGACGTTCATTCATGTTTATTTCGCGCTGTAACTGGTATTAAAGTGGAAGAGAAGATCAGTTCACGTGAGCTGCGCTGCCGCTTCTCTTGAGCTAAGAGTGCTACAGTGCATTAAACAGCGGCGAAATAAACTTTTCGTAATAAAATGGACGTAATTTGATATCTGAGACTTTTTCATATCAAAAGTAACAAAGATTATTGCGATTTATTGGATGCGAGAGGCTCTACAAAGTTCCGTTCATTCATCAACTGAAAACAGAATAAACTAATTCTTAGGATTTAAGAATTGATGTCGGTTCATAAAAATGAGAATCGATTAAAATCGAGAAATCAATAATTTTTTACCCAGCCCTAATAAACAACATTAAAATCTTGAGTCTTTTTTTTTCTTTTTTCGGATGTTTATTATTGTTCAGAGAGCAATAACTGACCAAAATTCAGTATGGAATAGTATAGTTTTATTTTTCCAGTAACTAAAAGCGGTCTAAAATGTAATAAAAGTTTGTCGTCTTGCATTTTCTATCCTATACTATCCTACTGTAATCATGGCAGAGCCACAGTGAGGGGAATGTGGAGACTGAAGGAAATGCTCGATTTATCAGAGGATGCATCATTTCCTCCCCTTTCCTTCCTTGTATCAAGAGATTTGTGAATATTTTGGCCTGCCCAACTAGGACTGGGCAATATTTTGAAGTAGGCCTGTCACGATCATGAATTTTGTGCTTGTCATACAAATAATTGCGATTTCATATTTGGCTCATGTTACTTAGTGTAAGCCTAATATATTTTTTATATATATATATATATATATATATAACGTGTAGCTGTATAATTTAATATTTTGTTAAAATGTAACTTTAATTTTGGTCCACTTTACATTCACCTGAATATAATGTAGTATAATATAATGCAGTCTGATTAAACCTATAAGCCTTATTTTATTTGAAGACATTTGACTGTATCCACAAAAGTATTGGCTCACCTCCTCGTCCTGTGACTACATGCTGTTAACCATGTGTAACAGTTACGCAAATGTTAAAGTAAAACCAGGGCCATTACGCATGTTAATTTTTCACACGTGATATAAACTTTTGCATGAGTTTGGTGTGAACTGAACCCGCTCCTAAACAGAAGCGTCTAATCTTCACACACTTCAGAGTGAGGTTTCTATTCACTTTATATTC
Organism: Rhinogobio ventralis; assembly: GCA_039654625.1. Lineage (NCBI taxonomy): Eukaryota > Metazoa > Chordata > Actinopteri > Cypriniformes > Gobionidae > Rhinogobio > Rhinogobio ventralis. The sequence goes on from CM077202.1 coordinate 3,108,663, forward strand.
ATTACATAGCAAATACATGAAATATCATGAAAATAATGAAACAATAGCTGCGTTTACATGGACCCTAATAAACGGATTGTAATCAGACTAGTAGTAGTGACTGTTGTGTTATTTTAAAATTCTCCTTCCAGTCATTTCATCCACAGATGCCTTAATTTGGGCACAGGAAGGGGTGTTTTTACCGCTTGATAAATATAAGCAGCGGCACAGCGGTTCATGTGTTTGTCGTCTGCTAATCAGGACCCTAAATAGATAAATATCTGCTCCTTAAACAAAGAAAAGAAGCAATATAAGAGAATGGTTAGTATGCACAAACAGCGGGAAACTACACCGATCAGGCATAACATTATGACAGGTGAAGTGAATAACTCTGATTATCTCTTCAGCACGGCACCTGTTAATGAGTGGGATATATTAGGCAGCAAGTGAACATTTTGTCCTCAAAGTTGATGTGTTAGACGACTGGGTCAGAGCATCTCCAAAACTGCAGCTCTTGTGGGGTGTTCCCGGTCTGCAGTGGTCAGGATCTATCAAAAGTGCTCCAAGGAAGGAACAGTGGTGACCCGGCGACAGGGGCTTGGGCAATGTTCTGCTGGGAAACCTTGGGTCCTGCCATCCATGTGGATGTTTCTTTGACACGTACCACCTACCTAAGCATTGTTAATTGTAACTATACTATTAGGAAGGTGGTCATAATGTTATGCCTGATCTGTGTATATTCGTGCAGTGTATGCATGTCAAAAAATCAATTCAAGTTTGAAGCTTGTGACATATAAATGCGCAGATCACCGATCACATTCGGATTCATCAACAAACAAGAAACAAAAAGTGTCCATGTAAACGTAGCTATTGTCAAGATATATTGAATCAGCTGTCCTTGAATCATTTTAGTGTTTTTTGTTTTGTTTTTTTTTTGCAATGAATTATTCTCATAATGTTAAGGTAAAGGGCAGGTTTGTTTGTTTACACATTCATTTTTGTGTTTTTGTCCAGCTCTGTTGGTCTTCAGGGCGCTCTAATCTATGATACAGGAAGTAGTTACACTAAGAAGCAGCCCTACCCAGCACAGAGCTTTCCTGTTGCATTGATCAAATCTAGCTGTGATTTAGTGATTTAGACTTGCTTACTTACACTGAACCCCTCTGGGAGGGGAAACGGCTTTATGTCTGCTTTCAAGGCTGGCTTTAGAAGCTTAATGATTGAATTATTTCAGAATAATGTATGGAAATGTGCATTATTTATGGGCTTTTAGTATTCTACAAATAATATTTGCCCAAACTGCTCCCTGTGAATATCTTGAATATTTGTGCTGCTTGAATATGCAAACAGAAATAAGTTTGCTGGCAGTCATTTTAGTAGTCAAGCAAACTTGTGTAGTGTTCAAGTATGTGAACTTTTGAGCCAATCTAGAAACTTCTTTTCTTTCACAGTCTTTAATTTTCAGTAGTTAATACCAATACCAGGGGAATTCACTCCTTTATTTAAAACATTAAATTAAGTTTTAAAACCGTGGCATGCAGCCTTTAAGTATTTCTCCAAGACATAAACATTGCTTAAATGTTTTCATGTAAATAATATTCACGTGACCCATCAGAAACGAATAGATAAATTAAAATGATTGATTATTATGAATGACGTGCATGCATTTATACTGGTTCAGACATTACCGTTGTTAAACGTTGTTGTTTTCTTGTCTCTAGTGGCGATTAGATTATTGAATTATAGAATTAATGTTGCAGATGTGATCATTTTAGTCACAGTCTGCAGAATAAGAGATTCAGTGTAGCTTTATTGATTATAACGGGAGTTTTCATAAGAGAGCAGGACTCACTGCACTCGCGCTAAACTGAAGTGATTGACCTGTTCAATCATAATAAAGGAAGTGCTTTTTAATTGCTTTCTGTAAATAACCATGTGGCAAACTGTCTCAGTGAACTATTCAATGAACTAATTGGTCTTTATTAGTGAAACAGAAAGCACATTATAATGTGACATCAGTTGCCACCCAATAAAGAGGTATTTTAATGTACATTTAACATTCAAAATCGCAAATACAATATCAAGAGAAACAGCCCTGACTGAAATAATAGATTATTTCAAATTCATCGCATGTTTTTTTTACTGTTTTAGACTATTTGCATTTAAACAATGAAATTAGTCATTGCACACCACATAGTTTTTATGCTTTACAAACTTAAACATGTAATTTTTCTGTGATGTTTTGAACAGTGTTGCTTTGTGATTTCTGCTGAATTTTGTTGATTTAAATAAGATAGCATTATCTAACTGATAGATGACAGGGCTCAACATTAAGCCTTTTCATGTGCTTGTCCTTCGGACAAGTAATCCGATCATTCACTTGTCCGAGTGAAAAAATTTGCTTGTTTTTGTGTTGTAAATATAATTTATTCTGAAGCAATATTCTTATTCAAAAGTGTTCAATCAGCTTTGACATATTTGTGATATTTTTACCTTTTATAAAGGGCATTTTTCCCTAATCTTCTTAAATCTAGGATATGCTTCAGCTTTCGTTTTATATTGTTAAATGTTATCAATAAATTAAATTAGAATAAGACACTATATGGCTGTTACCAATTAAAAAAAATAATTTACACTGAAAATTACAACTGCATTAAATAATGTTATGAGATTGTTTGTTTTAAATATTTTTTTAATACACAAATAAGAAATGTTTAAAAGAATGTTTAAATATTAAACTTAACCGTCAGTAGGTGGCAGCAGGTACCGTCTTAATGAGTGAGTCATTGAGTCGATTCGTTCAAACGGTTGATTCATTCAAGAATGAGGCAGTCGTTTACGAATAGGTCATTGAATCTTGGATTCAACCGATTCATTCAAAACGCTGAATCATTCAGTAACACACTCGGTGCGTCCCAATTCGCACACTATCCGTCCTAAATAGTATTCGAAAATAGAATTAGTATGTCCCAAATCGTAGTATGTTGAAAAGAGTATTCCAAAGATACCCAGATGGTCTACTATTTCTGCAGATTGACACACACTCTAGCTGCTGATATTGCCCACAAACCATTGCGAGTTGGACAAGGATTCGATTAGAACTACAAACGCAGATAAAAAGTGTTAAACTACAAACATGACGGATGTGCGAGTCCGACGGTTCAGTAGAGAGGTTTAGATAAAGGGGCTTGAGTGATCAATTATCAGTATTTAACCTGACAAAAAGATATTTATTCATTGTGAACTTTTGTAATGATACGTTTGGCCAATAACTTTTAAATGCATCATTATATTTAAACTGCAAACACATGAGGAGAGTCTCTGCATTGAAGACCCACAAATGGCAGATCAACGTGCTACTAACTACATTTCTCTCCGATACGGTAGGAAATTAAACTGAATGTGGAGGATTTTAACTGTGACAATGATTGACGGGGCAGTTTAAACAGTGAAGGGATGCACGACAGAGTCTGTTAATGATGAAGATGACGAAGTAGTATGTCCCAAAGCTTGCATACTCTTCTGCTACACACTCAAAAGTATGTACTTTTTCTTCACAAAAAGAGTACATACTTTTAGGTCGTAGTATAAGTAGGCGAATTGGGACGCAGCAACTGTTGCTGTGAGATGCGTTATGGTTCTGATGTGATCTTTGTTTGGAACTAATTCCAAAACATTAAATAGAACAAAAACAGTCAATATTGCATCTAAAATGTAAGTGACAATTAATTGTTTATGGATCTGGCGTATGAAATCAGTGTCACGTTTCCAATTGTGATGGTATTCAGGAAAACAGCACTCTTGCTCGTGTGATGTTGCGTAACTGTAACATATGTTATAAATATAAAAACTCTACATTTTGAATTTTCACTGCAGTATGTTAACTGAGTTTCTTTGTATTAACATACTGCAGTATTATTCGATTTCTCCTCGAGAGGCTGCGTGAGCGTCAACAGCACAACCTTGTTACCGTCAGTACATTATATAGCCTACTATATATTATTATTCACTATCGATCGCCACTTACACTAAATTAATGCAGAATCATTCTTGCATTTTGGTGATTCCCTAGTTATTTTTTGTTATTGCCGTTTTAATCAGGATACTTGTCAGGACAAGCGGACAAACGTTAATGTCGAGCCCTGGATGAGACTCAGGGCCCTATCATGCACCTGGCGCAATGCGACGCAAGTGTTTTCTGCTAGTTTCAGCCCGACGCAGTTATCATTTTCATGTCATGTTGTTTAAATGGCAAATGCACTGGTGCATCTGTTCGCCCATGGGCGTCTGGTCTGAAAACTAGGTGTGTTCAGGAGCATTGTTGGTGCGTTGCTCTTTTGAGGAACTGAAAACGACTGCGCCATTGACCAACACAAACCTGCTCTTTAAAGTCAATAGTGCAGTATTTTGTGTTATTTAAAGGGTGTGTTAGTAATATGAGCCTATAGGCGGGTGCACAACACACGTACACTCTGCTTATTACACACACAGGGACGCACAGCAGCACACACACATTTTGAAATATTAAAAATTAATGGATTCCTCTCTGGAGAAGCGTTCAGTCTTTCCGCTCGCAAATTCCTCCATGTAAATAGTGAATCCACCATGGTGCGAGCGCAACTGGCTTTTATAGGGAATGGAAGATGCGACTCTTGATTGGTTTATTGCACGTTACGCCCAAAACACACACATGACTCATTAAGAGACTAGGTACAACCCTTTTGGACCATGCATCTGGAGCGCAGACCGTTTTTTCTGTCGTTAAACAAAAAAAAAGTGTATTCGGACACGCCCGAAGTGCACCTGCGCCGTGCGCTTAGATCGTTAAAATAGGGCCCTGAGGATATTGTTTAAAATCATTTTCTATTAAAAGTGTTTAAGCTTTAGTTTATAGCTTTTTATAGCTGTGAGATATTTTAGCAAATTTAAAACAAATTATTTGTCGTCTTTTTTAAAGAAACTTTTGTTCTTGGCTAAAATTTTCAACTAAATATTCAAATAAATTTTCAACTATATTACTGATCTGCCTGCATTGACACTATATGATAATTGAAATGAGCTAGATGGCATCACTGTTTTCTCCAGAGCGGCTGTACAGCCGAATCAAATTCTGTTGCATTATTTTCCTGTTAACACTGTGAAGCTGCTTTGAAGCAATCTGCATTGTACAAAGCACTATATAAATAAAGGTGGCTTGACTTGAAATATAGCACTAATTTTCCAGTGGCGACGGAAAAATGTTGCCAAAGCAAGTAAAAATCACAGTACTTTAGATTCAAGGAGAACAGGCATTGTTTATTTAATTGTAATGTACTGTACCGTTTACAAATTTATTTTACTGTCACTAATGAAAGGAGGAAGCTTCGTCCTTACAACAGTGTTACACTATGCTATCGATTGGACAGGAAGTGCATTTGTGATTCGCAGCGTTTTCTTCTTCCTGGATCAGCCTCACACACGTCTGTGTGTTCATGGGTCTCAATACACCCCTTCTCTCTGCAGTTTAATGCGTCCTATTACTTAGCATGGATTAATTTTGTTACAGCATTACGTCATCTGCTGGCAGGCTGTATTTTTAGCCAAGAAATGCAATTGGCCAGCAGCTAATTAAATTACAGCCCTCTATTTAGGCTGTTTGATGGATGGTCAATGAATGGCCATTCTTCCAGCACTCCATCTGATTTCAGGGCAGGACTGGGGCGGGACAACCAATGACAATCCAGACTGAGGAGGGAATTCACTGGGGATCCTCTGGAAAAAGACACACTCTGTGTGTGTGTGTGTGTGTGTGTTTGAATCTATGAGCATGTTTATTCCATAGCTTGCACATGACAACTTAATGACTCATGTGGATGTCGGTCAAAGATGAAATCATACTAGTCCCAAAAATGGACTGGCATCATTTCATTTAAATTCATCAGGGAGGTTTGGCACATGCTTGGCCGGATACTGTAGGGGTCAAGCCACACGCTGATTTGAAGTGTTTTACGAAATCACCAGCTGCCTGCTCCACCCGTGAAGGGAGTGTCCATCTGTGTCTGGCTTTATACCCTTCCCGTCACAGGACGGAAAGACTACGGACATTATTTAACACGTTTAATATAGATTTTACTAGTATCAACGCCATCATCTTTTTGTTTACACTTAATAATTGAAAAATCTATGCAAATTAATTTAACCCTTTGGTTGTGTTCTGGTCATTTTGACCCAGAGAGGATTTTAGTCTTCCTGAAAATGCTAGTTAATATTATTGCATTGGACTAAAAGTTTTTTCCATCTTGACCTTGTTACTAGGGCTGGCCAAAAAATCTCAGACAGGACATTTTTTCTTTTGAAATTATGAGAAGTATTATGAGAAACAGCGTGATGATCACAATGAACATGGAGCCGGAGGATTTAGTTAAATCTGTCATAAGGGTAAATTTTTTATTTGGCTATTTGAAAATCTGGAATCTGAGGGTGCAAAAAAATCTAAATATTGAGAAAATCGCCTTTAAAGTTGTCCAAATGAAGTCCTTAGCAATGCATATTACTACTAATAATACATTTTTTATACATTTACGGTAGGGTAGGTTAACGGTAGGCTGTTATAATTGTACGTCATCTTACCTGAGCAACACTGCGTGAATATTTCCTCATAACATGAGCGGAGTGGAATAAAGAACGTGACGGCGTGATTGATATTCAAAACGGTTAGCACGCACTGCTTTGTTAATGGTTTGTATACCTGAAGTCTGTTTCGCTTTCCCTTTTTGAATGACGAATATAGACAAATATATCTGCTTAAATAGACATTTATCTCCTTTACATTAGTTTTAATTTTGACAGCAAATTTTGATTTAGTTTTAGTCGTAGTCTTTTGACTAAAATGCCATTTTAGTTTTAGTCATATTTTAGTCACCTGAATTGCTTTTAGTTCTAGTTTTAGTCGACTAAAATCTAATGAGTTTAGTTAAATTGTAATGCATTACATAACCGACCGTTACTTGAATACATGTCAAAACTGACATTTTGACATAATTGTGTTTTTGGCCATTCAAGCACAAAAATACACGAAAGAGCTCAACTTTTTTTTAAAACATCTATATAGTTTTTATAATTTGTACTTCGGTTTTAGTTAGTATATCAGGTTAAGCTAAAGCTTCAAATAAGATTTTTTTTTTATTTTTTATTTCAGATTTAATTTCAAGTAATGAATATTGTTTAATGGTTTTAGTTAACCATTATAACCCTTATACTTTAATATACTGTGTCAACTACTGTTCTTAGTCTTTCCTCCTGACTATGAATTAAATGGGAATTAAATACAGTTTATTGTGTAACCAAAAACGTGTATATATATAATGCGTGGCTTTTAATTATAAACAAGCTCAAAATACACCGGGACTCTTATTTTGAAATGCCTTACTATTGCAGTTGCAGCTGCTCATTCAAGTTCAGATGAGGGAGATACAATATGCATTGTTACAACGGTCTAAACCATATTACTATATAAACATCCTAAAGTAAACATTGTCATTCATCAGCATTAGTTCATAAACTATTACCTGGCATAAATGTGCGCTATTCATTGATTGAGTCTCGTGAGCCAGCGCCGCTTTTTCCCGCGGTATTTTATGGTCATCCAAAACTGTTTTTTATTTAGTTATCGTCTCGTTTTCATCAGTGAAAAAAGTTCATTGATAAAAAAATTGACAAATTATTCATCAACGAAATTAACACATGTAGTCCTTTTTGATGTGTTCAGGTGCTGTTTTTCCCCGACGTGAGGCGACAACACAGTCGGCTTTTATCAGTGCTAGTTCTTTGGTGTCGGTTTGGTGTGTCCCTACCTTAAGAGGCAACGGATCATCTTAGTTTGAGGCATAATTCTGCAGCTACACTAAAAGATGATTGTTTTAGAGCAGCCTATGTTTCATTCTAGTTGTATAGTTATTAGGGGTGGCACCTCACGATTCAATCACGATTCAGAGGGATGCGACGATAAAACGTTTATCGATGCATCTTTTTTCTATAAAGATTTTCTTTTTTCTCACTTGGTACTTTTAAAGCAAAGTATTTGTAATGACCCATAATGAATTTACTTCCGATATCTTTTATTATTAAAACAAATGGAAGTGCAAATCACATCAAGTCAACAGGAAGGTTACATTTGAAAGAATTTCCCAACATTGCAAAGAACCAACAGGAAAAGAGATGTGCCTGTAGCAGTGTACTTGTAGTAAATTAATACAGACTTTAGCATATTCTGAATCACTAACATAAAGTAATAACCAACACCCTCCTGTTATGTGCATTGAGCAATATAATCCTTCAGACAAAAAAAAAAAAAATTAAGTTTTGCTGTACCAAAATCACACTTTTATACAAAAATATAGAATTCTGTACCAGCAGCTCTCGTACAAAAGTAATGCTTGTGGACTTCAGCATATTCTGAATGACTAATAACATACAAAGCTGCTCTAATACACACATAAATAATAAAGAGTCTAAGAATTATGCCGGCTGGATTTCTCGCTCCGCCATCATGCGTCTCTGTTATGTGCACGCCACAGACTGTCCGGTCGCTGCACTTCCCGCGCTTCAGAGTTGCGTATTTTGCCTTCCGGCAACATTACGTTATCGACATTTAGAAAATCTAATGCATCTGCATTTCCCCCACCCCTAATAGTTATATACTCATGAAATTATTTGTGCTAATGTTGTCTTTGTAAGACTGTAGCTTCCAAAGCAGATGTAGCTAAATCCTCCACTCCCACGCTGTTGGAACGGCTCTCTGTTCATTGTGATAATCATGTTGTTTCTCGTAATACTGTGATTTCCCTCTCTCAAAATAATCACGTTTATTCACGCAATATACTTCATTCTCAAAATATTACGACTTCAATCTTGTATTGCTACGACTTTTTATTTATTTATTTTTTTTGTTGTATTAATTGGCAATGTTGGCAAAAAGCTTTTGGCTTTTTAAATATTTTCCTCGTTCTTCAGAAGTGATTGTAGCCTGTGACTGAGAATTGAGCATGTTCTGTTGTCTTTTATTCTGTGTTATGTTGTTATGGAGATGGACGCCACGGTTGGCTAGTGATGAGATGCAGTCATTGAAATGGGACCAGTGTGAAGCGACTCTGTTTGTAGGGTGTGGAGGAGAAAAACTGAGTCAGTGTGTTTTTGTCTGTAGAAAAATGGTCACGTCTGTGACAGAAGTGGACAGAGTCGGAGAGAAGATTCAGGAGATGTTGAGCAATGGATCACATCCATTGTTTTATCTTAATAAAATAAGATTTAATATAATATAGTTATTTCTTTTTCAGAAAATACTTTGACAAATACTGATTTGGGTGTAAAAAATGTCCTAGTGTTTGAACCAAAAAAGAAAAGACCCTGACTCACAGAAAACACAATCTTCTAAAAGTTCACTTTCATAGTCACACACACACACACACACACACACACACACACAAATAAGGCAGAGAAACTGGATAGTGGGCTGCTGAGGGGAAACGGCTTCTTTTGTCATGCATACCTGTCCACTGACATCACTGATGGAGAGACTCCGCCGGTCCACCCGACATTCACTCAAGCCCCAGGCCGAATTACATAATTATTCAAAACATTAGAATTTAATTGACTTGTGAATCCGAATCGTGACATTTGTATCAATAACCCAGCCCTAATTATTATCGGGCTGCACAATGAATCGAATTTCTAATCGCGATTACGATTATGGATGCCACGATTACGTAATCGCTCAAAGCCGCGATGACAAAAAAAATAATTCCACTTACATTATTCTGCGTGCTTAAGAGGTGTGTTTAGAGCATGTTACGTTGTGAGAGGTGAATCACGACGACTACAGATTAGGGACTAACCCAGCACAATAGGAACTACCAGTGACGTAATGTTAAGTGTACGCGGACTGGTGGAATGCGTGCGAAACAGCACCCGCCATTTTTAAAAGGTCGTGTACACAACCTATATATTAACTACACAAACTAACTCTACAAACATAGAAAACCGTGATAGATGGATCTCTCAAACTTAATGCTAAGAAGAAAATCCAACGCAACTTTGAGGGGACCGAGCGAAACATGATTATGTATTTCTGCTCAGCTAGAGACATTGGACATCAACCACACGGCAAACGCTAACGTTCCTACTGTTGATGCAAATGCAACCAGGAAAATTTTCCTATAGGAACCTTTAGTTCTCTAAGTTCCTAGAACTACCCGGTGCAAAAGCCACTATTATTGTACCATGCATATATTTTTTTAAAGAAGAAACCAAACCAATGTATAGTTGACATTTGAGGCTTAATGCTGTAGAAAAGCAATAAAAGTTATTTTAGGAAGAGTGTTTTTAGCTTGTTTATTTATTTTATATAAAAATATGATGCAGTTGCTTCAAACAATGGTATAAAGCTATTCAAAACATCATTCAATGTAAATTGTGATCATCGAAATTAATAATCGACAATTATGGTTTTTGTCATAATCGTGTAGCCCTAGTGTCACATTAGCATTAGTCGTTAGGTGCTGTCTAAAAAATACATTTTCAGGCTCCGCCTAACAATTCAATTTCTGATTCCGGTTCCATTAAAATGATTAAACTAATAAAAAAATACCAGTAAGGGAAAATGGCCAACACTAGGGTTGGGTATTGTTTGATTTGCAATGATTCGGATTCTGCTTATTGATTCCTAATTTCGATTCCAATAAGGTAAAAAAAAACAAAAAAACAATATCATTAATAAATATCATTAACATTTATTCTAAGTCTTATTGCAAAACATTTCATTGTAGCTGAAAACCATGAACAAAAATCAACAAGATAAAGAACACTTACACAAGGAACTTCTGCCTATGGTTTAAAAATACCACAGCAAAACCACAAGCCTAACTAATATACATTTCAAGCATTATTAAAAACACTCAGTAATTCAAAAAGAACAAATTAGCAATTGCACAAATAAATACAATTGAACAAAGATACGATTGAAATATTCAGGTACAGAAACTGTAATCAAATGTAAAATAACTGCACTTTAATAATACAAATATAGGCTATTTTATTAATATAGTATTAATTAATTTTATTAATATCGTATTAATATAGTAATATAGGTACAAAAGTTATTCTGTCTAGAACAGAGGGAATGTTCTTGTCTTTTGTTTGATTAACGTTTTCATAGAGAAAAATCTGCCACTGTCACTTTAAGAGCTGCACAGATCCAATATACTGTTACACTCGTTTTCATCTTTTCTTTTCAACTGTCTTAAGGCATAACCGCCTGTGTTTACGAGAATCTTTTGACATTTGTGTTAATAAAAAAAAAAGTTAAAGAATTGTTTTGGAATCGGATCGTGGCTCCCAGAATCGGAATCAGACCGTGAGGTAGGCCTACCTAAAGATTCCCACCATTTCTTTACAATTTATTGCTTGTCCTTGTTGAATAATACTGAAGATAACGAGCTTAAATAATAATCGCATATTAAATCGCAATCGCAATATTGGTAAAAAAAAAAAAAAGCAATTCGATTATTTTCCAAAATCGTTCAGCCCTACTCTGCATGCACTGACTTTATTGCGCATTTGGGGATGCAACGTGTGCTAGTTATGCTTGTTCACACTGGCATAATTTCCAACTCTTCTGTGGACTGATGATTACAGCATTTCATACATTGCACACAGAGGTGAATGAGAAGTGCCTGTTAAACCTATTGTCATCGAAAATTCAAGCTTCTCTTCCAATTGCACTAATGCATACTTTACTGCTCACCGCAAACTACATACCACTTCTGCAGAGGTGAATGTGTGTACTGTGATTATTTTAACCTAGACGATCACGTGCTCTGTGTATAGAATAATATCCTTTGGTAAGTACCTTACCAATACAAATTTTATGCCTTTAATGTTGTGGCAACATTTCCCTGTGTTATTGAATTTCAATATTTTCCAAGATATTGTATCAAAGTCCCAGTTCCGTGGCAACACTAGTGTTTTTATAAAACTGGACTTTGACTGTGCCTCACAAGTGCTTTTAAACAAAGATATAAGCGTTCTGATTGGTGTATGTAATATGTCACCTGATTAGTATGAATTCTTCTGTAGCTTCTCAAATGCCCGCAGCTCACATCCTGAGTTGTTTGTGTGCAGCTGTTAGAGGAAAAGCTGGTTTAGAGTATCAGACTCGGATTACAGTGTGAATCTGGAACAAAGAGAAAGGGTTGACCCTGATCTCCTTTCTCACACATACAAACACTTCTCAGCGTTTCACCTCCTACTGCTCCTATTTTCGGCCTGTGTGCACGAGCCTCCTGATGAATGCTTGGCCATCCAGGCCAGAACGCTTTGGCAAGTGCAGTTTCACACAAACACATCTGACACTTAACCATGTTTCCCTTTAGTTGACCTCTCTTTCAACTTTGTATGTGCAGGCAAATTAGAGGCCAGTTTTAGCCTGGTTACTTTTCATCCCGCCTTTCGGAGTGTTTATCAGTGCAATTCCTAATCGTGTCATATTTCTCTCTCTCTGTCGTTATGCAGATGTGAAAAAGGACTGGTCAGATCACGCACTGTGGTGGGAAAAGAAGAAGACCTGGCTGCTAAAGACCCACTGGACGCTTGATAAATATGGCATTCAGGCCGACGCCAGGCTGCTCTTCACGCCGCAGCACAAGCTCCTGAGACTACAGCTGCCCAACATGAAACACATGAGGGTGAAAGTCAACTTCTCTGACCGTGTCTTCAAGGCCGTGTCTGACATCTGCAAAACCTTCAGTGAGTGCCTTCCCTAAAATACACACAGCTTTTTATAACTCCATTAGCCTAACTCAATATTCCCACTGGTTGTGAAGAACAATACGTCACAATAATTGTGTTATTTTGATATACATTTAGAGCACGTTCAGCCTTTCGTTCGTGCTGAGAACAGATGTAGGGTTTGGATGGAGAGATGGTGTTAAATCAGAATACAGTGGCAGCCCATGGATTTGAAAACACAATTGTTTTCATGTGTTGATGTAATTTCTCTTTACTCATCCAAGGCCTTGTGTTTTTTTTTAATAGCAATCTGACCCAACAGACCGACGAATCAGGCTGCATCACAAACATATGTACTAGAGCTGACGATTTAACACTTCAATTTAATTAATTAGTTATAGGAAAAAATAACGGGTTAAAATTATTAAAGCAATAAGCCCCAAGCGATCCTGAGTGCTTGTGGTGTGGTCCGCACCGCTGTTTTGACGCTCTGCTCACTTCAACTAAAAACAGGAAAATGGTGCTACCGTCTGTCTCACGGAAACATGGAAACATGCCGGGGTCCGGATGCGTAATGACAATGTCATTTGAATATCATTGGTTTAGTTCGTGTTAAACATCTAGTAGCCTATAATTTGTTTGTTGTTTTTTGCACAATAAAAACTTTAAATTGTGTTCATTGAGCTGTTTTGAATAAATATTTTGTATTGTGATCGGGAACAACTTCATTAATTGCGGGGGGCGCGGGAAATCACAATGCTGGCTCAACATCGTGATGTCGTTTGGCCATTGGCGATGGCATCGTCTATCGGCCCAACTCTAGTTTACAGTGAATTTATAACAGCTAAGGGCCGTTGTTAGGCATGACGCGGAGCGGAACGGTTACTACACAATACAAATATTAAAGCCAAAATATATTTATCAATGCAACTTGTAAAATCACTAAAAGCCTTCCTTCCGCTGGAAAAAATAGTCCCTGACCGTGAGTTACATTATTACGCCATTAGTGGCAAAGACTTAAAGTCTTTATGAGTGAGTCACTCAGTAGTGAAGACTTTTATATTGAAAGGACTGAAACTTGTGAACACGGAGGAGCAAGACACAACTGGCAAATGCTTTGACTAGCGCGGTCAGTGTCAGGACATGGAAAACCCCTTAACTGTTTGAAAGACAAGATATCGCAGCGGACATTCAAACTGATTTGTTATTATGAACATAAGACTGACCTGAAGGAAAATGCTAAATCTGAATGTAGGTAATACACTCGCTCACTCGATCTCTCTCTCTCTCACACATTACTTTACAAATTACAGTAAGCTTCAATGAACAATATCAATTGAGAACAAACACATGTTTACGTTGCTAAGAGTGGTTGCTAAGGGTGTTGTGCCGTGATACACAAAACCGTTGGTTAAAGCGGTCATCGTGAGCATTTTATCGTGAATAAAAAGCTATCGACCAATCAGAATCAAGGACTATAATAACGTAGGTCATCTACATAGGTCATCTTACATTTCATACAGTTGTTTGATGACGATGGAGCCTGATGCAGTTTGAATGGCTCTAAAATTCAAGATATCAGGGCAAAAATGCCCCGGAATGAGATTTTGTCTTATATTTATATCATATAGTTAAGCAAAATCACATGGGCAATGAGCGCAAATCACATGAGGTGCAAAGGTGATATTGATTTCATACAACAATTCAATAAATAAGAAGTTAATATTGTGTTCTATTTTAGACACTATTGTCTAATTTTGCCAATGAAAATATTACCTATAAAGCCAGAGCAGAACCGTGATGCGTGTCTGAGCAGCACACAGCGGTGTTTTGTTTCTGAATGAATCGGGTGAGCCAATGATTCAATGGCTCATTCATAAAGAGAGCCTTTTACTTCATTCCTGAATGAATCCGCTTGTTTGAAGGAATCGAATGAATGGCTCAATGACTTACTCATTTAGACATTTAACGCCACCTACTGGCAGTTTTAGGTTCTTATTTAGTATCATTTCAAATTATTTCATATTTCCATATTAATAATAAAAAAACATCAAAGCTATAGTTCAGCTAAGAATGACAATTCTGTCATTATTTACTCTCCCTCATGGACTTTGAAGCCTAAAAGTTTGTGTAATTTTATGTAAAGCTAAATTCTTTCTAAAGCTACTTTTTGTAATGCCTGTTAGATGCTTCTCATTTAACACAATAATGACTTTAAATTATCTTGGGGGTAATTCCTCAGCCAAATTTGATGTGTGATTAATTTGCGATTAATTTGATTCATTAATTGCCACATCGTGTAATGAATTTAGATTAAAATGTAATTGCTTGACTGCCCTAATAATTATATACGTTGTGTGAAAAGCAGCAGTGTTTGTTTTGCTAATGCCTCTCAGAATGGGTTAACATGGAGCAAAAACTAGGTGTAATGCATATTTCAGAACTGTCCAAAACACACAAAAATACAGATGAAGCCTTGATTATTGCTCATAATTATAAAGTAATATAGCAAAAGCTACAAAGAAAGCCACAATAAGCCTGCAGAGCTGTTGTCTGTTCATCCTGACGGATGAATCCGGGAACATGAACTCTCTGACCAATGAGAGGACAGGAACTCGCACATGACTTGTATTAACACATTTTGATCCATTTAGGTCCGTTGCCTTGTGAAAACAAATTGAACCAAGAAGAAATTGCTGCATTGTAACCATTTTAATCACTGTTTCAGGAAGAAGAAAAAAAGAAAACACCAGAAAACAATTTATAATATTGTGTAATGCATTATGCAACAATAAACATTTCAAGCAGTCGTATGCTATGCTGTTGGGAACAGGGTTACTGATATAAAGCCATATATCAATGCCATTAAAGATTTAAAGACAGTAAAACATGATCAGCATTGCTGGTGGAAAAAAAAACATTCATATACATTATATGAATATAATTTTTTTAATTAATTTAATTTGAGAATTGATCAATTTGGCAAGTTTTTTATACTTGCAACATCTCAGTGATTCTATTGGATAATCCTATTTTAGCATATTACATAATACAGCATATATTGGTATTCTGATACTAAATATACTTATAATGTTTGGAAGCCATGTTATAGTATTTACTACTGTGCATTACGGTACTAGCATTTGAAAAATACTGTGGCACCGCAGTTATTTTGAGGCTTGGTCCCACGGCAATGCCATAGCACCGGTATCTGATAAATGAATTCGATAAAGGTGCTCTTGACCACATTTCTTGGTCTTTATTATTTGTTAAACACACTGAGCTGCCATGATTGGTCTTTCTTAGCATAACTAAGACCCAGTGTGCCCTGAACTGCTCCAAATCTTGTTTTATAAACGATTCTTATCAATGAAACTGGCGGTGTTACTTTTGTTGTGTCCATATATGGAAAACAAGGCCTTATGAGTCCTCTCGCTCTCAATCCCTGCAGAAAAGCTCTTTTGACCAAGTCTGATTGTAACTCTCTTTCTCTCTCCATACACACGCACACACAAAATAGCAGGACATGTTGGTATTTTGTTTATTATTACGTGAATACATCATCACTATAGCATTTCTAAAGCAATACATACAACAAAATGTTTTGGGGTTTGAAATGGGGAAAATATATACAAACAGTTGATGTAGGATGGGATGGGAATTATAAGGAATTAATGTAATATTTGGCCTTTTATTGATTTTCGGTAAATACTTTTGTAAAAATGAAAAATAACCAGCTAATAGGGGTGGGGCCATGAGTAATTTTATTTCATGATCACAAAATACAGTATATCACAAAGTGTGTTTTTTTTTCTTTTGCTGGAACTGGTGCAAAATTTTAGTTACCTGTGATTTCACAATTTTGGATGCCAATTTTGTTACCACAGCAAAAACTAATACTATGCTAACTAATGTAATAAGTTGATTATTGAAGAGAAGAAAACTGTCAGTAATAAAAAAGACAAGCAATACAATAGTACAAACATACACATGAAGTAAACAATGCAAGTTTTAGGTATCTAACAGAAGAAACACTGCAGAAATTAAATAAATGTAAAAGTAAAACACTGCAAAGTCTTCACTGAAGGAATTAAACGTGTTGATTCGTAATAAAGCTACAAAATTTATTCAGTAATACATTTTTTAAACTTAACTTTTTGGTTACTTAAATAGGTCTAGTGGGGTATTTTAGGGTTTTTTAGGCCTTGATGTCTAAATAGCAGAAATATGTTTATAATAATGCAGTTCAAATCACAATATATGACAAAATCACTATGATTTTCACAATATCACAATATGATAATCGTAGTATGTTTTTTTTTTTTTTTGTACAGCCCTACAAACGGATGCATCAAACCTCTTTAAAGGAACACTCCACTTTTTTTGAAAATAGGCTGATTTTCCAACTCCCCTAGAGTTAGACAGTTGAGTTTTACCATTTTTGAATCCATTCAGCCGATCTCCGGATCTGACGGTAGAACTTTTAGCATAGCTTAGCATAGATCGTTGAATCTGATTAGACCGTTAGCATCTGGCTCAAAAATGACCAAAGACTTTCAATATTTTTCCTATTTAAAACTTGACTCTTCTGTAGTTGCATCGTGTACTAAGACCGACGGAAAATGAAAAGTTGCACTTTTCTAGACCGATATGGCTAGGGACTATACTCTCATTCCTGCGTAATAATCCAGGAGCTTTGCTGCCATACTATGGGTGCAGCGGCGCAATATTACGCAGCGCCTGAAAACAGGCTAACTTCCGTCAACACAACCAACGTGACAACCTGCTTGCACAGAGAGCGTGCTGGGGACTATTTTCAGGCGCTGCGTGATATCACTGCGTCGCTGCACCCATGGTACGGCAGCAAAGTTCCTGGATTATTACGCAGGAATGAGAGTATAGTCCCTAGTCATATCTGTCTAGAAAATCACAACTTTTAATTTTTCGTTGGTCTTAGTACACAATGTAACTACAGAAGAGTCCAGTTTTAAATAGGAAAATATCGAAATTGCCTATGTTATAGTCTAATGTAATTTACACTCTATAATAGCCTCTTTATTGGTGAGTCCCCATTGCATTGTGTTATGTGATACAGTGGCATTGAGATATTTTTAATTGTCCAGATAGTTTTGTGGCCGCTGTATGTCTTGTAGAGTGTGCAGAGCAGCGTCAGGAAGCGTGAGGGACGGGAGGTTTACAGCGGTCCAACTGGCAGCAGCTGCAGACAGGCGGTGATCATCCAGCTCACATATGCTGTCTGTCTCGCTCTCTGTCTCAGCTGCCTGAGAAATCGGGAGCTTCTTCTTTATTAGATGAAATCACTTGGTCATGCAGCCAGAGATTGCCGGTGCTGAGAGAGAGCCAGATATTATCCCTCCACAGAAGAAGACATGGATATTTGGAGAATCCATTGTGGATTTCTTGAAAACCCAGCGTTGAAAAGGTTTTTGGTGCTTTGTGAAAGGTATTTGACTGTGCAATAGTCACTAAAACGTAACAGGTGAATCTGATCCCTGCTGGCCCGTTTATATGGGGGTGTGAGAGGGTGTTAAACACCTTCAGTTGAAATCATATTGGCGAAACAGATTTGGCGACCGCTCCAGTGAGTTTTAGTGTTTGTGCTCTGGAGAGCATCAAAGGTTTCTATTTACAGCGTGTTTTTGCAGTGTTAAACAATGTAGCCAACCACAGACATGTCTGTTGATCTCTTGAACATGATGGCCAATCAGAGGTGTTTAAGTTAGTCAGAATTGCTCAAAACAGAGACTTTGTGAGATTGCGATGAGCCAAGATGAGTGATGGCTTTTTTTGTGATTTATAAAGGGAGTGCTCTTTGCACACTTTCTAGGCAATATACAGTATAATCCATTAGTTTTGTTTTTCATGCTGCTAAGTGAACCAACAGCTCCATACTAGCGAGAATATATGACTAGTCGATTAAACGATAATGCTGCTGCTAGTCAATAAGACTGACTGTGTTGAGCTGTATAACAATGATTAGTTTCTGTCCATGAATGATCCAAACAGTTGCTCACCGGTCTAATAAAACGCATCATATATTAAAGCATCTTTGGTGTTTCCATGGTTTCTACAAAAAAATATTGAGGGTAACATGGGTATGATGTCATTGATAGGTGACGCTCGGACACGGTCCATGTCCTGGTTAAAATTGCTTATTTCTCTAGATTTAAACATTCTTGGAAACATGTGGGATCATGTAAGTACACAAGTCAACAAAATATACATTGTTCTAGTGGTTGTTGGATATTTTAATCCCAAAAATCTTACATATTGTGCCTTTTAAAGTAAAATAAAGACCTTAAAGTCCTTAATAGCCTAAACACAGGCTTTACTCCCTTCAGACTTAAATTGGAATGTCACTGTTTCCGTCACTTCAACTTCCCGAACACACACACAAGAAATTAAATACACTCAACCCAAGCAAACAGCACTTCCCAGCCCGTTACATATCACATACCCAACTCTTGATTTGTTTTCCTTTATTGGTTTTCCCTGAAGAGATATACATGTTGTTGTTGAAAATGAAATTAAAAAGAGCGACGCACGTTCATCTGCGTTTTACAGTGAAATGAGAGTTCCGTGTCTTTATTAAAATCAACACATTAATGATTTATCTCTCATCCACCCGCAACCTAACCGCAATTAATTAAAATGCTATTTTTTTTATTACTTGGCCCACCCAAGCCGTGGATTATCCGAAGTGTCCACGGATATAGAATAGTGCATAAGTATGCAAATTGGGATACAGCTAGCCTATATAGTTGATTAACCAAAGCAATGGATGGGACAAAAATATGATGTCAAAATAGATGTGCATCAAGTAATATACATGCAGATTCATAGAAAAATATATTTCGCTGTTGCAATTATTTATAAATGCTATTCCAGATATGCATCTACTTTTAGTGTAGGCTTTGTAAAATGGTTGTGAATACTTGTGATGTGACGTGTAGCTCTTGAATTAGTCTGTGTGGTCATTCAGAGGCTGTATCATTGTTTAACATTGGCTTCATCACTCTCTCTCTCTCTCTCTCTCTCTCTCTCTCTCTCTCTCTCTCTCTCTCTCTCTCTGGTGGTATCAGTTGTTTTGTGGGTCTGGTGGGTGTGTTCTCCTCACATTACTGTTGCTTTCTCATGTGATGCATTAAAATGAATTGGAGTGTGTTTGTTATTTACCTCCTGGAGCAAGCGTACAAGCGCTTCTTCACCTAACACAAGAACCGCCTGTCAGAGATGAAATAAAATGAGAAATGTGTGGTTTCTCAGTCAGAGCGTTCCCTACGAGCTTCATGTGAGTTACGGCTGTTTGATTTGGGAGCGTTTGCTGAAGGATCTTCTGTTTGTTGATTGGAATTTCAGAGGAGGCGCTCACTCACTCCCAGCACTCCACTGACCTGCTACAGTTCGCTCTCACATATGGCTGTAAAAGGGCAGACGCGGAGAGAGAGAGAACTACCATCTGGTAGTTCTTAAAACCTCTGGAATGCTTTTGCTTTAGTAACACAACTAAACAAGCCATTCCTGCCAAGCCGTGAAGCCCCTCCCCAACACACACTCACTCCGTCACACTCGTTTCCTCCAGGGCTGTGGAAAATCCAGGGAGTGCGAGTCGTCCCGCCATAATGCTTTAAGTAGTGCAGAATTAAAGTGCAAGAATTTCAATAAAAAGCCAGTTAATGTCAAAACTATCAACACCAATCACTGGCAATTGATAAAATATGCTTTATTCTGTGAGCAAAATGTATACTTATACTTATCGGAGTCATGTTCTTTAGGTTTCTTTAGGTCGCTGGTCTGCTTAGACATCTAATGTCACTGTTTAGGGCCTATGATTTGATGCAGAAAACATGGGCGGAATTGCAGAATCCAGTCATTAAAATGGAATTTCCTGTATAATGCGGAGTGTCACCGAATGTATCAAATTTTGAATGAACAAATAAAAAAGTAGTGCTGCACACTTAAACACACCACAATATAGTGTCTGTGAATATTAAAGTGCAAAAAGACTTCTATTTAAATATGAATCCTGCATGTTTGTGTCTCTAATAATGATTTTCTTCCATGTTTTAAAATGTTGTGCAGCACTTTAATTTAAAGGGTTAGTTCACCCAAAAATGAAAATTAGCCCATGATTTACTCACCCTCAAGCCATCCTAGGTGTATATGACGAATACAATCAGAGTTATATTAAAAATGTCCTGGCTCTTCCAAGCTTTATAATGGCAGTGAATGGCTGTTTCTGTTTTGAAGTCAATAAAAGTGCATCTATCCCTCATAAAAATAATCCACACGGCTCCGGGGGGTTAATAAAGGAAGCGAAGCGATGCGTTTGTGTAAGGAACATATCCATATTTAAAATGTAATCTCTAGCGTTAGACTCTAACTCTAGTTTTCATTTTTAAATTAAAGAATACATTTACATTTTCATAAAAGATTAATTAAAATGTTAATGTTTTATGCCTTAATTTTATTACCACCATGTTTGGTAATATAACTTGTATTAAATCGTAAATCCAGAAAAAAAAAATTTTGTATAGCAAAAAAACAAAAAATGTTACATTAAAACAAAGAAATAAACATTTCATAGGGCCTTATTATTGTAAAAATAAATAGGAAGAGACAGAATTTGGAAAAAAATAAAATGAAAAATTATACTTTTAATTAATTATTGTTAAATTGTTATGTTTAATGATTTCAATTAATTAGACGCCTTTTTATGACTAAAGTTTTTTGACCATTAAAACAAAAAAAGAATCCAGAAAAATAAAATGGATTTCATTGAGCCCCGCCTGTTGGACAGACTGGTTTTTGTTTTCCTTGGGCACAATTTGAGGTCAGCTTGGGAAGCGTTAATTAACCCGCTATTAAAAGCATGCGTTTAATTGCAGCATGTGCCGATTCACATATGCGCTGCGAAAGATGAAGCATGACATCACGTATACTCTGGAGGGTGATTTATTGGCAGCTGAAATGATTCACTATTTTATTCATTCAGACATGCTATAATTCAGGCTTGTTTTAAAAAATGTTTTCATTCAGCCTTATTGAAACGCATTATTATTCAGTGTGTTCCTAAGCCTCCATTACTGTCTCTTGTCTTTATCCTGTTGAAATGGCCCTCAGAGTCTGAGGCTTCTTTGTGTCTTGGGTGAGGTTTTGTGATGAGTACACTTTTAATTACAATGAGTGCCTCTTCTGCAGACATCCGGCATCCTGAGGAGCTGTCCTTACTGCGCAAACCCCGCGACCCTAAGAAGAAGAAGAAAAAGCTGGAGGAGGCGGAGGAGGAGGCGCTGGAGCTGGAAGGACCACTGCTCACTCCTGGATCAGGTACGCCTCACGTGACCATCATGTCTGCCGTGAATGTTAATGCAGTAATCTCTCCGTCAAGTGAGACACGCTACGAGGTTTACTTTAGGAAAGAGTTGTTTTGTTCCAAAACCCAGTGAGTTTCCTGCATACACCACATCATGGAACATAATAAGTCATTGGTTTTCAGTGCTAGTCCATTGCACATTTTCTATGTAGGGTTCACATTTTTACCGGTACCTGAAATTTGATGCCGGTACCCAACAGTTTACCTCAATAACTAAAGAAAGTCATTTATAGAAGTGTTATTGACATTATGCCAGAGCTGCCTTGGTCGCTGTCTGCCATTGTCTGTGATGTTTGTTTACTGTAATATTTACCACTAAATAGTGGGCTACTAGCTACTTAATTCAATTCATAAAAACAACCATTTTAATATATATGTATATTTTTTTTTAACACATACACATAGTTAATTTCATGTTTATAATCAAAAAGCATGTCTAATCAATAGAATTCATAAAACTGACAATTTAATAGTTTATTAAAAATTTTACAACAATTACATTTTGTATGCCTTAATTTGGTTACCACCGTTTTTGAAAAAAAAAACTGTATTAAATCATAAATCCATTAAAATTAAAACAGACTTTCACAGAATATCACTCCTCTCTTCAACAAGCCACACAACTTTGTTCATATCCGTAGCATAAATGGTGCAGGTGGGGTCACATGCTGAAGTACTTGGGATTTGGGGTTAGTTTGAATCCCAAGATATGCCCAATGCAAAGTGATGGTTGACTTAAGCAACTGATGATTGTCGTGCCACATCGCGTTGCTTGTTTGCAGCGTAGATGGTGTTTGATGGTTTGGAACCTATGAAGCTCCATAATGTGTGGTTGAAGAGCAGGAAAACAAAAGGGTTGTTATGTTGAAATAGTGCTGAAATGAGAAATGTGTGGGTTGAGAGCAGCGTATCATTTGCAGGCCTGCTGCTCTCGCTCTAACTTCGGAGCGTGAATGGTTTAGATTCCGTACATATTTGGTCACTCTGCCATTTTGAAAGAGAGCAGTCAGCTACATCGCTGAGTTCCCCACACATGATGCGCTAAAACCCATTTAAGATGCACAGAGGACAGACTCCATCTCCTCAGGTCTACATGAATAGGGTCTATTGTCCCAGGGCCCCTGTGCAATGCAGCCTCCATGCAAACTCAAAACGCTCGTGCAGTGTGACACTGTCTAGGATCTGTTCTCCACTTGTTTCTTCAATACTACCATGTAACCTTACAATGACCCTCATTAAATTAGTGCAGGAGTCCTGATGTTTAGGGGCTATAAAGACCCTGGTTTTACTGCACAAAGGCTCTTTTAGGATGGAGAAAATGGAACGGGAGCTGCCATAAGCCATAACGGGAAAATACCCGCCGCTTGATCCCCTCTCAGAGTCGCTGTGATAAGAATTGCTTTGATAACGGCATTAGCAGGACACGAGCTCCACCCATAAGTATTTTTGTTCCTTTGCTTTCCTCTTTGGGTCTTCAGTTGACACAATCTGCTCATTTGTGTTCTGTATCTGAACTTTCTCAACTGCTACTGTTGGTCACCTTTACACCAACAGAGTAAAAATTGGTCTCCCATATACCAGTCAGTTTGGAATAATATTATCCCAATAAAATTAAGCAGAAAAAAACGTAACAGCAAATCAGCATTTTAGAATGATTTCTGAAGGATCATCTGACACTAGCCAAGTTTCCATCCACTTTTTGCACTTTTTTTTGTTAGACAGTGAATATGCATTAAAAAAATTGCGAAATTTGCTGTCTCCAGCCTGTTTCCATCCAATTGGCATTCTACAGATAAAATGGTGTGCGTAATGACGTCACCCCCCCAAAAAATGCATTATCGCATTCGTTTTGTTTAGGGCTGTCAAAATTAACGCGTTAATAACGCATTAACGCAAATTCATTTTAACGGCACTGATTTTATTAACGCGCGATTAACGCAGCGCACATTTTCTGTTTGATCCATGGCCTAGCCCGTAGTTGGAGAAATCGACGTAAAGGATGCAGCAGCAAACAGAAATGGGGAAAGAAAAGGGCTAACATTAACATTATTCTGAAACAAGTGACGTTATATAGCCTACATAAGCTGCCATTTTTTCGGTTTAACTTTTATTAGACTCCAGATCGAAATAAAAGAAAAGGGCGTTTTTACACTGAGCACGTTTGCTGCAGTCCATGTCCGAGCACGATAGTTCTCGGTTTCCCCCGCAGCGCTGGTGAACTTGATTCTATTGAACCCTGGTGCATTTGCGTGCATCTTACATAATCAACATGCACAGCGCATGATAGAAAACAGAACGCGGGTCAATATATTGTTTTTTTTTATAATTATTTTGAATTTAGTGCGATTATGCGCAGCTGAGTAAATGACATTTGCGTTTACTGTAGGCTGTGTGTGTCGGATGAAGGGGGCTTTTTTCTGCATGCTTGCAAAGGGACTCTGAGGAGATGCGCAATGCGCGAATACACTGAAAGCTCGCTCTCGCTCTTATCTGAGGTAAATCATTAACACCATCACCACTTACACATGTTTTGTTGAACTAAATACATTACAATCAGCTAAAACGAATGCGTAGGTTACTTTTCTGAATGAGCACTCCCGAGTCCATGTTTCTTACACTGTTCACGCGAATCGCGGCACAGTTCGAGTGCAGCCGAACTCAGAGCGCCTCCTCCGGGTAGGCTCGGGTGTGGTACCCTGGTGCGCTCCCAGGTCCGCATGACAGCTTTCACATTACCAATTTTTCATGCGAACCGTGCAGTTCTGAACTAAACTGCCAGTGTAAAAACGCCTATTTCTATTTTTAAAATAAGAGAAAGTACTGCTTATTCTGAATTTTTAAGTTTAGGCTTAAGAGACATGAGCAAGTTCTTTAAAAAACAAATGTATGACCTTTGATACATGTCTAGTCTTCATGCTCTTTTGAGTATGGTTTCACTAATAATAAATCATGCATATTTGTCCATACCCATGTCGATTAGAGTATTAAAAACGTGAAACGTATTCATTTAAGGTACATTTAGAACTGATAAAAATGTGCGATTAAGTTGCGATTAATCGCGAGTTAGCTCATGACAATCATGCGATTTAATCGCGATTAAATATTTTAATCGATTGACAGCCCTAGTTTTGTTGTATCCAATTGACTTAAACTGCAATTCATTGACTGGCTGCTAGACACAGGCTCCAGAAGGGAGTCAAATCTGTATCTCCCCCATGTTAAAATGCCCAACCTTACAGCAGAAAAAAACATGTTTACAGTTATACAGATAATTTTGCCCTGTGTCTGACAACTGTGAGGGGGTGAATTGTTTTATAACTCATCCGTTTAAATTATATTAAGCGTTAAAGTTCTGCATAATTAAGGGCGTGGCCACTTGAGTGACAGGTGGATTGCCACTATAGTCGAGCTAGGAGTGACGTCACGGACACTACGTCCATATTTTTTTACAGTCTATGGTTGTATTGCTAAAAATATCTGCCTTTGAGTCGTTTCCATACATAATTTTGCGTATTTCGCAAATTATATTGTATCTTTCGCTTCCCAAATATTTGTAAAATGCAAAAAGTAATGAGACCAGTTCAAATTCACCAGTTTACTGCTTACTATTTTCACAAGTAATATTACTAAATTATGAAATATTAATCAGAAGATCACAGGAAGTGGGACAGCTTGTCTGACAGGACTGCATGAACTGTCTTTATGTGACGAAGCCCATGGGTTTGTGCACTGGGCAGCTCAAAAAGCTCATTTGCAAAAAATGATAGATAATTGGCATTTCCATCCGCTATGTCAGTAAACATTTTGATGCGCTAAACCTTTTTTCGCAAAAAATAAATCCTTGGATGGAAACCTGGCTATTGAAGACTGGAGTAATGATGCTGAAAATTCAGCTTTGATCACAGGGATAAATTACATTTTACAATATATTCACATAGAAAACAATTATTTTAACTTATAATAATATTTCACAATGTTGCTGTTTTTACTGTATTCAAATAAATGCAGCCTTGGTGAGCATAAGAGACTTTCTCTTTTTTTGAAGTTTTAGTTATTTTCTTTTTGAAACTGTTGTTATGTCTAATGTCTTGTCTCATTTTGCATGTTAACACTTTCCTTTCCTTCAAACTGTTAATCTCTTTAATATATCCTTTCATTTCCCCTTCTTTCTCTCTTTGTTTTTTTTTTTCTACATTTCCTCTCATTTCCTCTCAAGCCTCTGAGATACTATACATTGGACCGGTGAAAGGTAAGGTTCACTGTTTTTCTGACTTCCTGCTTTGCTTCCTTCACCTCCTCTCACCACAGCTGGTGCAGTCACATGACCACTGCAGAAATCCCTGGCTCTGGTCACCTGACTCCCTGCTTCAGTGACACCTCAGCTGACGAGGGTCATGAGATGAGCTTTGCCCAAACAGTGCATTCCCTTGCATTCACTTATCGGTTCACAGTTTGGCTTGTTTAAATGGTATCACTTTGTTCTAAAAATCTATATAAAATTAGAGATAAAAGAATGAAAGGTCAGGTCAAGGAGCTACACTAAACAGTAAAGGTCAGGATTTTTCAGCAAAAATCAATTGTATTTATTTTTAAACCCGATATATATTTTTACATATAATTTAACATAGATTTCATCCAAAATGTAAAAATATAATTTACTTTACTGCAACACTGCAATTCTGCAGATTTTTAAAGGTTCTATTCTTTTAATTCTGCTAAGAGGTCTTGCAAAGTTGACCAAACTTGAAATTTGGAGGTATCCCACGTTGGCATGTGTATTAATGGTAATAAATAAGTCAGTTGAATTAAAAGTGCAGTGTGACGGGCCCTTAAGGCTGAGATGAATGTCCCCAACTGGTTTCATTGGTGCTGAATCGTCATAGAAAAAGAAAATATTTTTTCTTTAGTTGTGACATGAAAAATGACATTAAATATTGGCAAAATGTACCCCTTTTTTCATCTGTGGACTGCATGCAAAAACAAGTGAGCAGTGTAGTCTGATTTACAAGCAAACTTGATTGTGATCTGGCCTGCATTTCCTTCAAAACTGAATGGTTGTACGTTCAACAGAAGCCGGAATATATATATTCAGTTTTCTGTTGCATCTTCTTTAAGACTTTTTTCCCATTGCAAGCTCTCTAACAAACACAGTTTTATCTTAAAATTCTTTAAATATAAAGTTTATGAAAAGGAAAAATCAGGCTAAAATTGTCAATGAAACAAAAGATGAATAGAATCTGTAATTAATTTCAGAAAATTGTGAAGAACTAACACAAATAATAGGACTTTCTAAGACACTCTAATTGATTAGCAAAGCAGTTTGACATCTGGCATGAACGAGTGAACACTCCTTCACACTCACTCAATTGTTTTAATGCGTGCCTACAGACATGATTCTGAGCTAAAGCATCAGTGTGATGTGTGTTTGTGGATTGGGAGTTATTTGACTTCGCATTCCTAAACAGTGTGTGGAGTCGAGTAAACATCCTAACGCTGCTGATGGTCATTCTTCCTCCGTTCCCTGATGGGAGTGGAAACCCCTCCAGTGACCTTCCTCTTGAGTTTCTGAGAAAGGCTGCGAGCCCTCCCTCATGTCTCCTCCAGCCCTCTCTCTTTTCTCATGACCTCTACCACCCCAGAAGCACTTCCTGTCCCTCTACATGACTGTGGCCTCCCACTGCCACATAAGTGGTTTTGCTTGAACGCTTCTGTTTTACTCGCTCTGTGATTGGTCACTTGAGTGGTTCGAGAAGAATGTGTAGTTGTAACTGTTTTTTTTTTTTTTTTTCTGATTTATGACCGTAAACAAGTATGAAAAGTTGATGAATGATGGTGTCTTCCCATAAAATGACAGAGCTAGTTTATTGTTGCATTGCATTATTGCTCACACAACCTGATTTTAGTGATGATGTGTTTTGTGTGGGCTACCAGTAGTTTGAAAGGATTCATGTGGA
This sequence comes from Rhinogobio ventralis, assembly GCA_039654625.1. Lineage (NCBI taxonomy): Eukaryota > Metazoa > Chordata > Actinopteri > Cypriniformes > Gobionidae > Rhinogobio > Rhinogobio ventralis. The sequence goes on from CM077202.1 coordinate 3,136,755, forward strand.
ATTTTTAATTTGCCAAATTCACATTTCTTTTAACATGTTCTAACTAAATGTAATGCCTTCAGCTGTGATTTATAATCACAATATACCATGGCCCTTTTATACCGTTGTGCTATTATATAAGGTAATTGCTCTAGTTGTCCTGTAGGCATTGACTGGAGGCCAGAACTGAATGTTTTAACAGTGATGCTGCACTAATGTACTGAATGTGTTAAGGATCTATGATGATAACTGCTGGACTGATGCTCACTGGGTTCATAGAGATGTCAGTCACATCCTGGACCCCTCATGCTGCCGTTCGTGCACTCGCAAAGTTGAATTCTGTGTTTAAGTGTGTTCTGCATGCTGCCTTGATCAGACATGACACGTGAATGATTGTGTGAACAACAGTTTTATGTGGTTCATTGGATTTGGATATCTGGCTAGGAATGGGCGGTATGACAAAATCTTAGTCTTATATAATTATTGTTCGAAAAAAATTAAACCCAATTCAAATGTTTTGTTTTATAACGATGTAAAAATGTCCATTTAATCTTGTTTAATATTATAATCTGCAATTCTTCATCTTTTTATTCAGAATATAATGGAGGCAAACCAAAAAATAATATTGTTCATCATAATTGACATCAGTGTAGAAACATTATAAAGGACTTGAGTTGAAAACAAAACACTCAAAATGGCAATATGTAGCTAATAAATGCACACTTTTTTATATAAACGGACCATTTTCACAGACTGTAGTGATGCATTTCCACAGGTCTTGTAAATCTAGCTTTTTTGTATATTTGTATATATATATACACTCACCTAAAGGATTATTACGAACACCTGTTCAATTTCTCATTAATGCAATTATCTAATCAACCAATCACATGGCAGTTGCTTCAATGCATTTAGGGGTGTGGTCCTGGTCAAGACAATCTCCTGAACTCCAAACTGAATGTCAGAATGGCAAAGAAAGGTGATTTAAGCAATTTTGAGCATGGCATGGTTGTTGGTGCCAGACGGGCCGGTCTGAGTATTTCACAATCTGCTCAGTTACTGGGATTTTCACGCACAACCACAACCATTTCTAGAGTTTACAAAGAATGGTGTGAAAAGGGAAAAACATCCAGTATGCGGCAGTCCTGTGGGCGAACATGCCTTGTTGATGCTAGAGGTCAGAGGAGAATGGGCCGACTGATTCAAGCTGATAGAAGAGCAACTTTGACTGAAATAACCACTCGTTACAACCGAGGTATGCAGCAAAGCATTTGTGAAGCCACAGCACGCACAACCTTGCATGGGCTACAACAGCAGAAGACCCGTTCCACCACATCCCAAAGATGCTCTATTGGGTTGAGATCTGTTGACTTTGGGGGCCATTTTAGTACAGTGAACTGTCAGGTTCAAGAAACCAATTTGAAATGATTCGAGCTTTGTGACATGGTGCATTATCCTGCTGGAAGTAGCCATCAGAGGATGGGTACATGGTGGTCATAAAGGGATGGACATGGTCAGAAACAATGCTCAGGTAGGCCGTGGCATTTAAACGATGCCCAATTGGCACTAAGGGGCCTAAAGTGTGCCGAGAAAACATCCCCCACACCATTACACCACCACCACCAGCCTGCACAGTGGTAACAATACATGATGGATCCATGTTCTCATTCTGTTTACGCCAAATTCTGACTCTACCATCTGAATGTCTCAACAGAAATCGAGACTCATCAGACCAGGCAACATTTTTCCAGTCTTCAACTGTCCAATTTTGGTGAGCTCGTGCAAATTGTAGCCTCTTTTTCCTATGAGATGAGTGGTGCCCGGTGGGGTCTTCTGCTGTTGTAGCCCATCCGCCTCAAGGTTGTACGTGTTGTGGCTTCACAAATGCTTTGCTGCATACCTCGGTTGTAACGAGTGGTTATTTCAGTCAAAGTTGCTCTTCTATCAGCTTGAATCAGTTGGCCCATTCTCCTCTGACCTCTAGCATCAACAAGGCATTTTCGCCCACAGGACTGCCGCATACTGGATGTTTTCACACCATTCTTTGTAAACTCTAGAAATGGTTGTGCGTGAAAATCCCAGTAACTGAGCAGATTGTGAAATACTCAGACCGGCCCGTCTGGCACCAACAACCATGCCACGCTCAAAATTGCTTAAATCACCTTTCTTTCCCATTCTGACATTCAGTTTGGAGTTCAGGAGATTGTCTTGACCAGGACCACACCCCTAAATGCATTGAAGCAACTGCCATGTGATTGGTTGATTAGATAATTGCATTAATGAGAAATTGAACAGGTGTTCCTAATAATCCTTTAGGTGAGTGTGTGTGTGTGTGTATGTATATATATAATATATAATATATAATTTTTATTTTTTTATAAATAATGTACATTTGTACCACTATATTTTGTGTCATATTACTTTGGCATGAAATTACAGAAAACTGCGATAGTGTTTCTAATACAATGGCTGAGGGAGTGCCGGAAAATTTTACATCTTTCTCTCTTCTGAGCTGACAAAACTAAATCGTACTCTACTGGTTGACACATTTCTGTTGTTGCATAATATGTACGTCATTCCACCCAGTCCTCTGCCTGGCTTTTCGTGAGAATGGGGTGCCGCCTGTTTTAGGCGTTTACTGATGGACGTGTTTAATTTCAGGGAGCATCTATTCTAGTCCTGGACTTTACAGCAAGACCATGACGCCCACCTATGACTCTCGGGACGGCAGCCCTCTGTCCCCCACCACAGCATGGTTTGGAGACAGTCCGCTGTCCGAAGGCAATCCCAGCATCCTCGCTGTCAGCCAGCCCATCACCTCACCAGACATTCTGATCAAGATGTTCAAACCACAGTCCCTCCTGGACAAGGCCAAGATCAACCAGGGGTAAGCTGGGACAGATCTGATCTGTGAAAACTCTGTGATTCAGGAAGGGTTTCATTTGTGTTCCTCTGAATGTCTTTGTGAAGGTGGTTGGACTCCTCCAGATCACTGATGGAACAGGATGTGAAGGAGAACGAGGTTCTTCTGCTCCGGTTCAAGTATCACAGCTTCTTTGACCTCAACCCAAAGGTCAGTGTGTTCTGCGCTTTAGCACATAAATGGTGCATGTTTGAAAACTCAACATTGTTATCATGCTTATTTCAGTGTAATGCCATTAATATGACGCTGACTGTCTAATGGCCCATTATTGAAGTCATATAGTAAATGTTTGTGGGAAGCCATTCAAGTAAAAGCTTTTAATTAGCCGTGTTTATTCATGCACCATTATTACTATTGCTTATATCTGAACAAACCTCTACCACTATGCATTAAAGTTTAGTGTTTAACTTATGCTGCACATTTGTACTCCTAAATGATTCCTCAAATCAGAGGTGAGCTGTTAATTTGAGTTTATACTTAAAGGGATCATCATTTACTCACCCTCATGTTGTTCCAGACTTTAATTTGTCTTTGTAACACGAATTAAGATATTTTGAATCCCTCCAATGAAAGTCTCTTCACCCAAAACTAGAGATGCACCGACTGCAATTTTCTTGGCCGATTCTGATTTCCGTTTTTTTTGAGCAGTGTGACCTGCCGATACAGATTTTTGCAGATTCTGATTGTCTTTCTAAGAACTATGATTGACAGCATAAACAAACAAAAATCTATTTTTTTTCAATGCAAAATTTTATTTTCATAAAAAAAACCCCACAAGCAATAGGTCAGTAATAAAATAAGAACAAATAAACAAATTTCGAACAACAGCACAAATAAATACAATAGAATCAAGAGAGCTGTGAAATAAACACGGCTTTAAGTTCTTCAGGTCGGTCTAACAGTAGGTTATTATTCAGGTAAGAAATACTACAGAAATTGAAGTAATCAACTGTAAAATAACACTTGATGGTCTTCATTGTAAAAATGTAATGCAGATTAATACTTAGAATTAAAGTTATAAAAGTTATTCAGTCAAGAGCAGAGAGTTCTTTGTCTTTTGTTCTTTTATGAACATGACAGACGGCAGCAGGTTTATTAGGCTACTGTCACTTTAAGAGCTTATGCACGGATCCAATATGGTGTTACACAACTTGCGTTATCTTTCTCAACTAATTACATTCCCAAACTGGCTGTGTTTAACTGAATACTCGCCAAGATGGGCATTTTGACATCATTTTGTGTGTATTTGACCGTTTAAGCACAGTAAGCCACTCATTTTGGTACTTGCGACTCACAAGCGGCACTTATATAGTCCAGTGGTGCGTGCTTTTGGTGACACGTTTTGGTGTGAGAGTGAAACCTGCAGGAATACAAGCACTATTTAACCGGACTAGTGAGTGAAAGGAGGCGGGTGTGTGTCACTTCACCGTCGGAGAGAAGAGAACTAGGGTTGGGAATCGTAAGAAATTGTCCGGTTTTGACTAACGATTCCAGTTCCATTAACTAAAAAAAATTTTTGGGCGGGAATGTGGTCTGATTGGTTAGTTAGACAGCACGCCTTCCAGACCGGTGAAATAAAGTGAAACTGAAGCGCGCTGCAGTGATGCCAGGAGTCATTGTGATCATGAAGTGCAAGATGTGCAGCGCCAATCTGTCATATACACAGCATTATAATGAAAACAAGACTGTGAAAGAATGTTGTAAATTCTCTGTGCTTTAGTTCCCCGTGTATCAGCTGTTAAAGGAAATCCACAACGAGAGTTACATCAGACTAGCGCGGTGAAGTTCATGTGCGCATCCGCGTCCTTTTGTGCAGGTGTAAGTTGTAAGATTACTTTTATGTTGTCTATATCTGATTAATGTCATATAGGACGCGTTTGGTTGAGTTTATTAACCAGCTAGTAAAGCGCCGCCGTTACCGACGAGTGTTCATTCTCTTCAGTTTCAGCTCAAATGCAATGCCAGACATTATCGACTCTGGGTTATTTGAGACGGTTATATTCTTTTTAGATAGGCTATTTCTTTTTCAAAATCATTGATGATATTAATAACGCAGCAGTGGTATTTTGTTCTCATGTTTTTTAACAGTAGACCTGTTTTATTTAAAGTTGTTTCTCATCATGGATTCGAAAACGCTCAGTGATGTCTGTAATCACTTTGATCATGAAAAATTAAATTAAGTGCAAGATGTGCAGAGCCAATCTGTCATATAGCATTATAATGAGAACACGAGTGTAATAGTGTTGTAAATGCTCTGTGCTTTCGTTGTCCGTGTATCGGCGTTGTTGTTAAGGGAAGAGCGCATTCAAAATGTGAGTTTCCCTCTTAAACCATAGCCTGTAAAAACTAGCACGGCTAAGTTCACGTGCGCATTCGCGTCCTTTTGTGCTGATGTGCCGAAGATATCTGCTTAACCTCATGTAGGATGCGTTTGGTTGAGTTTATTAACCCGCTAGCAAAGCTCTGCAGGGTGGAGTTTATTCACAGTTTCAGCTCAAATACAATGCCCGATATTATTGACTGGGTTATTTGAGATGGTTATTTTGTTTTTAGATGTTTCTTTTTCAAAAACATTTATGCATCATAATCTAGCAGTTATTTTTTCTAGTCATGTGTTCATGTTTTCATAGACATGTCATGTTTGTATTTGTCAACATTAATTTTCGTAACGGTCTTAAAATAGTTTCATATCTCCATGACGGAGACGCCCCGGCCCCCGCACAAGCCCCGCCCCCGAGTACGAGTACTCGTTTTTTGAGACCAATCGATGATCGAAATGAGAAATTGACAAAAATTCCCATCCCTAGTTTCTTATCGAATCACCGGTTCTGGGAAATTTGGAACCGGTTTTAAAATGGAACCGGTTCTCGAAACTCATCCCTAGCGAGAACGCGCAGCTGACGTTATTGCCTGTGCCGCTGGCCGAGCATGCGGAAAATCGTCTGATTCTGGTCCCTGGCCGGTCTATCGGTGCATCTCTATCCAAAAAGTTCATAAGGAGATTGTAAAATAAATCCATATGAATTGAGTGCTTTAATCCAAGTCTTCAGAAGAGACATGATCACTTTACATGATGAACAGATTTAATGTAGGCTTTTATTCACACATATGTGCTGTTTCCTGAGCATGTCATAAGGTGTCGTGTTTTTAACGCTCTCCTGACCCCTGCAGTATGATGCCATCAGGGTGAACCAGCTGTACGAACAGGCCAAGTGGGCCATCTTACTGGAGGAAATCGAATGCACCGAGGAAGAGATGATGATGTTCGCCGCCCTGCAGGTATGTGCACGTCAGAGCCATGGCAGAATTTATGTGAACGCGTCGTCTGTTAGGATCGCTGTGTAAGCCCGGCGTTTGACAGTCTGCAGTCTTCACTCAGGTCCTCTAGCCCTGTTAATGAATTAGATGGGCTCTGTGCCCGGCTGCGTAGCATCTGCAGTGTGCAATCGTTTGGCCGCCGCCACATTTATACAGTGCTGCGTTTGTTTTCACTGGCCCTTTGGCCAACGATGACCCTGCTATTTCAGACCCTCATAAATGTTGAGTGACAACACCTCAGGACGCCTCACTGTCTTCACATCAAGTAAATATAGAGTGGGCGTCTGTTACACGGAGGTGGGACATGGAAGACCACCCAGAGTCTCCAGCATCCTGATGTACTAAGGAGGTGTTGGTTTCTCCAACAGGGATTTCTGGAGATGTATCAGTGGTGTCGACTTGCTCTGTTTACGTACTGCAAGTTTAAATTAGTCAGGTCTGTCCCTCCCCATCAGTCCGCGCCACGTTGTGTCAGTCGATATGAGATTGGCTTTGCCTCTGATCCGTGTCTCTGGGTAGAAGATCTCGTCAACATCAAACATCAGCAGGTCTAAGTTTAGCCAACGTTATAGCGTGTCTGTTAACTGTTGAGAGAAATCGGCATGTCATTCACTTACTAACCACTCTTATCCGTGCTGAGAAATCTTGACATGAAAATGCCTTCCAGCCTCCATTTTGAAAGTGGAGCTGTCATCAGCAAACGTTTGCACGTATCAGTGAAATGTGCTTCTGTAGTCCAGCTGTTCACTGTAGTACCATGGGGATCGTTTGGCAGCTAATTTGAATTAGAAGAATGAAGTCATAGGCTTTAAACTCATACAGAAAATAAAGTCGCTTCACCTTGTTGTTTGTTCATCTCAGGTCAAAGGAGGGTTATTATCGTTAACTAAAACTAAAACTAAAAAAATTGAAATAAAGCTAAAATAAAATGTAAATAACACCGTAAATATTATCTTAGCTGTTTTATTTTCCATTTATTTTGATAGATTTTTGTCATTTTGCATGTGTGAATAAAATTTAAAACCAAATCACAAACATTTTAAAACAAATATGAAATAAATGTTAAACTGCATAACAAATTAACCTAAAAAATATTTGGACATTTAACATGAACATTTTAGTGACATTCACTTTTATTTAAAATCATCCAGTAACAATGTGCATGCAGAATGGAACGGCTAAATATTTGTCTATCTCGCGACGTCAAAGTAAATACTGTGTATCAACTTGTCATAAACACAAACAGAGAGTTTTTGTTCTTCCACGCATGCAGTTTTGTTTATTAACCGCTAGCTCGCCAAAAGTTACCAGCAGCCCTATCACCCTGTAGCCCAAGACTGGTTTCCCACTGAAGCTAAGCAGGGCTGAGCCTGGTCAGTACCTGGATGGGAGACTGGTTTCTGCTGGACGAGGTGTTAGTGAGGCCAGCAGGGGGTGCTCACCCTGTGCTCTGTGTGGGTCCTAATGCCCCAGTATAGTGATGGGGACACTATACTGTAACATGCACCATCCTTCGGATGAGACGTTAAACCAAGGTCCTGACTCTCTGTGGTCATTAAAAAAAAACCCAGGATGTCCTTCGGAAAAAGAGTAGGGGTGTAACCCCGGCATCCTGGCCAAATTTGCCCATTGGCCTCTGTCCGTCATGGCCTCCTAATCATCCCTATATACAGATTGGCTTCATCACTTTGTCTCCTCTCCACCAATCCAGCACAATATGGTCGCGTCGCATCATCTAGGTGTTGTTGCACATTGGTGGTGGTTGAGGAGATTCCCCCCTTATATATGTAAAGCGCTTTGAGTACCCAGAAAAGCGCTATATAAATTTTTTTTTTTAATTAGATATTAGATATTTTTTTTAGCAATAAATAATTAACAATATGAATGTGATGAATTAATAAATGGCAAGACTGTGCTTATTTTGATTTGTGTTTTTATTTGCAGTACCACATCAACAAGCTGTCCATCATGTCTTCAGACAATCATATGAACAACAGTGAGAAGGAGGTTGATGAGGTTGATGCAGCTCTCTCAGACCTGGAGATCACCCTCGAGGGAGGAAAGACGTCCAACACGCTGGTACTGAAGCTCTCCAGTCATAGGAGTGTGCGATATATATAGTCTTTGATTGTTGTTTTAACAATCTAAAATTAAGTATGTCCCTCACAAAAACACATCTAGAGACTGTGATGTAGTCTAGTAGGTTATAGTGCGTTTGTGCATTTATAGTGCACGCTTTCACTGCGCAATTTAGTCTGTTAAAATGCATTTATAATGCCCGAAATATTCAAGATAAGGGGCAAAAATACCTCTGTATGTCTTCTGTATTTATATCCTTTCATGTAGTTAATATCACACGAAGAGTACCGTTTTTTTCTCCAAATATCAGCACGATTACAGATGTAATATTGATTTTATACAACAGTTCAATAAACAAGAAGTTAATATTAAGTGACATTTTAGATGCAATATTGCCTGTTTTTGCTCTCTTTCACCATCTTTTTTGCATCTCTGAGCAACACACGGCGGTGTTTCATTACTGAATGAACAAATCGTTTGAGTGAATGATTCAATGACTCACTCATTAAGATTCATTCCTGAATGAATCATCTGTTTGAATGAATCGGTTGAATCTCAGTGACTCACTCATTAACAGTGACTTGCTGCCACCTACTGGTGGTTTTAATGTCACATTTAAAGTATCTTTTAATTAAAAAAAAATAATAATTTCAAAATATCGAAATTCAACATTTATTCTACTGTATGAATCTGACCACCGTTTTTGTTAAAGAAATGCGAGAATATAATACAAACAACCTATCACATTAAAGAGCATTAGAATTAGACCAGGTTATACATCACATGAAACATTAATTACGAGTAAAGACTGCAAAAATGAAATGATGATAATGTTTGCATTGCTTTCATGCACTTACTTTACTTTGCAATAGTCTCCAATTATTAGATCAAATCAAAGTTGATTATTCAGAAATAACTGGTTTGGTCTTATTAAATGTCATGTCCTCCGTGTTTAAATGTAGTGATTGGATAGCATTTTATTGCAGATGAAATTGGAGTTAAATCATAACAGACATTCTGCAACAAAATTGTTTTAAATCAAATTAAAATGGCGTATTTGATTATTTTTCTGGCAGTGATTTATGCAACATGCAGCTGTTCTGTGGTTTGTGACTATAAGAGATCTATAAAGTTTTGATATTGTTACTCAACTTTATTTATAACTTTATTAATGCACTTTGTGTTCTCAGGGTGACATCACATCCATTCCTGAACTGGCCGACTATGTAAAAGTCTTCAAGTGAGTTGAAAATGTTGGGATTTATTGTTTTTGGTCTCATATGCCTTTATTAGTGTAAAGCAAAAAATAAAACAAGGCCTGTTGCCATATTTAGCATTTAGCATATTTTAACGATCTAAGCTCATGGCGCAGGTGCACTTCGGGCGTGTCCGAATCCACTTTTGCTAGTTTAACGAAGGGAAAAACGGTCGGCGCTCCAGACGCATGGTCCAAAAGGGTTGTCTCTAGTCATGTGTGTGTTTTGGGCGTAACATGCAATAAACCAATCAGAGTCTCATCTCCCAATCCCTTTAAAAGCCAGTTGCGCTCGCACCATGGTGGATTCACTATTTACATGGAGGAATTTGCGAGCGGAAAGACTTAACGCTTCTCCAGAGAGGAATCCTTTTATTTATTTATTTAATTTGTTTAAATGTGTGTGTGCTGCTGCGCGTCCCCGTGTGTGTAATAAGCAGAGTGTACACCTGTTGTGCCCCTGCATAGGCACATATTATTAACACACACTTAAAATAACACAAAATACTTCACTTTTGACTTTAGAGCAGGTTTGTGTTAGTCAATGGCACAGTCGTTTTCAGTTCCTCAAAAGAGCAACGCACCAACAATGCTCCTGAACACACCTGGTTTTCAGACCAGACACCCATTGGCGAACAGATGACGCCAGTGCATTTGCTATTTCAACAACGTGGCGCTGGACATGAAAATGATAACTGCATGGGGCTGAAACTAGCAAAAAACACTTGTGCCGCGCCTGGAGTCGCATTGCACCGGGTGTATGATAGGGCCCATAGACTGTCTATATATTAGTCCGTTTAAAGTGTAAATGGTGTCATTTCCACAACTCTATTGGCAACAAAAGAAATTACAGTGTGATTGTTTGAGTGGTCCAAATGGGTCCGATGTGACATAATATTGGCTCAAACAATGCCGTGAGTTTACTAAACCTGTTTGACCAACCAATGGTAGGCAAAGAGTACTGTACTGTACTTTACTGTAATGGCCTGAATACCTTATTGAAAGAGAGTATCTCAAAGAGCTGATCTTAACTTTCAACAGAAGAGAATAATCTCTCATTGAAGTCATTCCCTTTGATTTTGACTAACTTTTGCTTATACCTCAGACCAAAGAAGCTCACTCTGAAAGGATACAAGCAGTACTGGTGCACGTTCAAGGACATCACAATCTCCTGCTACAAGAGCCGCGAGGAGGCCCACGGCACGCCAGCGCACCAGATGAACCTGAGAGGTGAGCGCTCGCTACGGACACATGATGCGTGTTTACCACATATGTATTGTTTCTCATCCGCTGTTTCTCTGTAGGCTGTGAAGTCACACCAGATGTGAACATCTCCGGTCAGAAATTTAACATCAAGTTGCTAATTCCTGTAGCAGATGGTATGAATGAGATCTGGCTGCGGTGTGATACTGTGAGTGAGATGTGTTTTCTATTGAATGCCACACATTATTGTACAGTAAATCACCTCACATCTTCACTTGTCTTTAAAAAGAAAGTTACATGTTGCTTTTACTTGCTACATCAAGCAATTATACAAAATGTGACCTGACCCCAGCACCACTAAGCAGGGTTATTATATTTAAATACATTTAAAGCCATTAAAAAGCATTTACGTTACTTGAAATAAAATAAACTTAATAATAACATAACTTTAAAAAGCTTAAATGTATTTTATTTCAGCTAGTTGCCTAAAGGCTGGAATACACTATATGACTCTAGCTCAGATTTTTGCCCCGATTTGCAGTCTGGACGAGTCAACAATAGTTGCCAAAAAGTCTGCGCCAGTCTGCAGATTTTTGGTCAGTCTGAGTTAAGAGATTTCATAGAAAATCGAATAGTGTATGATGGGCACAGACTCCATCCAGTCGGAGGATATCAAAACATGTTTGATATGTTGAGCTGATTTCAGAACAGATATCATAGTGTACGACATCCGCCGATAAGCGATATTTTGAAACGGTAACTGCTAAAAATGACAAAAACACAATGTTACTAAAAATGTAACTAAAATTAAGATTAAAGCATAACATACAAAAATAAAATACAATTCAAAATATTAAAAGAGCTATAACAGTATCTCAATGATAGTAAAGTAACACTGGCACTCTGCTGTCTCTTTTCCCTGTCCTTCAGGAGAAGCAGTACGCTCAGTGGATGGCGGCTTGTCGTTTGGCCTCCAAGGGGAAGACGATGGCAGATAGTTCCTACAACTTGGAGGTCCAGAACATTCTGTCCTTCCTGAAGATGCAGCACATGAATCCTGATCCTCAGATCATAGAGCCCATCTCCACCGACATCAACCCTGAGTGTCTGGTGTCACCACGATACCTGAAGAAATACAAGAACAAGCAGGTAAATAAATGAGGCCGTGGCTACGAGAGAGATCGGTCTGCAGCGCAAAATACAGACAGAAAACTAAAGGCAGAGAGACCTACAGTATATTACAATACATAGTAGGGGTGTAACGGTACATGTATTCATCCAGAAAGGTCACGGTTTGGTGCATACAGTCAGATGACGAATACAGTCAGTCACAGGCGATCCACACTCCAATTTAGAAGGGGGCACGCGTGGTAATGCAACACTGTTTGCTAACCGCCACAACAGGAAAAAGAGCAGAAGAAGAAGAGATGATCTCTGCACAACCCAAAACAAGAGTTCAGATGTACACGAGCTTGCTAGTAGCCTATACGCTGAGTTTCCATTCATTTTTGTGATGCACTCCACAAACATCACTGAAAGGAAACCGGAATGGCAGAAAACGGCATCCTGTTTGTTTTCGTTATTTTACAAAAGCACAATGTTTTGTTAATATTGTGAGTACACAGATAAAAAGTCCCTTTAGAGTTTACAGACCCTTTACAGTTCTGAACACTTATCTGTATGACCATAAATGACGGAGTATTTGAAGTTGTTTCCGCTGTTGTAATGAGACAAATTCATTTGGCATTGTGCCGGGACTCCTTGAAGTCGGCTCTTTTTCGCCTTCTCGCTCATCTTTTCCATGATTTCTTGAAAAAGCATAGTATGGAACTTTGTGAATCCGCCATTGTCACCGCATGTTAATAAACTCTCACGCGCAAAGAAAATGACAGCGTAACATTCATTTTAATCATCAAACCAATCATTTTAAAAACAGCCGTTGCATTTCGCTGCAGCATTGGTCAATCTATCAATCAAGAGTAACAAATCAACAATTCCTTAATTTTTTATTTTAAGCATTCAGGAATCTGGGAGGGCCAGACATATAAACGTACCAAACTCGTATCAAACAGTGACCCCAAAACCGAGGTACGTACTGAACCGTGACTTTTGTGTACCGTTACACACCTAATGCGTAATAAACAGCAGTTTATCAAATATTAAATATATAACTGAGCCCTACTTGGCAAATGATAATGGTAGATAAACAATTTTACACACGTCAGCTTTTTCTAAATGTGTGCACTAAACACAACAATTTTGCATTGCAGAGCATCTGGTGAATAAAAAAAAAAATGTCTTTGTTATACTTGATTCAAAAACAAGAGAAAAGTGAAAGTATGTAGGGAGGGCCCGTGTGTGGGAGTCAACAGACGGCTCCTGTGTGCTGCTGCTGGTGTCGTCTTACAGTGGCCCTGGACTCAATCCAGCCTCTGTGATGCTGGGGGATGGTGGGCTTCCTGTCCTCCCATCCCACTCGCTCCCCCGCCAGCTTATCACTGCAAGAAAGTTTGAGGAGTTGGGGTGGGGTCTTCAGAAACAGGCGGGAAGAACATACACGAAACAAGCCGTGTCTGGGAATGTGGAGAGGGAGTCTGGGAAGAAGACAGCAGATTGCAATGTGAGAGCGATGTTGAGAGTTCAGATGATTCCTGAACACTTTATCCATGCATTACAAGCTCCAATTATTTTCTTTAAAGGCGTCCTCTGGGATTGTACTCCCAGAGGACGTGGGACTGAAAGCACTTGCTTTGGGAAACAAGGATAGATGACTTTCTCACTTACAGGCTTGTTAAACTCAACAGGACCAGCAAAGCGGATGTAGTCATCCATATGGCGGGGAGTTTCAGAGGTCTCTCCAGTATTGGATTTGGGTGTGTGTGGCGCCACCTTGTGGAGTCAAGGGTGTATGGTTTGAAGTGGGATGAAACATTTTTTCAGGTTAATCATAAACTACAGCTCAGCCATGAACTTTGGACCCCTTTTATATTTTTTTACATCCTGCAGTTTCTAGACTTTTTGAAAGTATATGCAGTCAGGCCTCCTGGACCTAATGTGATCCCAGTGCAGGCGTCTCATGCGTGTTCCTCTGCTCTCTCTTGTCCAGCTGCCTAAAGTGAACCTCCCCTGCTGTATACTCACATGTGCACCCTGCCCTTTTCTCTCGCTCTTTAGATTAACTGTTGTTTTGATTCTGTTATTCTGCTTGTTTGCTGCATTGTTCATTTATTTGCTTTTCCCTTGTTTCCTCTCTGTGTTCCTCTTCCTGTTTCCACCCTCCTCAGCCAGGCTTTGTCAGGGACTTGGTAAGTCACTCGTTTGACAGCTGGTAAATGTCCATGATTAACTAACACTGGTGCTGTGTCTTACTCCAGTAATCCTTCCATTAACCACTTTATCATTTATTGCTGTAGCTCAACCCAAAGCTCACATTTCAAGTTTTTTTTCTTTACATTTAAAGATCATGTTTTGAGTCACTGGTGTCTCCCCCCGAACAACTGTTTGCCTGAACCATTTCGTGGATATTTTAGAAATATTCTAATGAATATAGAAGCAACTTGAAGTTTCATTATTTTGGGGCTTATAATGTCAGATTAGACTGCAATGCTGTCAGCCTTGTTTTTTTTTTTTTTTTATAATTTCACGCATTATATCCCTAAATATAATAATGTTGGTGTTGTTGTTGTTGTTGTTATTGTTATTATTATTATTATTATTATTATTATTATTATTATTATTATACAGTTATTGTTTTTTTATATTAATTTAGATGACACAATGCCATTTTCTACAGAGCCCCTAAAGGGACATGGTGACGGTAAAAAAGAGATGGGAGGGAAAATTAGACGCAAATGTTTTGTGAGCGAATGTAAAGAATCTTGGAGAAACACAATAGTTTTGCAATAGAATGTAAAGTTTCTTAGGGAAACGCAGTAGAATGTAAAGTTTCTTGGGGAAACGCAATAGAATGTAAAGTTTCTGGGGAAACGCAATAAAATGTAAAGAATCTTGGGGAAACGCAATAGAATGTAAAGTTTCTTGGGGAAACGCAATAGAATGTAAAGTTTCTTGGGGAAACGCAATAGAATGTAAAGTTTCTTGGGGAAACGCAATAGAATGTAAAGTTTCTTGGGGAAACGCAATAAAATGTAAAGAATCTTGGGGAAACGCAATAGAATGTAAAGAATCTTGGGGAAACGCAGTGGAATGTAAAGTTTCTTGGGGAAACGCAATAGAATGTAACGTTTCTGGGGAAACGCAATAGAATGTAAAGAATCTTGGGGAAACGCAATAGAATGTAAAGTTTCTTGGGGAAACGCAAAAGAATGTAAAGAATCTTGGGGAAACGCAATAGAATGTAAAGAATCTTGGGGAAACGCAATAGAATGTAAAGAATCTTGGGGAAACGCAATAGAATGTAAAGAATCTTGGGGAAACGCAATAGAATGTAAAGAATCTTGGGGAAACGCAATAGAATGTAAAGAATCTTGGGGAAACGCAGTAGAATGTAAAGTTTCTTGGGGAAACGCAATAGAATGTAACGTTTCTGGGGAAACGCAATAGAATGTAAAGAATCTTGGGGAAACGCAATAGAATGTAAAGTTTCTTGGGGAAACGCAAAAGAATGTAAAGAATCTTGGGGAAACGCAATAGAATGTAAAGAATCTTGGGGAAACGCAATAGAATGTAAAGAATCTTGGGGAAACGCAATAGAATGTAAAGAATCTTGGGGAAACGCAATAGAATGTAAAGAATCTTGGGGAAACGCAAAAGAATGTAAAGAATCTTGGGGAAACGCAATAGAATGTAAAGAATCTTGGGGAAACGCAAAAGAATGTAAAGAATCTTGGGGAAACGCAATAGAATGTAAAGAATCTTGGGGAAACGCAGTAGAATGTAAAGTTTCTTGGGGAAACGCAATAGAATGTAACGTTTCTGGGGAAACGCAATAGAATGTAAAGAATCTTGGGGAAACGCAATAGAATGTAAAGAATCTTGGGGAAACGCAATAGAATGTAAAGAATCTTGGGGAAACGCAATAGAATGTAAAGAATCTTGGGGAAACGCAATAGAATGTAAAGAATCTTGGGGAACCGCAATAGAATGTAAAGTTTCTTGGGGAAACGCAATAGAATGTAAAGAATCTTGGGGAAACGCAATAGAATGTAACGTTTCTGGGGAAACGCAATAGAATGTAAAGAATCTTGGGGAAACGCAATAGAATGTAAAGTTTCTTGGGGAAACGCAATAGAACGTAAAGAATCTTGGGGAAACGCAATAGAATGTAAAGAATCTTGGGGAAACGCAATAGAATGTAAAGAATCTTGGGGAAACGCAATAGAATGTAAAGAATCTTGGGGAAACGCAATAGAATGTAAAGTTTCTAGGGGAAACGCAATAGAATGTAAAGAATCTTGGGGAACCGCAATAGAATGTAAAGAATCTTGGGGAAACGCAATAGAATGTAAAGAATCTTGGGGAAACGCAGTAGAATGTAAAGAATCTTGGGGAAACGCAATAGAATGTAAAGTTTCTTGGGGAAACGCAATAGAATGTAAAGTTTCTTGGGGAAACGCAATAGAATGTAACGTTTCTGGGGAAACGCAATAGAATGTAAAGAATCTTGGGGAAACGCAATAGAATGTAAAGTTTCTTGGGGAAACGCAATAGAATGTAAAGAATCTTGGGGAAACGCAAAAGAATGTAAAGAATCTTGGGGAAACGCAAAAGAATGTAAAGAATCTTGGGGAAACGCAATAGAATGTAAAGTTTCTTGGGGAAACGCAATAGAATGTAAAGAATCTTGGGGAAACGCAATAGAATGTAAAGAATCTTGGGGAAACGCAAAAGAATGTAAAGAATCTTGGGGAAACGCAATAGAATGTAAAGAATCTTGGGGAAACGCAATAGAATGTAAAGAATCTTGGGGAAACGCAATAGAATGTAACGTTTCTTGGGGAAACGCAATAGAATGTAAAGTTTCTTGGGGAAACGCAAAAGAATGTAAAGAATCTTGGGGAAACGCAATAGAATGTAAAGAATCTTGGGGAAACGCAATAGAATGTAAAGAATCTTGGGGAAACGCAATAGAATGTAAAGAATCTTGGGGAAACGCAATAGAATGTAACGTTTCTTGGGGAAACGCAATAGAATGTAAAGAATCTTGGGGAAACGCAAAAGAATGTAAAGAATCTTGGGGAAACGCAAAAGAATGTAAAGAATCTTGGGGAAACGCAATAGAATGTAAAGTTTCTTGGGGAAACGCAATAGAATGTAAAGAATCTTGGGGAAACGCAATAGAATGTAAAGAATCTTGGGGAAACGCAATAGAATGTAAAGAATCTTGGGGAACCGCAATAGAATGTAAAGAATCTTGGGGAAACGCAATAGAATGTAAAGAATCTTGGGGAAACGCAATAGAATGTAAAGAATCTTGGGGAAACGCAATAGAATGTAAAGAATCTTGGGGAAACGCAATAGAATGTAACGTTTCTTGGGGAAACGCAATAGAATGTAAAGAATCTTGGGGAAACGCAAAAGAATGTAAAGAATCTTGGGGAAACGCAAAAGAATGTAAAGAATCTTGGGGAAACGCAATAGAATGTAAAGTTTCTTGGGGAAACGCAATAGAATGTAAAGAATCTTGGGGAAACGCAATAGAATGTAAAGAATCTTGGGGAAACGCAATAGAATGTAAAGAATCTTGGGGAAACGCAAAAGAATGTAAAGAATCTTGGGGAAACGCAATAGAATGTAAAGTTTCTTGGGGAAACGCAAAAGAATGTAAAGAATCTTGGGGAAACGCAATAGAATGTAAAGTTTCTTGGGGAAACGCAATAGAATGTAAAGAATCTTGGGGAAACGCAATAGAATGTAAAGTTTCTAGGGGAAACGCAATAGAATGTAAAGAATCTTGGGGAACCGCAATAGAATGTAACGTTTCTGGGGAAACGCAATAGAATGTAAAGAATCTTGGGGAAACGCAAAAGAATGTAAAGAATCTTGGGGAAACGCAATAGAATGTAAAGAATCTTGGGGAAACGCAATAGAATGTAAAGTTTCTTGGGGAAATGCAATAGAATGTAAAGAATCTTGGGGAAACGCAAAAGAATGTAAAGAATCTTGGGGAAACGCAATAGAATGTAAAGTTTCTTGGGGAAACGCAAAAGAATGTAAAGAATCTTGGGGAAACGCAATAGAATGTAAAGAATATTGGGAAAAGTAAAGTTTCTTGGGGGAACGCAATAGTTTTGCTAGAGAATGCAAAAGCATTGCAATATAACCTTCTCTGCTCTCATATTTTTGTCCAAGAGCATGTCCCCATAGGAGCTCCATAGTTTTCACTGTAATCAACACATTATTAGTCTAATAGGATGTTTAAAATCTTACAGAAATAATTTCAAAATTCGAAAGGGGCCTCTGTGTAATCGAAAGACCCTTTTAGGTAGTTTGCAGCACGTCAGCTGATCTGCTCTGATAGAAGCTTTCATGAGGCAAGTCATTGATCGGTGGGAGGCTCCAGTGACATCACTGGAGTGAAAATGTTTAATGTTCTGGGGAAATAGGGACTAAACAATGGTAACTGGGATTCCAATGGCTTCTGTGTATGTATATTAAGTCGCATGTATAACAGATCATAAGGGATGCTTGAACAAGAGGAGGCATCTTGTATGTTCACTGTGATATTAGTGGTGATTGGATACAGCAGTATCATATTAAAGTGTCTGGTGTTGCATTCTTCTCTGGGGTTGTTTCCTAATGACAGTGTGTCTGTGTGCTCACTCTGTACTTCTGCTTAAGTTATGATTGCTTGTAGCACTTGTTTATTAATGTTCACATATGCATTATCCTCAGATTTCTGCCCGAATTCTGGAAGCTCATCAGAATGTGGCGCAGATGAGCCTCATTGAGGCCAAGATGCGCTTCATACAGGCATGGCAGTCCTTGCCAGAGTTTGGAATCACCCATTTTCTTGCCAAGTAAGTGTTTTCTAGAAAACCTGATGTTTCTGTCAGATATCTTGATTAAATGTTTGTGTGCCAATAAAAACAGACGTCCTTTTTGAAGGGATAGAAAGCTCTAGGACATGTTACTGTTAGAAATGTAGTCTCAGAAGAAGAATAAGCTTAAAAAATGTAGGTTCTTTCATCTTTTACTTGCCTTCATGTTGTTCCAAACCCATCCGACTTCCTTTCTTCTGTGGATATAAATGAATGGGGACTGATTTTCTATATAAAAAAACTTTCTATATAGCATATATTTATTTACGTGAGGTGTAATGTATGTATGTGCGTAAAGTTGGATGTATTTATAGTATTTGTAGGCTAATCACAACAGACTGGGCCGTCTGACCAATCAGAACAGAGTAAACCAATCACAACAGACTGGGCCATCTGACCAATCAGAGCAGAGTAGACCAATGACAACAGACTGGGCCATCTGACCAATCAGAGCAGAGTAGACCAATCACAACAGACTGAGCCATCTGGCCAATCAGAGCAGAGTAAACCAATGACAACAGACTGGGCCATCTGACCAATCAGAGCAGAGTAGACCAATCACAACAGACTGAGCCATCTAACCAATCAGAGCAGAGTAGACCAATCACAACAGACTGGGCCGTCTGACCAATCAGAGCAGAGTAGACCAATCACAACAGACTGAGCCATCTGGCCAATCAGAGCAGAGTAAACCAATGACAACAGACTGGGCCATCTGACCAATCAGAGCAGAGTAGACCAATCACAACAGACTGAGCCATCTGACCAATCAGAGCAGAGTAGACCAATCACAACAGACTGGGCCGTCTGACCAATCAGAGCAGAGTAAACCAATCACAACAGACTGAGCCATCTGACCAATCAGAGCAGAGTAGACCAATCACAACAGACTGAGCCATCTGGCCAATCAGAGCAGGGTAAACCAATGACAACAGACTGGGCCATCTGACCAATCAGAGCAGAGCAGGCTCTCAGAAAGGAGGGGTTTAAAAAAGCTGATGCTGCAATATAGCCTATATTATGAGAAAATTAAAGTGTTTTTGACCTTTAATGCATGTAAACCTCTTGTAGGAGAATCCAAAACAACATTAGGATCCTTTAAAATAGCATAATAGGGGCACTTTAACAGTTAAGTGTTAAAATTTTGGAGTTAAGTTGTGCCTTAATACTAATACATTACACATGTACAAATACATATTACAAATATATTTTGTCCGCTAGTGTGCAAGCCAAAGGCAACTGTGGCAAGGAATGAAAAACTACATTTGAATAATGAAGGAAGAAACCTTGGGAGAATCATAACACAGATTTGTGTTAGAAACAAACTGAAATGTAGTTACTCTTATCTTCCAAATGAGCTGGTAAATGCTGATAGTGAGTTGAACTTGATAATGAATTGATTGAAGAGATCCGACTAAAAACAAATGATTTGTTCACTAACCAGACGTTGCCACTTCTTACATTTCATTAGGTTTCAGGGGGGCAAGAAAGATGAGTTGATTGGCATCACCTACAACAGACTGATCCGTATGGATGCCAGCACAGGAGACGCCATCAAGACCTGGCGCTTCAGCAACATGAAACAGTGGAACGTCAACTGGGAGATTAAGATGGTAAGATGCTCTTTATGTTACACCTTTATCCCATGAAGTCATTGAGCACGTTTACATGCTCACCAATATGCTGATAACTACCAAAAATCTGTTTATTGAAATAAGCCGATTTACCGGTTCACATGCAAATCAATAACCCAGCAATGCAAGTACCTGTGTTTACAGGACTGTATAAAAAAAACAGGTTACACCAGATTATTTCAAAATGTCTCAAAAATCTACCTGTTAATCGGTTTATTCCTAAACTGTTTATGACTAAGAACGTGCATGTAAACAAAACTCAGTGACGGTTGCTAATGGTTATGTTGTTGTAAACGAGGCTCTACGTTAACCGATTCTTTAGATAAATGTAAATGGCCTAATTACATCATTTGTAACAATGGCTTGTGTGGTAAAGGGTTAGTTCTCCCAAAAATGAAAATTGTCATTAATTCCTCACCTCCATGTCGTTCCAAACCCGTAAGACTTTCATTCATCTTTGAAACACAAATAACGATTTTTAATGAAATCTGAGAGCTTTCTGTCCCTCCATTGACCGCTACACAACTACCACTTTCAAGCCCCAGAAAGATAGTAAAGACATCATTAAAGTAATCCATGTGACTACTCCAGTGGTTCAACCGCATTTTATGAAGCAACATGAGTGCACTGTTTGTGCCAAAAACATAATTTACCACTTTATTTACAAAACATTAATCTCCAACACTCATCATGAGAGAATATATATATACAATCTTGCTCACAAGTTTACACACCCCTTGTAGAATCTTTAACAGAATAATGATCATACAAAATGCATGTTATTTTTATTTTTTTTGTACTGTCCTGAATAAGATATTTTACATAAAAGATGTTTACATATAGTCCACAAGACTCAAAAGTTTACACACCCTTGATTCTCAATACTGTGTGTCGTTCCCTTGTTTGTCCTGAGCAGTTAAACTGCCCAATGTTCTTCAGAAAAATCCTCCAGCTCCTGCAAATCCTTCAGTTTTCCAGCATCTTTTGCATATTTGAACTCTCTCCAGCAGTGACTGTACGATTCTGAGATCTGAGGACGATTGAGGGACTCAAACACAACTATTAAAAAAGGTTCAGACATTCACTGATCCAGCAGGAAACGCAAGGCTTTAAGAGCCAGGGGGTGAAAACTTTTGAACAGAATGAAGATAGATGATGATTTTTTATATATATAAAAAATTTGTACTGCCCTTTGGAAGCAACAGAAGATACTTACATGTTTCCCAAATGAAGTACAATTTACCTTGATCTTCAAATTCTAAAAGTTTTCACCCCAGCTCTTGTGAATTCAATTAATTAAACATGCTTTTTGATTATTGACATTTAAATAAACCATTCAAATGGAATCCAGAAAACACAGAATTTGATTAAAATGGGGGGGGAAATTATTTAAGAAAAAAAAAAAAAAGTATTTAATAGGGCTCCAAATTTGTTAAACTTTTAATAATTTGTTGTTGAATTGTATAAGTTTCATAATTTAAAAAAAAAGCGGAATTTGAAAAAAAAAATCATAGGAACCTATAAATGATCACATACACATCTTTTATGTAAAATATCTTTTGTATGATCCCTC
The DNA here is from genome assembly GCA_039654625.1 of Rhinogobio ventralis. Classification (NCBI taxonomy): domain Eukaryota; kingdom Metazoa; phylum Chordata; class Actinopteri; order Cypriniformes; family Gobionidae; genus Rhinogobio; species Rhinogobio ventralis. Next base: position 3,158,719 of record CM077202.1, read on the forward strand.
TTATTTTGTTAAAATATTAACAACTTTGCAGATTGGGATGTGTAAACACACACAACACTAAAATAATGCAATAAACCTGAAATAAATAACAGAAAATAAAACGCGCTAATAAAACATTAATAACACTAGTATAACACTAATAAGAAAAAATATGAGAAGAAATATTTAAAACTATTTAAAATATAATCAAATGTGATGGGAATGTCCCAATGTTTTGCTGTTTTTCACCATAAATTCATAATTCATTCACTGTCAGTCACAGGACAGAAGGCATGTCGTGGGTTGTGTGCAACAGGGTTATTTAGAGGCTCTTATCACATATGACACGGCAGGCTTTATAGGGTTAACACATCACCTTGAGCACTTTATCTGTACACATCAGCATCTGCTCTGTTCCCACGGCAGGTCACGGTGGAGTTTGCGGACGAGCCCAGCCTGGCGTTCATCTGTGCGGAGGTGGACTGCAAAGTGGTGCACGAGTTCATCGGTGGCTACATTTTCCTGTCCACGCGTGCCAAGGACCAGAACGAGTCTCTAGACGAGGAGATGTTCTACAAGCTGACCAGCGGCTGGGTCTGAGCGCCGCTCGCCCCGCGCCCCACCGCTTTATTCTCTTACTTTCACACTTCTTCTGTCTCCTTTTAACCACTCCATCGTGGCCGCATCGTCGTAATTGTTTGAAAACTGAAACATTTTTTAACGTTTATGCGCATGAACGCTTTCATAACACTAGCAGAAGTGCCGACCGAGGGCGTTCTGAGTCCATGGAGAACGTTCCGCGGTTCACAGCCTCCCTCCACAAATGATTTTGAGATGAAGCAATAGTAGCTGACGGTTACATAGCTATGACCTTTCACCCCCAATAGAAATATGCCAATTATTTATTTGTCACCAAGTTGCGTTGCATCTCTCCGGGTAATTGTTGAATGTCGCAGTGCTCATGTTTTATGATAATTGTGTCACATTAATGTGATGTCCTAGACGCTAGAGAAGGATTTGCTACACTAGCTTTAATGTCGCTGCTTCTGTCCGATGAGTAGATGACGCTACACTTGGCAGTCTTTGGTCAGGAATCCATTCGAGTCGGTCGTTTCTAAGCACTTCTAGCGTGAGGTGAGGCATCGATAAGCTGAAGTTTGTCAACACTACAGATATTTTTTTACACTATGAAGGAGAGTCGCCCACTTTTTTTGTAGCAAACAGCTTGCAGTGAAGCAACATAGGAGAACAGTATGATGGTCATTGATTAGGAAGTTTCTTTTTATTATTATTTTCCTATTTTATTCATCACTCTTTATTGTGAACCAGTATAGTATTATTCAAAAGCATTTCTTTAATACGCACCAGCGATAGGTCACAAACTATGCCATTTACTTTCTTTCTTTCTTTTTTTTTTAAATTTCTTTCCGAAATGAAGGATTGTTAAATGAAGTATTAGATTTGTTTTGTATCTAATGTAAAAAAAAACACAGGTTTTAAAAAAGAAATTGTACAGTTATTTTGTTGCTGCTTTTTTCTGTCATTTTTGGAAGTGTATATTTTCCAGAAGAGAGGGAAAAAAAGCCATTTTTTTGAGCGTTGGTGCCTGTCGATCTTAAGGATATATATATAAGTGCATATGAAGAAAAAGCCTCAAGCTCCTGGCTGGAATAAAATCATGTAGATGTAGCCTCTGGTGAGGAGGAGCTTCCGATGGGTTTGATTTAGTTTCTCCTGCCTTATCTGATAAATATCCACACTCGTTTGATTCTGCTGCAAGAACATAAAGCCTTTGAGAACGCGTCACACACTATTGAGCGCTCGGACACTAACGAAGGGCAGCGGATTCGCTCGTTCTCTGCCTTTTGTAGTGCGTCACTTCTTGTCAGTATTGTCTCATGTTCCCCATATGAAGGTGGTTTCAGAGTCTGAAATGAAGATTATTATTTTTTTTGTTTATTTGGTTTTGTTTTCTCAGATGCCAGCAGTGCGTTGCATAGCCTGCTGTTTTAAGATTGTAAAAATGCCATTTACCTGACAAATAAATAAAATCATTTTTATTTAAAATCTTAAGAGGATGATTCAGCAGGCCTTTATTTCATGTGGTTTCCCATCAGCCATGCAGGCGGCAGTGGCTCGTCTTCACCACAAGAGAGCAGTCTTGAAAAACCTTGTGCAGAATTGGCATGTATGATTTAGAGCATGTTTGCTTGAAGGATGCAACCGTTTTACAATTATACAATTGGTAGATGAATTCTTAATAAAACGTATATTGCACAAACCAAGGTTTTGAAGGGATACGCCACCCAAAAATAGAAAGTTCTCATCATTTACTCCCCCTCATGCCATTTCTTTCTCCAGATAAACACAAATGAAGATTTTTAGGAAAATATTCCATCTCTGCGAGTCCATATAATGTAAGTGATATGGAAGAACCACACGCAGTGACCGTGACCGTAATCTTCTGAAGCTAAACGATAGGTGTGTGCAAGGAAAATGCTTTCGGCCTACTGTCATTCACATTATATGGACTCACAGAGATGGATTATTTTCCTAGGAAGTCAGTACAGGGTTTCCACAGGTCTTAAAAAAGTCATAATTTGACCTTCCACAATTTAAGACCTTAAAAATTGGATCAGAAAGTCTTAGATTCAATATCATGGCACTAAATTAGCGCCCTATGATTTCTGCGATGCAGAAATGTGGACAGAATTGCAGAATCCATTCATAAAATTGGAATTTACTGTATAATACAGAATGTCACAGAATTTCACAGTCTCTTCAGAAAATGTGGAATAAACTGCTTGATTCATGTGGATTAGTTTTACGATCTCTTTATGAAGCGTCAAAGTGATGGAGGGACAGAAATCTCTCAGGTTTCATTAAAATATCTTCATTGTGTTCTGAAGATGAATGGAAGTCAGTCAAATTTCATTTAGCCCAGAAAAATTAAAACAGAATAAACTATAAAACAGATTTCATAGTGCCCTAAATTGAATGGCATGCACTGCAAAACATGATCAGGATTTTTGTTTTCCAGTACAAATTCAAAACATCCTTAAATCGAGATGCATTTAATGACATGCAAAAAGAAATTAAGTTTGCTGAGAAATTTAAATGGAAATGAAGTGTTTATGCTTAAAACAAGAACAAATATCTGTCATTGGCAGATATTTGTTCTGGTTTTAATCATAAAATCCCTTTCACAAGATTCCTCATCTCAAACTTTAAGCTATTTTTTGTCAAATTAATTCAAAAGTTATGGCGATCTGTTGGAAATTGTATTTTCAAACTTTGAACTCAAACTCAACTCATTGTGTGCTTAGACATTTACATTTATTGACGTGTTATGTTCCCTTCAATTTATTACTTACATTTTCTTTAATTGGTCTTAAAAAGGTCTGAAATGTACCTTCATAAAACCTGCAGAAACCCTGCGGTAACACTTTAGTTTAGGGTTCAATTCTCACTATTAACTAGTTGCTTATTATCATGCATATTACTGTGATATTGGCTGTTTATTAGTACTTATAAACACATATTAATGCCTTATTCTGCCTTCTACATCCCTTAATCTAAACTTACTAACTATTGATAAGCAGTGATTATGAGTTTATTGAGGCAAAAGTTGTAGTTAATAGTGAGAATCAGACCCTAAACTAAAGTGTGACAAGAAAGTCATTTACATCAGGGACAGCATGATGAGAGGATTTTCCTTTTTGGGTGGAGTATCTCATTATTTAGCCATTTTGATAACTACATATTAACTTGAGGTGAACAAGAAACATGCTGAACAACATTCAGTTAAAGCATTTGCTAATTGTTTAAAAATAGCCTTACATTTATTTGAGAGTTTTTCAACCCCTCTTTTGCAAACTACAGTGGAAGATATTGAGTCACTGGGTGTTTTAGAAAACTCTTCTCTAACACATTTCTGTCATGTTATGGGTGCTGATGGCTCATGTTTGCTCTGTTAAAAGGTTATTTATAAGTAAGTGCATGTTAACAAGCCATCACCAATCAGATGCAGGACGGGTGAAGAGAGCCGAAGTCTGAAACTAATGTTCTTTATATTAACTCATGATTATGAAGTATCAGATTGTCTTTTTCATTTTGATGTATGACTGTTTTATTCTGTTTTTCAATGACCATAAACATGGCACAACACACTAGTTTGTGTTCTTGGTCTTCTGTGACAGAGCTTTAACCAAAGACCTCCTCTGATTGAGATATTTATGTACTGGAAGAGCAGTAAAATAAATATACAAGAAAAACTACTTCATTTTCCGTTTTTGTTTAATCCTGTCTAAATTACACTGCTTGAGTCTGTGTAACTGGTATATGGCATAATGAAGAGGAAATTTGTGCCATTTATAACTTTGTTAGATTATATTGAGTTTTTAAGGGTAGTAGGTGTTAACAGATAACTAAAAGTCTCAATTATAAACCAATAATAACCTTATTTGAGTTCATTTGAGAAAAATATTTTTTTCTTAACACATATGCATACATTAACTTATATATAGAACAATTAAACAAACGATGCTCACAACAACCCAGCTCTGGTGAAGAATGGAACTGCAATGAAACCGCAAGAGCTGTGCTAAAATAATGCAAATAAATAACCAATTCAAAAGTGCTTAAAATCGCATATAAGCTCCTGAGGGGATGTTTAAACACAAAGGTGATGTTGGTAAATTCATGAATGTTGTACAAAATAGGCTACTACTTGAAACTCTTGAGCCCAATGCACCGTCAGATCATATAAATTATCTTGGATGGAAGGAACAATATTTCAGAGCACTATTTCTGACCAATCAGAGCAGAGTAGACCAATCACAACAGACTGAGGCGTCTGACCAATCAGAGCAGAGTAGACCAATCACAACAGACTGAGGAGTCTGACCAATCAGAGCAGAGTAGACCAATCACAACAGACTGGGCCATCTGACCAATCAGAGCAGAGTAGACCAATCACAACAGACTGGGCCATCTGACCAATCAGAGCAGAGTAGACCAGTCACAACAGACTGGGCCGTCTGACCAATCAGAGCTGAGTAGACCAATCACAACAGACTGGGCCATCTGACCAATCAGAGCAGAGTAGACCAATCACAACAGACTGGGCCATCTGACCAATCAGAGCAGAGTAGACCAATCACAACAGACTGGGCCATCTGACCAATCAGAGCAGAGCAGACCAATCACAACAGACTGGGCCATCTGACCAATCAGAGCAGAGCAGACCAATCACAACAGACTGGGTCATCTGACCAATCAGAGCAGAGTAGACCAATCACAACAGACTGGGCCATCTGACCAATCAGAGCAGAGCAGGCTCTCAGAAAGGAGGGGTTTAGAGAGACTGAATCCTTTATTGAACCATTTCAGACACTGAGAAAAGAGCTGATGCTGCAATGATTATTATGAGAAAATTAAAGTGTTTTTGACCTTGGATGCATGAAAACCTGTTGCAGGAGAATCCAAAACAACATTGATCTTTTAAAATAGCACAATAGGGGCACTTTAAAGTTCAGTTGTTCCACTTCCACTTATTATTTTTATAGCCTTTGTTGTTTTGTTGTTTGTGTTAATAGTCACATTTGTGTACACTATTACAACTGAACCTCAGTTAACAAAGGCAATTAACGGATTTGAATATATCAATTACACTTTTAACAAAATCTCCGGAGAATTTTTTTTTTTTTAGAGAGATAAACACTGCTCGCTGTCTAATAGTTCTCCCTCTAAACGCAAGGACTGCCTTGTTTGCAGCTCATTCGTGAAGAGTGCTAGTATAGTCGCGTGATTTTAAGCAAGGGAACCGCAGCAGGTACAGCGTCGGGAGCGCGCGCGTCTGATCCACCTCACTCACATTTCCACGCGGTCGAACAGCGGAGCACACACACACACACACACACACTAATCACCGCAGAGACAGTGTGTGGCAGGAGAAGCGCGCGCTCAAACTTTGTACGCATAGACGCAGCGCGAGAGGATAAAGCTGAACTTACAGTGAGAGGTAAGAAAAACACCACACATGATGGCTGAAGATGTTGCAAAGCTCTAGTAGTCTAATTTTATAGTCAAAATAAGTTGTTCAGTGTTTATTGTGACCGCGCGCGAGTGTGTGTGACAGGAAAACCGCTCAATTCCTCTCAGTAACATCTTTGTGAAACTAACACAGTGTGTGTATTGTGTTTCTGGCGACAAACACACGCTCTTTCAGTTTCTTTTGAGGGAACTTACGACTGGAGTGATTCTTCAGGAGCAACTATTTCAGCTTTTACAAGAAGAATCCACTGGTTTTACTACAACTACAGTTTTATTGATGTCACATGTTTGCAGAGGAATCGTTTGTACTCAAAATCGAGGCTGTTTATGGTGAAATCTCACAGTAAGCTTCTCGTTTTCACCTCAACATTGCATATGGCAGATATTCACCACAGGATAAAGGGGGGAATCACTTAAATAAGCAATTTACATGTTTGAATTACCAAAAACAGTAGACCAAACAACTTAAAGGCACAATATGTAAGATTTTTTTTAGATTTAAATATCCAAAAACCACTAGAACAGTGTTATATATTTTGTTGACTTGTATAATACTTGCATTATCCCAAATGTTTCCAAGAATGTTTAAATCCAGAGAAATAAGCAATTTTAACTGTCAATGACATCATACGCGCGTTACCCTCGATTTCCGTGTGCCTGTATTTTGTAGAAACCATGGAAACACCAGAGACGCTTTAATATATGACGTGTTTTATTAGACAGGTGAGCAGCTGTTTGGATCATTCATGGACAGAAACTAATCATTGTTCTCCAGCTCAACACAGTCAGTCTTATTGTTTAAATCTGGTGTTCTTGATTTACCGCGAGTACCGTGTTTTACCATGCCTGATATGATCGAGCTCACTGCAGTGTGAACAAGTGTCTCATAGTAGCGCCGAGCGAACGCACAGAGTAGCATTATAACACACTCAAATGTGTGTAATATGATAAAGCAGCGCTGCGTTCCCTCACATACACATGAGCGGAAGCGCTCGTCTGCGGCAGAATAAAAGCTCCGCCAGATCAAGTCAAGACACGCCTTTGTTTTCAATACGCGACCTCTAGCAGAGAAAAATTACATATTGTGCCTTTAAGTATGTCTTCGATCAATTTTTCTATGGCAGAAGCTAGTTACACTAGTGAGATGATATTTATACTTATAAATAGTGGCAGATACTATTTGCACCTCGGTTGTTGTACATTAAACATTTTGCAATAATAACAGAGTGTAAATGATTATTGTTGTTAAAATTATTAAATGTAAGCTGCCTTATTGGGACAATTAAGCCTTGCCTAAACCTACCCCTAACTAATAAACACGATATTGAAAATAAATGCTTTTCCGATCTGATATGTGATGGGAAAAGGGATTAGAGCGAGTTCGGCAAAAGGCGGATTTGAACTCGGGTCGAAAACGCTTTACCCCTACACTAATACTACTGTACACAAACCAGTGTCTTCTGACCTTTTGTCTGGTCCAACCAAATATCGTTTGCCAACAAGGCGGGCTATTTGCACTTAGTGTAAATAGCCTATGGCAAGCCGTTTTAACATTTAATCCTTAACGAACTAGTATCTATTTTCATGCTACTAGTATTTATTCATTAGCTACTAGTGCTTATTCTTTAGATACTAGTACCTCTTTAAACGATACCTGTGGTTATTCATTAGGTACTAGTTCTTATTTTTTAGATACTGGTACTTATTCATTAGATTCTAGTGCCTATTAAATTGATACGAGTACTTATTTATTAGATACTCGGACTAGTTCTATTTTTTCTGAAGTTAAGTTTTAAATACTAAATACTATATTGGAATAAGTACTTGTATCTAATGAATAAGTACTAGTACTTAATGGAATAGATATCTAAAAAATAAGTACTTGTAGCATGAAAATAGTTTGTTTTAAGGATTAAATGTTAAAACGACTTGCCATTAATAGACACTCCGTTTCTCTTTTAATTTAAATGTAGCCTACTCATGGTTTAAATAGTGCTTTGTAAAATTGGAATAATATGTTTCAAATCATGCTCACTGAAGCCCAGTCTCACATGACCAGCCAAATGGAAAAAAAAAAAAAAATCTTTCTTTTTTTCCTCTTTCTCTACACCCTCCCTATTCTAGCTTACGCTACTCTGAGCAATGCCCGAAACGTAGTATTTAAGGCACTTCTTGCGTTTCTACGCCTCTTCATAACGGATCGCTTCCTGTACTCCTCAGTTGTAAGTCGCTTTGGATAAAAGCGTCTGCTAAATGCATAAATGTAAATGCTTCCCACACAACCCTGATATTGCACACATTTGCTTGTGGAAAGAATTCATCATTGCTCACTTTGAATAGAGCGTTTCTACAGTGGCATCAGCAATGGAAAACCTGTGCAACTTCTAAATTCACACAGCTAAGTGTTGGTATAAGAATACTGTCGTGTGCCTTTTTTAACCAGCGCAATATAAACCAAAAATTTGTGTAGTGTAGATTTGCAACCAAAATGAAATTCTGAGGACATGTTTTGAAAAATGGTAGGTTTACCAAAGTAAATAAATCAAATTAAATTAACAGTGCACATTTTTACAGACAACATGCATTACAAAAAGTGAGTGGAGAGATTTGTGTAGATTATAATCAAAAATTATAAGCAAAAAAGTGATTTTTATTTATATTCCTTTGTGTGACATGCAAAATAATGATTTTGAAAATTATAATTTGGTTAAATTATTTAATTTAAAATTATTGGTTACAATTATTTAACATATTAACACAACATATTAACCAACATAAATTAACATACTTAAAGGTATTCAGTTCACCCAGAAATAAAAATCATCATCATATAACAAGCACAATAACAAACCTCACTGGTTCTCACACATTTGAGCTTCTGTTGACCATATTTGATGAGTTTTATGTATATGCGCTGATCAATGTTTATTTAAAGTTATAAATAGTTTTAATCATATAAAGTGTGTGTCTCTTCAGAAAACATGGGTTAAATCACTTGATGCTTACTTTTGAAAGCTTGTAAAAGATATTTCATATGTTCGCTACATATGTAGTTGGTTGTTTTGTTTTCCATAATACACCACACATGTCTTTTTTTACGTTTTGTTCATTAATTTTCAGTCGAAATAAGGCATAAAGTGTCCCCTGTGCAGCATTACTTTCTGAAATCTTGAATTTAAGGTCCGAATAGCATATCTAATACAGAATTTAAATTCGTTATATAAGAAAATTTATATTTGATAGTGACAATTTTTCTTGGATTCTCAGCCAAGTTTTCTCCTTTGAAGCGTAACATAAAAATTCTTGGTGAGGTTAAAATAAATTGTCCTCAGTATTCGCTACAGAAGCATTGACTTTTTCCCCCTTTTCCAATAGGCTAAATACAGGGCGATCAAACCAAGTCCAGAACTATCAATCCTACTATATTACTGTATGATTAAAACTGCTTGAGCTGGCTTTTTTCTGCTTCTAGCTTTCGGCTCCCGATGCTTCTGATTTAGGGTTTATGAGGGGATTGTTCAGGAACGCTGGTCTAAATATAATAAGGTCCACATCAGGTTTCTTGGGTCTATCGGGTTCGTGGCAATAATTCTCACTTACTGCTGAATCACCACACCAAATGGACAGCCCTTGTATTTATGTACCATTGGCAACCATTCTCGCCAGTGTAGAAGGTTTTATATTCCTCTCAGATGTTTCAGTTTATTCTGAGATACCACATAAGTATAATGTGTCACTGCAAAACATTAGTATATTTTAATATAGCAGAAATTATATGAGCATAAATTTAGTATGTTGAATTAAACCAACATTTTTATGGTAAATGCCTCTTTAGCGTCGATAACTCTTTAGAGAATTAGTGAAAAAGTGATGTACAGCAGTTGAAGTCTGTTAGATCTCTGCTGATTCAGGGTTTCACACACTGGGATTGACAAACCCTGGGGGTTGATTTAAAGCTAATAACCATTTGAAATGGAAAATTAGAAAAGAGGCAAAATTAGGAGATATTAGACTACAATAATGAGTAATTAAAGACGTAATCTTTGATGATTTAGTAAAAATGGCTGAAAAAGCATAAATACAATCACTAGTAATATGATTAAATTGCTTATGACTTTTGATCAATTGGTGGCACTGTTATCAAAATGGCGTCGTGTGGTCCGTGTGAGAATTTGGTGTCACTATGGCAACGCATTGCTGGGTTACAGCCTCAGAGTCAGCTTGGCATCATGCCATCAATTTAGTTGATGTGTTATTCGAGAACGGTTTGGACAATATCTATGGTACGCAATATGATTTCAATTAGGAAAAATTATTTGTGGTGTTTTTCCTGCTTAAAAGTGGACACTATAACAATAGCAATACAAATTTTCATAATTTCTTTCTTTATTAATTGTTTAAAAGTCTGTTGCCTCAAGGCAACATTGTACCACAACGGACAAATTGAAACATTTTCATGTAGAAAAAATAAATATTTATTTTCAAACTATTTCTTGAACAAGCACATTTATCCAGTTTTTAATGTATTACAAATTTCATATTTAATAAAAAGTAACATTTCAAACTCAGCTGTTGCTCTCAGGCAACATTGTAAGTATTACCAAACCATCAAGTTATCATGTCCATCTTCATCCTCATCTCCCTCTTCGATCTCACCCTGCCGGATTGTCACTATGACCTCATCTTCCTCATCACATGACACCTCATCCTCACCCTCATCAACTGGCAGTTGTGTTTTATACCTTTTTTTTTTAAAGCGCTATAGAAGATGTGCAGATCATAATATATTATAGTATGTGAATTACTATTCTTATAAGTGCATTACAAAATCATGCAAAAATGCAAATATATTTAGAGAATTCTAACTCTTCCTTACAAATATACTGTATTTGTATCCAACCTGTGTGTCTTGCATGGCTTGTCTGAAACAAAAGTTATGGTTATCTGAGAAAAATAACCTTTTTTCGCATAGACGTGGAAATGCACTGTCCAAACTGAAATGGCTGTAATTCAAGAAAGCCTTGGAATATAGACCTAAGGTTGGTCTTGTTTTAAAGAAGACACTTGGCAGATTATTGTAGAAGTCAAATAAATTATGAAAGTAAAATAGAAAAAAGTTTATGAAAATGTAAAAATATAATATAATATTGTAATAATATTTGATATAGTATGTATTTTACAAATCATGTTTTACTCTAAAACTACAAGACAATCAAAGCCAGAAATATGAACAAGTTGTGTTCCAAGTTTTAGGTTGGTATATCAAAAAATGTTTTCATCGCTATTTCAAAATAAAGGTCTGAAATGAATATGAAAACTAGAATTTATAAGCTGCTAACGTTACCCTGAAGAGGACAGCAACTTTGTAGTAGTGAAATAAGTTTTACATTGTTTATCATGGGCAGTCTCTGAACTTTGATCACCCGTTGTATGTTTAGATCGCACAACTGTACAAGAATCAAGCACAGCGCACCTGCAGCATAGCTAAACTGACTCCTCTTCTCCTTCATCTCTGGATATGAAATAATCCATTATATTATCGTTTAGGGCACTGACATCACCAGGATTAAGCAGATTGAGGCGAGAGATTATTTAAGCGAGCAGTTACTTCAGACTGTGTTGTTCTCTTGTGCTCCGCCATCTCACGATACGATAACGTTGTATTAAATAAACATTTTGCGTGCCGTAGTTCACATAGGACTGGCGGGAAATGTGCTTTGGTACACCTTTATTCTACATGTAAGGGGTGAACTGTCTTTGTGGTGTTAAGAGAGCGAAAACTATGGCGTTTTTTTTTTGCACCTCCGCCGCCGGGCGTGTTGTAAAACATTAGAGAAAGACGCAGTCTTTTCAGCTTGCTGCTATAAATCGCTATTTTTCTGCACTAAACAAGTGAATTTTGCCAAGATATTTTTAGAAATGATAGACAAGATGTTATAGAATAATCATTTAATGAAAAACCCAATTTTGACAAAAAAATGGACTTTCAGCCCATTCTTCGACCTAGCTGAAAACGTTCCAGCGCGAAATCCGACGGGTTTGCCCAGATCGCATCACATATGGAGCCATGTGACCTGTGCACATGTGCTGAAACAGGACACAAAATGGACCCCTATGGTTCATGTGACCAATTTTTTGCACTTTCATTGATTAGTTTTTGAGTTCTTCACACAAAGCTTGCCACAAAGCACTGGCAAAAGTAGCCTTGACTGATTATAAATGTAAAAATAGCATGGAGACATAGTGTTTTCTGAGTCCGTGTTGGCTGCAAAGATGAAGTTGGCGATGCCGACTTGTCATCTCCTCAGTAGTGAATCTTTCATTTGGATTACATAATCAAAGTGTTTGTTTTCATAGACATTTCAAGCTTTCTATAGGCCTATTTCTCATGAGGCAAGTAGCCTATATGCTGAGTTTCGGTTCATTTATGTGACGCGCTGCAGTTCTTCTTGCAGTCGAACACTGAGCAACTTTCTGCTCTTCAGATTTGTCGTGTTGCCGGTCTTGGCAGCAATTATCTTGTCGCAAATATAGCATGTTGGCATTGAATCTGGTGAAATGTAGCCACACTTCTTTTAAAAAATAGCAATGTTTTCTCCTGACCACTAGGTGGCGCTGTGCCGTACCGCTGCATGTAGCTTCAGATCATCTTGTGATGGCATGCACCAATATTCATCTAAAGCATTGCAGAGATATAGTCTCGCATCCATTTTGTGTGCTCTTTTTAGCATGTTCTTGGCATGATTTAGCACTTAACTAATTGCTGTTAGCATGCTAGCATGATTCAAAGTTTTGGTGAAAATCGGACCAACGGTCTAGGAGTAGTTTAAAAAAAGTTTTCAAAGAAATTCAAAATGGTGGACAACCGTTTCGACCAACTGTGACATAATTGGTATAGTTGTTCTTGGTATAACTTAAGAAATCTAACAAGTTTCATCAAAATTTATCAAAAGCTATAGCATCAATTAATCGCTAGGATTTTTTAAAATTTTATTGTAATTTTTGACCACATGTAGTGGTCCCGATGACACAAACGATACGCTACAATGTTCATAAAATACAGTGTTTTATGACAAAATTCAAAATGGGTTATGCCCAAAATGGTCAACATGGGAAAATTGGGTATCAATTCAATATGCTGTACTAAAATAAAAATAAAAGTTTTTTTTTTTGGCAAACCGTTTAGTTAAAGCAAAAATAGCAATGTTTTTTTCCATATCTCCTAACGCTGCATGTAGCTTCAGTTCATGCTTGTGATGACATGCACCAATATTCATCTCAATACGCTAAAGTGTTGCAGAGATATAGCCTCGCATCCATTTTGTGTGCTCTTCGTCAAATTAGTTTGTGCGTTATTCAAAAACGGTGTGCATGGTCTGAAGATGATCTGAGCCAATATTGGTGAAAATCTGATGAACCGTCTAGGATGAGTTTGAAAATTCAAAATAACAGAAACATTTTCATTATGAAAATGACATCATAGGGTGCAATTGAGTCACCTTGAGCCAAGGAATTTATGGTTCAAAAGTTATAAGCATAAACCTGAGTGCAACTTTGGACAGTTGGTGGCGCCAGAGGGATTGAGTTAGAGATTCCTAATATGCTAAAATTTCACAACTTTTTACCAGACGGTTCTATGGGCCGCCATAAGAGAAGACTCAAGATAAGACGATGACTAATGGACACAATAGGTGTCTACGTGCCTTCGGTGCTTGGCCCCTTGTAAAAGATGGAAAAAAAGTTTTTTTTTAATTCCACGAGTGAGATAATGATTACTCATGCACTGCATCCGTGCCATTAATTATCTGTTTTAGAACAGTTGTTTGCTTTTGTTTAAGGATTTCATTTTGTCAGTCCCAGACCTTAAGCTTCATGTGTTTTCCTTCCTTACTCTGGTTTCTGAGCTGGATTCGTCACATTTTCCGCTCTGTGGTGTGAAATCCTTACAGCCCTTTCACTGGCTGATGGGAAACACACATTGCTTTGACTTTACTATCCAGTGCTTCTGCCTCTTGTGTTTGTTGCATATAAGAGGTCAAACTAACGTGCTATTCCTGTTCTTTCTGTTTTTTGTGTAACTGAGTTTTCTATAAATGTTTATATTTTTATTTTGTCCAGTGTTTTTGTAGTTGACTCATGTTTCCTTGGAGAATTCCTTTAGTATTCAGCACATTCATCATGTTCCTCAAACCATTACTGAACAATGTGTGCAGGGTGCATTATCCTGCTGAAAGAGCCCCTTCCACCAGGGAACACCATTGTCATGAAGGGCTGTACCTGCTCTGCAACAATGTTTAGGTAGGTGGCACATGCCAAATTTACGACCACATGAATGGCTGGACCCAGGGTTCCCAGCAGAACACTGTCCAGAGCATCACACTCCGGATGTCCACGTGATGTAAAAGAAAACGGGATCGATGGGATAGCCTCCGTTGCCCTCGCGCATCGATGAGCCTTGGCCGCCCAACACCCTGTCGCTGGTTACACTGTTAGTAAATCACCACTGCTCACCAGGAGCAACACACAAACCTTGTTTTTTCAGAGGTACTCTGACCCAGTTGCCTTGCCATAACATTTTGGCCCTTGTCAAAGTCGCTCAAATCTTTATTCCAGCCCATTTCTCCTACATTCAACACATTGATTACGAGAACTGATTATCTAATCTAACCAGACAGGTTAGGCAGGATTCTAGGATTTCCATCTTGAGCATAAGCTGATGTTTCTTAAGTACATGTTCCCTGTGACTGGGTTCGCCACTGACTAAAGAAGGTTTTCAATGACTAGTTAGGGGAGAATAATTTCAGATATCTTACTGCATCTATACTGTTTTAGAAAATGTAAAGGGAGGTTGCAGAGTTTTAAGGGTGCTGACAGCATACTTAATCAGGTTAGTGTGCGGCTGAGATGAAAGATGTGGCTAAAATATGTTCTCAAAACCAGGAGTCGGGATGCTTCGACACTATATGGTCTGAAGGAGCGTTTGTTGGATAGGAATGCATGTACAAAGAGCTGGGACAGTTTGACATCAAGTGGAAAAACGCCAAATTGGATTTCTGAAAGCCATTTGTTTCTCATTTAGGTGAGACAACACCGTGCCAAGAAGACAGCATCAGCACTGACCTTTTCATGACAAATAAAACCATTGCCTCCAGGCCTGCTGTTTGCTAACAAGAGCTTTCTGCCCCTTTTCAGGCATTGTGACTGTAACTATGAGTCTTTGTTCTGTTATACAAGGGATCATGTGCAGCCTCCCATATGCCAGTCCACAATGACTGCTGACTGATTTTGTTTGTGTCCAGCTGTCATCTGTGTGTCCGCAGGCTTTTGCATGAGTGTGTGTGAGTTGGTTTGGGTTTGGTTCTTAAAGGTTTTAGTCGTCGTCTTTACTTTCTGTAATATTAGGTCAGTTTTCAGAATTTAATTTTGGTCCAATTTTGGTTCCAATCATGTTTCTGCTATCGAGTTATGTTTCAAATGAAGTTGACATTAACAGGTGTCATTTATGATGTATTTTATGTTCATACATTATGAATGCTGCAACAACAACAGATGCAATATGCAGCTTTTGTTTGACTGCATAATTCTCCTATAATACATTCACATTAACAGTCGGTTGTTATCTTTTCTCGTCGGGGGCCTGATCACCCTCTCTGACTTTATTTTGCAGTAAAACCGGCTGGATTATCCCTTACTTAAAGAGGCCGTATTATGTTTTAAAGATTTCGTTTTTTTGGGCTCTTTCTGGGGCCGGAAGTTTATTCATCACATTTTTTTATTTAAGACTGTTCATAACTGTTTTAAGTCAGTTACATAAAAACAAAGATTGGCCTAATTTGAAAAGTAAGACTGATTGCCCCTTAACTAATCGCTATTTGGTCATACTAGTAAGACACATGCTACATCCGAAATCGCATACTTCACAACTATATAGATGCCTATATAGTTATGTGACAACTATAAAACGGTATGTGACAAAAAAGCATGTCTGAATTCACAGTACTCCTAAAAGAGTAGGCATAAAGTACCTGGATGACCTACTACTTCCGGTGAGATTCTGAAGTGAGCATATGATGGACACTTTATTATCCCATGAGGCCACGGGAGAGGATTTATGAAGGGCGGTGATGTGACGCATGGCAAATGTAATGTGTCCCGACTATTTTCACACATTAAGTAAGCAATAAGGTATGAGAGGCTGTGCTTTATCGTGAGTAAGTCACGGCTGAAAGGCGTTGTTGGGCCGTGACTTATTCACAATACATCACTAGCCTCAAGTACCTTACTGCTTTTATAAAACGGTAACCACACTATATAAAAGCCTAAAATATTAAAGGCAAAAAAAATATGTATCAATGCAACTTCCATGAAAGCTTTCCTTCTGCTAGAAGAAATAGTCCCTGACCATGAACAGCGACAGAAGTTACATTATCACGCCATTAGTGGCAAAGACTGTCTTTATGAGTGAGTCACTCAGTAGTGAAGACTTTTATATTGAAAGGACTGAAACTTGTTGTGAACACGGAGGAGCAAGACACAACTGGCAAATGCTTTGACTAGCGCGGTCAGTGTCAGGACACGGAAAACCCCTTAACTGTTTGAAGGACATTCAAACTGAATTTATTATGAACATAAGACTGACCTGAAGGAAAATGCTAAATCTGAATGTAGGTAATACACTCGCTCACTCGATCTCTCTCTCTCTCTCTCACATTACTCTACAAATTACAGTAAGCTTCAATGAACAATATCAATTGAGAACAAACACATGTTTATGTTGCTAAGGTTGTGTATTACACACAACCGTTGGTTTAAGCGGTCAGCGCCATGTTTTATCGAGAATAAAAAGCTATTGACCAATCAGAATCGAGGACTGGAACTAACCGTTTTATAATACTATAACAGCATGCCTTTTTATCAGCTGCAAAGTAATTATTACAAATATGTCAAATGTGTATGCTATTTTGTATGCAGCCACAGTATTAACATAATGGCTATGTTTGTGCAACTGACAGCTGTTTAGTTCCTGTCTCTATGAAGCCCAGCACAATGTGCTCTGATTGGTCGGCTGGAGCAGTGTGTTGAGATTGGTCAAGCGCTTTGAGCATGTTTGGGAAATGGCACGCCCCTTTATCATAACCGCTAGTTTCAACACACTACTAACTCAACTCATAGGCTATTGAGTGAATAACGGATAGAAATCCTATTAATTTCAACTGGAACGCCGTCCCCAAACTCCGTCCCCCATTTCCAGCCCTGATTAGAGGCAAGGCCACTGATGGCTCCTCATTACCATGCTTATAGGCCAGTGTACAATCTATAGGCTAGTGATTTCTATGAAAAATAGCAGCCTAGATACTACAATATGTTACTACAATAAAGTATGATACATTCTTGTAGGGGTAGCCACAAGTAGTTGTATGTGACTGTTTTACTTTATTGACTTTCTACATAGGGTTTTATGGTAGTAAATGATTCAAATGGGTTGAACATTTTCTCATTGGTGTCGTGAGTACAGGGCTTATCACACAACACTCATGCTAAATTAAACTGGGTTTCAGTTGTGCTGCCCCAGATAGTTACGCGTTTCAGATGAGAACATTAGTGCTTATCATTAAAGCTCTGAACGTTTGATATGCTTCGCGTCGGGGTCCTAATCACCCTGTCAGGGTTTATTCTCCGGCTGGATGTACATTATCCCGCTTATTGCATAGCAAGTAAATAATTTATTAGGCATGAAATATTGATCCGAGTCAAAATATTTTATTAGCTTTTTGAATGCAAAGCTTCCGTGGCAAGGCTTCAAATTCAAACTAGACGGACATTTGTGACCCTGGACCACAAAACCAGTCATAAGGGTCAATTTTTTATTTATTTATTGAGATTTATACATCATCTGAAAGCTGAATAAAGCTTCCCATTGATGTATGGTTTGTTAGGATAGGACAATATTTGGCTATTTGAAAATCTGGAATCTGAGGGTGCAAAAAAATCTAAATATTGAGAAAATCTCCTTTAAAGTTGTCCAAATGAAGTCCTTAGCAATGCATATTACTACTAATAATACATTTTTGATACATTTACGGTAGGAAATTTACAAAATATCTTCATGGAACATGATCTTTACTTAATATCCTAATGATTTTTGGCATAAAAGAAAAATGTGTAATTTTGACCCATACAATGTATTGTTGACTATTGCCACAAATATACCCGTGAGACGCAGGACTGGTTTTGTGCTCCAGGGTCACATTTAAGTGATACGGTACAGTCATACCACTTATTACACGGCATTTTGCCACATATAATTGTGGGGATAAGATATATTGATTTAAAATTAAACTGTTTTAAAATCATACCTGTTTTTATCTTATAATCCATTACAGTGAACAAAACAATAGTCGCAAAATGGTAGCAGCTGCGTTTGTATGAAACAAGAGAGAGTCCGCAATACCAGACTCTTATTATTAATTAAATATTAATTACGCTCGTTTTCATTAATCAGGTTATAAATAGCCCCAGGTTCAAATGAAGAGGTCCTGCTAGATATTGACTCTGGCTGTTTCTCAATTCTAAGAACGCAAAGAACGGACTTGCATTCTTGTGAAGACCAGTCTTGCCAGGCTACCGTAAAAGAACAAACTCGGAGCGACAGAAGGACACCAAATGCGTCTTTGTGAGAAATAAGATGTGCTGTGATCTTGTATTGAGTAACGGCCACTGTGTCTCATTTTCATCAGAGCTAAGAGAGCCCTGCTGTCACCCTGCCTGTGCCATCGGCTACAATGAGTGGCAAATCGGCCCTCAACAAGGCGGTCTTTCTTCCCAATGATGAGAGGATGCTGGCAGCCGTACAGGTGAAGAGGAGGACGAAGAAGAAGATCCCATTCTTGGCTACAGGAGGCCAGGGCGACTACACCACATTCATTTGCTTATCAGGTAAAGTCTTCCCTCTTTACTTCCCTCCATTACTGCTGCTCATGGGTAGGCTCAGTGATTTGATCACTAATTATTAAACGGTGGCACATAACTTCTCCAACACCGCTTTGAGCTACAGACATGAATGATTCCTCAAATCAGGTTCATTAATAATTGGTATTTACTTTAATTTAGGACTGCATGATCAGTGGTATCTAAGAAGTGTTGAGTTTTTATTAATATTTAGAATTTTTATTATATATATATATATATATATATATACACACATACATACATATATATATATATATATATATGTATGTATGTGTGTATATATATATATATATATATATATATATATATATATATATATTACACACATACATATATATATATATATATATATACACACATACATATATATATATATATATATATATACACACATACATATATATATATATATATATATATATATATATGTATGTATGTGTATATATATATATATATATATATACATACACACATACATATATATATATATATATATATATATATATATATATATATATATATATATATATATATATATATATATATATATGTATGTGTATATATATAATTTTTTTTTTTTTTTTTTCTCCAAGTAATGAAAGGTTTTTTTATGGTTTTGGTTTTCATTTATAATAACCCTGTGCACAATTTGGGGGGGGGGGGGGGGGGTGTAATTAAACTTATGTTAAAAATTGCAATTGTGATGAATAAAATTACAGGATTTACTGTGAATTGAGCCGCTCTGAGATGCCGAAAACACCGGCGGATCATGAGCTGCGCATGTGTAAATATATTTATATAATTAAATTGCAGCCTTTGTGATTTGATGATCGCACAAAGCCATTTCACGATTTTGTTATGTACATTCAGTCATTTACTAAATTTATTTTGCAATAAAACTGGCTGGATGTTAATTATCCCTTACTTAGAGGTCATATTATGCACTTACTAAGTCTAGATTTTGTTTTTCGGGCTCTACTAGAATAGGTTTTCATGCTTGAATGTTCAAAAAACATTATTTTTCCCCATATTCTCCATTGTTGCGCCTCCTCTCTTCCCAGTCTGTCAGTAACGCTCTGTTTAGTTCCTGTCTCTATGAAGCCCCTCCTTCTGAAAAGCACAATGTGCTCTGATTGGTCGGCTGGAGCAGTGTGTTGTGATTGGTCAAGCGCTTCCAGCGTGTTTGGGAAATGTCCCGCCCCTTACCATAACCACCAGTTTCAACACACGACTAACTAACTCAACCAGACCCCGCCCCTTTATTCTGCGTATGAATTATTTAAATGAGGAATATTGTGACGTGTTGGTTCCCGGGAAGAAAACTCAAGACTACAATGGAGGCGTTTCAGGGAGTTCAGAAACACTGACACTGATATAGAGAAAACCTCCAACTAGAGGGACTTTACAGAGCTTTTTCATGCTCAAACAACAACATTACACACTAAAGAAAGCATAATAGGTCCTGCTAAGTGAACCAGACTTCACGTCTATAGTCAGAAGTTTGGTTGTGCAAGACTACAGAAAGATTTATACCATGTGCAGTCTGTCCGCTTGTGATTGATAACACCTGTGTTCCTGAACTGTCTACATAAGAAAACAACTGCATTCCAAAAAGTATTACTATGAGTGTGAGGCAACCGTGAGTCAAGTGGAGGCGTTTCCTCCCTCCCGGTGCCAACACAGAGTATCGATCCAACTGAATCACGGTGGAAGGAATA
Organism: Rhinogobio ventralis; assembly: GCA_039654625.1. NCBI lineage: Eukaryota > Metazoa > Chordata > Actinopteri > Cypriniformes > Gobionidae > Rhinogobio > Rhinogobio ventralis. The sequence continues at coordinate 3,179,439 of CM077202.1, forward strand.
ATGTTATGGGGCGGCTGGACGCCTCAGGGCTCCGTCACTGCGGACTAATGAATTCCAAACCGCATCGGGAAACTCTGCTGCAGAATGTGTGTGTGTTTCTGTGAACTCTGATTCAAAGGAAGTTGAGTTAAGTCAAAAACACAGGAGAAAGTGAACAAAAGAGGACAGTCCTGACCTCACTACAATTGAAATGTAGCACTGTTATTGGAGATATGGAATATATCAGAATCCATAATAGAATGATTTTACTATAGGTAAAGGGAATGGTTTATTGGTTTTATAAAATGGCAGTCATCAGTACATTAGTATGATAAAGTACACTAATCCTCCATAAATGGTTGAATTAATTAATAAATAATTATCAGAATAAACAATACTAATATAGTTAAAGTGCCCCTATTGTGCTATTTTAAAGGTTGCTAATGTTGTTTTGGATTCTCCTGCAACAGGTTTTCATGCATCCAAGGTCAAAAACACTTTAATATAGGCTATATTGCAGCATCAGCTCTTTTCTCAGTGTCTGAAATGGTTCAACAAAGGATTCAGTCTCTCTAAACCCCTCCTTTCTGAGAGCCTGCTCTGCTCTGATTGGTCAGATGGCCCAGTCTGTTGTGATTGGTCTACTCTGCTCTGTTTGGTCAGATGACCCAGTCTGTTGTGATTGGTTTACTCTGCTCTGATTGGTCAGATGGCCCAGTCTGTTGTGATTGGTCTACTCTCCTCTGATTGGTCCGATGGCCCAGTCTGTTGTGATTGGTCTACTCTCCTCTGTTTGGTCAGATGGCTCAGTCTGTTGTGATTGGTTTACTCTGTTCTGATTGGTCAGATGGCCCAGTCTGTTGTGATTGGTTTACTCTGCTCTGATTGGTCAGATGTCCCAGTCTGTTGTGATTGGTTTACTCTCCTCTGATTGGTCCGATGGCCCAGTCTGTTGTGATTGGTCTACTCTCCTCTGTTTGGTCAGATGGCTCAGTCTGTTGTGATTGGTTTACTCTGTTCTGATTGGTCAGATTGCCCAGTCTGTTGTGATTGGTTTACTCTGTTCTGATTGGTCAGATGTCCCAGTCTGTTGTGATTGGTTTACTCTCCTCTGGTTGGTCAGATGGCCCAGTCTGGTGTGATTGGTCTACTCTGCTCTGTCTGGTCAGACGGCCCAGTCTGTTGTGATTGGTCAGACGGCCCAGTCTGTTGTGATTGGTCAGATCGCTCAGTCTGTTGTGATTGGTCAGATGGCTCAGTCTGTTGTGATTGGTCTACTCTCCTCTGATTGGTCAGATGTCCCAGTCTGTTGTGATTGGTTTACTCTCCTCTGGTTGGTCAGATGTCCCAGTCTGTTGTGATTGGTCAGACGGCCCAGTCTGTTGTGATTGGTCAGATCGCTCAGTCTGTTGTGATTGGTCTACTCTCCTCTGATTGGTCAGATGTCCCAGTCTGTTGTGATTGGTTTACTCTCCTCTGGTTGGTCAGATGTCCCAGTCTGGTGTGATTGGTCAGATGTCCCAGTCTGTTGTGATCGGTTTACTCTCCTCTGGTTGGTCAGATGTCCTAGTCTGGTGTGATTGGTCAGATGTCCCAGTCTGTTGTGATTGGTTTACTCTCCTCTGGTTGGTCAGATGTCCCAGTCTGGTGTGATTGGTCAGATCGCTCAGTCTGTTGTGATTGGTTGACTGCTTATAGTGTGTGTCAGAAACATAATACTTCATTATCATTTCTGAATTTCAGCTCTGGATCTTCCTCAGCTCTTCAAACACAGTAATACGAACAGTAACGATGGTGTGGATTTTACCGTATCAATCTCATCAAAGTGGATTATCAAAATAGCGTCTTCTCAAACCAAACTATTCCAGACTCAGCTACAACTACAGTGTTTGAGGGCGGGGCAAACATAATCCTCCTGTAATACTGCAGATAAATATGACCATGTTAACCAGTCCACATTCTCACAGGCTGAGAAATTCAAGTCGCACACAATGAAATAAACATTATCACGAGCTGTGGAGCATGTGATTTTGTCTGTGTCAGATGGTGCATAAGATCAGTCCAGTGGTTACAGATTAAAGGCTTCCTTGACTTCCTTGTTTAAGCAGTTTGAGTAATCTAGTGGAGATTTGTTTAAGAGATTAGTGGAGTTGTTGAACCAGTCACATTGTCTACATAGTTATCTACTGTAGTCCCTTTAGGGCAAACTAAAAAAAAATAATTTTAAGGAAAAGTACTTTTAATTGCCAGAAATAAGGTAAAAATGAGGTCCATGTTCATTCTTAAAGATGGTTTGAGAACTACCAGGGATTTTCTAGTTTTGCCTGGATCTCACGAACACGATAAACCTCTATACAAAAACTGAATGTGCAAAATCAGCCTCCACCGTCACATGAGTTTTGGCTTTTATCATCCAATCGTCCAGCCTCCAAAAGAGGAAGTGCTGCTTTTTCAGAGTTCCTGAGTGTCTGTGGTTCTTCGCCACATTTACAGCATGTCTCGGTCATCAGCTGTTTCTGTGCCTTTCATGTCATATTTTTCTTCTCCTTTAAAGTTGTTGTCATCTACCACTTTTCCATTCCATTTGATTTTTATATATTATGGTTTGTGGTGTTACATCCTAAAAGACATTTTACTAATCTTACAAATTACTTTTTATTTACTATAAAATTATATGATAGTCTTTAGAGTGTTATGCCTCATAATTCTTGAATTTAGAATCATTTTTTTAACAATTTAACATTATCTTATCATTTGCAACTTTGAGAAAAGCTACAACATAATTCAAAGTTAATGTCTTACAATTAATTTAAAAACTCAGAATTATGGCTACATTTCTTATAATTCCAAGTAGTCATTTCAAGAATTGCCCTCATGAAATATTTACTTGGGATAGAGGGTAGATAATACATACAAACATGTCTTTGTCCAGCAGCCATTCAGGAATGTTGGCATTTCTGGTATGAATGTGCTTTTTTGTTTTGCTATGAAAGTGTCTCTGATCCATATTTCCAATACTTCACAAACCAGCTTTTTCGACTACAAGACCAATTCTTATTGTTGAGTTGAGTCTACATTGTGAATTTTGGTAGTCCTGCGCTAATCGCATATATCAGCCAAGTCTGACAAAATGACACTTATATTTAGTAAAATACGGTAAATGGTCTTTTCAAGCTTTTTACTTGAGCCGTATAGCCCTTCCTTTTTGCACAGGCTCAGTTTTTTCAGTCTTTGTTCTGATGTTTCCTAGTATTGTTCTTCTTTGCTTTGTCCTTCAGTTTCTTTTTGCATCTGAAACGTTTCCCTATGTGCACTTCAGTGTGGCCCGATTTACAAGAGCTTGATGCTAAACAGAAACTTTTCTAAGAGTCCAACCTACATAACTTTTGGTATTTATGTGCAGATGTGAGAGTTTAATGGCAATTTATATACAGGAACTGCACTACTCATGACACCATAGTGAGATTAACTCCTGCATCTGGTGGTATAATGTCAAAATAATTGTTCAAAAGCAAGCTCTCAGATGAAGTACACACTCCTTATCCTTCCCTGTTCCTTATTTAACACCTAAAACTCAAGATCTGCTGCAGTAGAGTAGTTTGTTATTCAGCTGTGAAACATAATGGTCTGTGTCTGTCTAATAATTCCTAAGCAAGTGCAGTTCAAACCTTGTAAGACTTTGAAAACACACTGTGACTTTCAGCACTAAAAAAGCTCCCAGGGAACAACACTATTGAAACAGAGCTGGGAGAAAAAAATTATTTTATGGATGTCCTGCTCAAACCATTCCTGAACCATTTTTGCTTTGTGGCAGGAGCATTATCCTGCTGAAAGAGCCACAGCCACCAGGGAATACCGTTTTCATGAAAGGCTGTACATGGTCTGCAACAATGTAGGTAGGTGGTACGTGTCAAAGCAACATCCACATGGATGGCAGGACCCAAGGTTTCCCAGCAGAACATTGCCCAAAGCATCACACTGCCTCCGCCGGCTTGCCTTCTTCCCATAGTGCATCCTGTGATGCACACACACCCGGTCATCCGCGTGATGTGAAAGAAAACCTGATTCATCAGACCAGGCCACCTTCTTCCATTGCTCCGTGGTCCAGTTCTGATGCTCACGTGCCACTGTTGGTGCTTTCAGCGGTGGACAGGGGTCCGCATAGGCACCCTGACTGGTCTGCGGCTATGCAGCCCCATACGCAACAAACTGAGATGCACTGTGTATTCTGACACCTTTCTATCAGAACCAGCATTAACTTCTTGAGCAATTTGAGCTCCAGTAGCTCGTCTGTTTGATCGGACCACACGGGCCAGCCTTCGCTCTCCACGTGCATTAATGAGCCTTGGCCGCCCATGACCCTGTCGCCGGTTCTCCACTGTTCCTTCCTTGGAGCACTTTTGATAGATCCTGACCACTGCAGACCGGGAACACCCCACAAGAGCTGCAGTTTTGGAGATGCTCTGACCCAGTCGTCTAGCCATCACAATTTGGCCCTTGTCAAACTCGCTCAAATCCTTACGCTTGCCCATTTTTCCTGCTTCTAACACATCAACTTTGAGGACAAAATGTTCACTTGCTGCCTAATATTTCCCACCCACTAACAGGAGCCGCGATGAAGAGATAATCAGTTATTCACTTCACCTATCATAATGTTATGCGTGATCGGTGCATAACGGTTATATAAATAAGCTTTAGAATCAATAGGTAAAGCTATAAAAGTGAGTAAATCAGATCAGCGTCATGGTACCAACAAAGCATGATTGGATTGGTTTGGATTTGTCAGCTCAAAACTAATCCTGTTAGTCTGTTCAACTACCATTGTGGTACGGGCCTCAGATGGACTTTGCAGCACTGACACTGTTATTAAAATTAACTGAATCAACATTAAACTAAATTGAGCTGAATAATAATGACGCTATTGTCTTCTGTACAGCCGCTTTACTGCTGAAATTGAAGTCGTCAATCAAAGTCAATCAAAATCAATCAAATGCTTAAATAACACAATTTGCACATTCTGTAAGTGTCAGTGAAGTCCGATGGTTTATTACAGTAGATACAGCTGTCATCAGAAATTAAAAGGTGATTCTTTTTTGAAACTGTTGATGTTTTTATACTACACAACTGTGAGGCAACAAGAATGAGCTGCATATTTCAAATAGCAGAGAGTCTGTGCTTTATGACTGACGTCTGTGTTAATTGTTCTACACACACACACACACACACACACCCACACACACACACACACCACAGGAGCCCTGTACTTTAGACCTCTGCCCACCAGGACCATGAAACTGACATATGCTCTAATCTCACTTCACACCTCACTGCTAATTGGCAAACACCAGCTCTTTTAATCTTGTTTTACTGTAATTATTTAAATCCTTATTATGACTAGATTGAGCCAATCATTTAAAATACTTAATTGCAATTCATATAATTTTTCTGTAGTTAATATGTTTGTGCATCAGGTCATAACTGATATTTTTATTTAACTTAAACCCTGTACTAACTCTGTTTTAGGAATGTTTCATTGGGAGGGGGAAAGATTGTACAAATGGAATAATTGATTCCAGGCCATGATGGGAATTATTCAAAATTAACTCACCCATATTATGACCTCAGGTTTTGCATTAATTTACACCAAAGTAGTCATGCACTGTCATAGATACAAAGACTGTCTTTATATGGTCAAACTGACCCAACGCAGATTAAATGCATGGTAAAGTCGGTAACACTTTACAATACGGGTGCACTAATATGCATTAATTCATGCTTAACTAATGCACAGATAATCATGAGTTAATGTGTGTCTCATGAAGAACTAAAGCATTTATTAATGATTACTGCATCAGCAACTAATGAAGATTATATATGATTAATAGATTAAGTAATCAATAAATTGTTATTAGTTAAATGTGTCATATTGTATTAATTCCCTAATAACATATTATATTAACTAATAGTGTACATTCATGTGTTAATTACTGCAATGGCTCAAAGCCATGCATTTCAGCTTCCATTTATCTGCTTTAATTAATCATTAGCTAACGATTTGCAAAGGTATCATTATGTTATGACTTTACTTGTTGAGGCACATGACTATTAACTAATTCAAAATTAATTAAAAACTCATAACCACAGTGACGTATTACTTAACAATTAGTTAATAGTCATGTGCCTCAACAAGTAAAGGAAACTGGAAGCTGAAATGCATGGCTTTGACCCATTGTGGTAATTAACATATGAATGTACACTATTAGTTAATATAATATGTTGTTAGGGAATTAATACAATGACACATTTAACTAATAACAATTACTTAATCTATTAATCATATATAATCTTCATTAGTTGCTTATGCAGTAATCATTAATAAATGCTTTAGTTCTTCATGAGTCATACATTAACTCATGATTATCTGTGCATTAGTTAAGCATGAATTAATGCATATTAGTGCACCCGTATTGTAAAGTGTTGCTGTTAAGTCTTGTCAGTCGCTGAAACGCTGTTATGCGAGTCAGTTGCCGGAGCAGCAGGACGGTTTGTGTTGGCGGCCTGCTGTTCACTCAGAACATGTCTAAAGGTTAGATAAGATCTAGACAGACGTTTCTCTCTGAGAGCTTCTTCGCTTAAGCAGTGACTAGCGGTGTTAGTGTGAAGTCAGTGTCATGTTGATTCATCAAACAAAGATTTGAATTGATCTCTTTTGGTGAAATAAAAGGACTCCAGCATGCATCTGTCCTTTATGAATATACACTCACCTAAAGGATTATTAGGAACACCATACTAATACTGTGTTTGACCCCCTTTTGCCTTCAGAACTGCCTTAATTCTACGTGGCATTGATTCAACAAGGTGCTGAAAGCATTCTTTAGAAATGTTGGCCCATATTGATAGGATAGCATCTTGCAGTTGATGGAGATTTGTGGGATGCACATCCAGGGCACGAAGCTCCCGTTCCACCACATCCCAAAGATGCTCTATTGGGTTGAGATCTGGTGACTGTGGGGGCCATTTTAGTACAGTGAACTCATTGTCATGTTCAAGAAACCAATTTGAAATGATTCGAGCTTTGTGACATGGTGCATTATCCTGCTGGAAGTAGCCATCAGAGGATGGGTACATGGTGGTCATAAAGGGATGGACATGGTCAGAAACAATGCTCAGGTAGGCCGTGGCATTTAAACGATGCCCAATTGGCACTAAGGGGCCTAAAGTGTGCCAAGAAAACATCCCCCACACCATTACACCACCACCACCAGCCTGCACAGTGGTAACAAGGCATGATGGATCCATGTTCTCATTCTGTTTACGCCAAATTCTGACTCTACCATCTGAATGTTTCAACAGAAATCGAGACTCATCAGACCAGGCAACATTTTTCCAGTCTTCAACTGTCCAATTTTGGTGAGCTCGTGCAAATTGTAGCCTCTTTTTCCTATTTGTAGTGGAGATGAGTGGTACCCGGTGGGGTCTTCTGCTGTTGTAGCCCATCTGCCTCAAGGTTGTGCGTGTTGTGGCTTCACAAATGCTTTGCTGCATACCTCGGTTGTAACGAGTGGTTATTTCAGTCAAAGTTGCTCTTCTATCAGCTTGAATCAGTCGGCCCATTCTCCTCTGACCTCTAGCATCAACAAGGCATTTTCGCCCACAGGACTGCCGCATACTGAATGTTTTTCCATTTTCACACCATTCTTTGTAAACTCTAGAAATGGTTGTGCGTGAAAATCCCAGTAACTGAGCAGATTGTGAAATACTCAGACCGGCCCGTCTGGCACCAACAACCATGCCACGCTCAAAATTGCTTAAATCACCTTTCTTTCCCATTCTGACATTCAGTTTGGAGTTCATTGAAGCAACTGCCATGTGATTGGTTGATTAGATAATTGCATTAATGAGAAATTGAACAGGTGTTCCTAATAATCCTTTAGGTGAGTGTACACTGGCATTGTTAGAGCACAACTCCTCAAATGCAGTGTACTGTATATTAAGGGTGTAACGGTACACGTATTCGTACCGAACTGTTTTGGTACAGGGCTTCCGGTACGGTGCAGTCTTTAACAGTTAACAGTCGGCTTGTTTTACGCGCGGAACATACTTCAATCCGAGTTCCCACACGAACATATTAAGTATTCTTTCCATTTTATCACGAAATTCAAACGATAAATGCCGTTTTGACTCTTTAATGTGGCTTGACTGATCACTGTATATGTGCGTCAGTTCTAGCAGCAGCGCGAGTGAGCGCGAACATCTCTTCCTAAAGAATAAACATGAATCAACATCTGAAGGTATGTTGAGGATACATTACAACTTACTGAAACGCATCATATGTCGTGTAATCGCTCAAACAGTGTTTCAGCCGCGGAAAGACGTCAATAAAACAGCTTGTAACGTAACATTTCCCTCAGAAGTCATTCAGAGTCCACAGCTGTTAGTTCACTAGAGAAATCAACTCTTTCACTAAATATATGCACTATATATACATTATATTCTACCTATTAGTGATGTCTTGATTAATTAATGTATGTATAAATAAGTCTGTCATGAAAATGACAGCCACTGTGTATAAATGATTATATTTCAACAACGAATTGGAGTAAAAACATAATTTTATAATTAGATTTAGAGTTTACATGTTTGCATACAATGTGTTATTTGAGTGTTGATTATTATATCTAAAAATAAATAGGAACCTGAATTTAATTTGGGCTCTGTTGTTATATTATAGTATATAAAGTAAGAGCTCCCTATATAGTTTACACTTTACATCATTAGCAGAGATCATTTTTTTATCTAACTCTTTCCCCGCAAGCGTTTTTAAAAAAAAGTGTGCCAGCCATTTTCATTTGATAATTTTCACAAAAATGTAATGGCCCATAGAATATTTTGTTGTATGAATATCTGAGCATGCAGTATATCAAAAGAAAGAGCAGACCCTCTGCTTTTAAACCAAATAATGTTTTATTCTAGCTTCATGCATTTCTTTTTTATCAACGCCTAAATATGGGTAAGTTTCAATAAAAAGCAACATTTTGAACAAAAAGCTGAGAAAATAAAGTTTTTGTCAAAGACTAGATGAGATTCAGAGCGATGATCAAACACAGATCGAGAGGATCGAGTCCATCAACACCCCAAAGCTTCACAGTCCTATAGCTCGTCCTGGGTCGACATTTCATTCAGTAACATTAGATAGTTTTGATTTATATGATGTTTAATGTTGATGATCACGTTATCTTACATATGCATCTGCTTACATACGATCGCTTGTTTTTTTGCGTCGTCTTCACCTGTGTTTTGATCAGGAGATTCTGAACTCATACAGAAGATGTGCAATAGCGCCCCCTAGCGTATAACAGTGAAAACACGGAAACCTGGAAAATTCTGTGTTTGGCGGGGAAACGTTTTCTCACAAATAACGGAACGGGGGTGCAAAAATGTGAGCAAAAAAGTTATAACTGAGATCATGTTTGCATTTATAATGTGCATTACAAGGAACAATTAATGCATTATATTAAATACTTTTATAATGCATTATTATATATAGTCTTCAAGTTAAGTGGTACCAAAAACTTAACTTAAACTCGTTTTATTTCAGGTAGTTGCCAGGCAACATTTCACATTTTCATTTAGTTTAACTTTATGTAGTAACATAACTAAAACTAAATAATAAACGACACAAACCCGACACAAAACTTTTACTAAAATTAAATTGAAAATGGAAAATATAAAAATAAAAATAAAAACGAATTCAAAATATTAATAAAACTATATAGTATCTCGATACTAAAATAACACTGGTTCCTACATACTTTGAGTAAAATGGTGCAAAAACACACTTAAAAAACAAAATAAGAAACCGGGAACATTCTTTGAGGATTTCCAGGAAGGGTTTCAAAACTGAATAAAAAGAGTAGTGATGGTTGGCAGTAAACTGAGTGTAAACGCAGAGGTCTGAGTGGAGCTGTTGGTCCCTGCGGCTTTAAAGGAATGCAGGGCATGATGTTATTATCATGGCAAATTTCTGTACACGAACAGACATGAACGACAAAAAAACAGATATTATGTTATAAACAGATGTTATGTTATATGAAAACGCATTTGGTTGCACATTATTTTAAGATTACGTTGTAATTACACAAATAAATACTGAGTTTAATTAACTATTTATTAACTACATGCACTTAGGGGTTAAGGTAAGGGTTTGGTTTAGGACTATTTCCTTGTAATTATGCATAATTTACTGTTATTACTATAGAAAGTAAGTACATGTAACGTGAAACCATCACCTTAAAATAAACTGTTACTACATATTACAATGTCACAGTTTTTGTATAACATTACACTGCTGTAACTTTAAAGATCACCAGTCAAATTATTATTAATAATAACTAATACTAATACTTAAAGATTTTCTTCTATCACGTATTTTGTGAATGTCAGATAGAGATTCAGAACTTGTGCCAAATCAGGGCCAAACTGATCAAGGCAAGACTAGAACTGCATTTTATTTTTATAAACTTGCCTTGCCATTCAAGCACAAATAATGTTCAGATTTTTGGGGATGGGGTTAAATTTTATTGTTTATTGACACTTTAACACTTATGAAATGATTCAGAGATCCAGTTCTGCTCTATATTTCATCCTCGCTATCTAGACTTTTGACTGTTGGCATAAAGTCAGACTAGTTCTCTAAAAAGTTGAAACTGTGGTGCAGACAACACTGAAGAAATTAGCAGAACTATTTCTTGACCTTTCCGTCATCCAGATGTAATAAGTACCAACTATTTATAGGTTAACATTAACACTAAAGCCTGGTCATGTGCAGTATAACTGTATACAGTATCTGTATATTATATTCATAGTACATATTAACCTGTAAAATTCTATTTATAGTAATAGCCATCTTTATATATATTCAGTACATATTCATGTCCTGCACTTATGAAACCACTGTATATCCTGCACTTGCTGCTATTGCACTTCTGGTTAGACCTAAACTGCATTTCGTTGCCTTGTACCTGTACTTGTGCAATGACAATAAAGTTGAATCTAATCTAATCTAATCTAATCTAAAAAAAATCCCCGTAAAATTTACAGTAAAAAAATACTGTAGCAACATTTTAGGAGTTAAATTTACAGTAAATAACCATATTTCATTAACTGAAATAATGTTAAATTACCAACCTATTGAAATACTGATATCTGTTATGTACCTTTGATATATACTGACAACCACCAATCACAGTGGAGATGAGAGTCACATGATGAATCAAAGCTCATCACAAGCAGCTTTTAGGAGGACAATACTAATATATAGAAGGTGCACAGTGTCATTCACACAAACACTAAACGCCATCATGGTAACACACATGAAATTTTAAAAATTCAATAAACATTCATTTAACAACATTAAATGTAACATAAAACCCTAATGTACATAACTGATAAGAAAAAAAAACTAAGAAGAAACTGTTATTTCAACAAAAATACATCAAATGTAAAGTGTCACGCAGGGAATTCTGGGAATGTCAATGTACGTTTTTTCACTGTAAATTATAGTACGGAAACTTTGTTAACTTTCTGTTTTTAAACGTAACATTTTTACAGCCTTTTACCGTTAAAATCATGATCATTTTTTACAGTGTACACTACACAGGGTCTTAAAAAGTCTTCATTTGACCTTAAGGCCTTAATGTCTTAAATTTAATATCATGGCATTAAATTAGGGCCTTATGATGTCCGCAATGCGGAAAACATGCATGTAATTGCAGAATCCATTCATAAAAATGGAATTTACTGTAGAATGCGGAATGTCATGGTATTTGTCAACTTCTGGATGAATGAATAAATAAATCAGTAAGCTTAAAGGGACAGTTCACCCAATAATTAAATTCGAACATCATTTACTCACCCAAAAATGGAAAATACAGAATTTGGTAAAAATAAAATGGAATTTGAGAAAAAATAAAACTTATTCCATAGGGACCTAAAAAAGTATTTTTTGTTAAACTTGTAATAAATTGCTGTTAAATTGTACGTTTCATGATTTCAATTAATGATTTTTGACTAATTTAACTATTAAAATGGACAAAAAAAAAAAAAAGATTTCATAGTATAGTATTATAATAATAATAATAATAAACAAATAAATATCTTCCTCAGGATTTTTTGTTTCCAGTACAAATATCTAAACATCCTTAAATCAAGATTTACTGGACATGCAAAATGAAGAAATTAAGTATTTTCTAAGTGTTTTCTGAGAAATTGAATAAAATGATGTGAGTTAATGCTTAAAACAAGAACAAGTATCTGTCAATGGGTATGAAAATTACTTTTTAATTTGAATTGTTGATTTTTCTGAACCCATTTGCAGATATTTGTTCTTGTTTTAATCATAAAATCACTTTCACAAGATCACAAGATTTCTTATCTTGTGTCATCTTTGTAAAAGGGATAGTTCACCCAAAATTGAAAATGTGATGTTTATCTGCTTACCCCCAGGGCATCCAAGATGTAGGTGTCTTTGTTTCTTCAGTAGAACACAAATGAAGTCTGCGGTCTGCCAGTCGTATAATGCATGTCAATGGGAACAGTTGAGAGTAAGAGAGTAAAAAAAACATACACATACGAATCCATATTAAACCCTGCGGCTCGTGACGACACATTGATGTCTTAAGACACGAAACGATCGGTTTGTGCGAGAAACCGAACAGTATTTATATAATTTTTTTACCTCGAATGCGATCTATGTACAACAGCCTTGAGCGCGCCATCACTTCCGGTTAGTGAGGAAGTATCTCTACGCTATATCGTGTATTTTGACCTCACTTACCGGAAGTCATCGCGCAGTGAACGCTGATGTACATAGTGTTGTATTTGAGGTAAAGAATTATATAAATACTGTTCGGTTTCTCGCACAAACCGATCGTTTCGTGTCTTAAGACATCAATGTGTCGTCACGAGCCGCAGGGTTTAATATGGATTCGTATGTGTATGTTTTTTTTACTCTCTTAGCTCTCAACTGTTCCCATTGACATGCATTATACGACTGGCAGACCGCAACGGTTGGAGTTAAAAATCTTCATTTGTGTTCTACTGAAGAAACAAAGACACCTACATCTTGGATGCCTGGGGGTAAGCAGATAAACATCACATTTTCAATTTTGGGTGAACTATCCCTTTAAGCTATTTTTTTCCATAAAATTAATTACAAAGTAATGGAGATCTGTTGGAAATTGTATTTTCAAACTCGGAAGTGTCCCTAATACAACTCATTGTGTGCTTGGACATTTACATTTAGAGAACATATTGACGTGTTATGTTCCCTTCATTTTATTCCTTACATTTTCTTTAATTGGTCTTAAATTTACCTTCATAAAACCTGCAGAAACCCAAAGCAGAACTGTGTTTTACCTCATTTTTATTTATACTTAATTTTTATTTATATTTAAGTTGTTGTATCTGTAAAATATGTCAATAAATATACTTTGGGGGGGGGGGAAATGAAGCATGCGAGTGAGAAGCTGGAATGATAATTCATGTTTTAAAGCATATGCAACAGAAACACAACTTTATACCTTTGCGCTTAAATGATGCAAATGCTTTTCCCTTTGATAATTTTGCAAGATTTATTTAATGAAAATGGCAGTGTTTTTATATGTGTAATACTGTGAATACATGTGATAAATGAGCATCAGCTCAACAGTGTCGTGTGAAGCGGTTAAAGGCGTTTGTTTCCCGGGACAGGAAGGAGGACACAGGGATGCTGATGTCAGAATAATTACCTACTGTGCTGTGTTGTCTTTTGGTCTCTCTTCTTTCTCATCCTCCTGAATTTGTCCTTAGGCCAAGATTTCATGGTCGCAAAAGCTTAGCGACAAGCTCTTTTGTGCTGCTTACCTGAACAGACTCTTGTGTTTCTGGCTTTAATTAAGCCCGTCCTCAGAGACGCGCAAAGGAACTAAACTTGAGTTCACCTTCCTGTCTGAGTGAACCGCATTCTGGCTCTGGTCTGTCTGCCGATGGCCCTTCATGTTGTAATTGATGGATAAAGTCTGTTACATTTCCTTTAAAACTTTAAACATAAATAAAAAAATATGTTCAAAGCCCATTCAGTAAATCATAGATAACCTATACCAAATCATTTTCAGTGTGGCCTAATGAAACTTTATAAAGCCTTAAATTAGAGGCAACAACTGCATTTTAATCACGATCCAAACAAAGATGCTACACACATCTAGCATGAGCAGTTGGTCTTTTTGTGTGCATGATTTAAAGCAAAAACAGAATGACTTTAGCTTTGTGAAATTATTCTACATAAAGTAGCAAATGCTTTAGTGTGTCCCATCTCTGGCCTGTGTGAACGTCCTGTTTACAGACTTTTGATTGCAATGCAGTTTGCGTGCAAGTCCGGAACAGAGATCGGCCAAAACTAAACCCAAAACCGTATGATTCTGATTGATGGCTGGTCGACCGGTGCGTCTCTACACAAAACCTAGCTCTTTTAACAGGTGTGTGTAGACTAGTGTTAAATGTTCGATGACGGCATTTTTTTCCATGACTAAAGCCGGGCACACACTGTGAGATTCTGGCCACGATTTGGCTATCTGAGACAAATTTTGCAAATCCTAAAAGATTCCTCTGATCCTAGGCTAAAATCTGAAGTCTTTGATCGTTAGTTTGACATGTTCACCGGCAGCCGATTAATGACCGCTGCGATCGAATTTTACCTCAGACAAAATTCTGGCAGTGTCAGAAGATTTGGCGCACAATCCTGCAGTGTGACTTCTCCTACGACGACCGCCAAATTATCTTTGTTTATCAAGACAACCTATGACCAAAATGAGTGCTAGAGATTTCTTTGTAGCCACCATTTAAATCCCGCGTGTAATGCAGCTCACCGTCACCGAACGCATCATTCATTGATGATATAAAACTCTGGACGATTTTCTTGCGTGCTTCTGTTTTTGCGTGCCTCAACTATCCTACAGTCTGACATTAATGACAACTTAGATCTTACAGTGTGACATGGCTTACAGAGGGGATCATGCTCGTACAGTCTGACAAGAAACAATCTTAAAGGACTATTATAAATCGCACAGTGTGTACCCGGCTTAAGACGAGATGACGCAAACGTCCTTAAACGATAACTGTGACTATATCAACATGCAATTGTTGACGAAAAAAGACGAGACTAAAATGTAGTTTAAAAAATAAAAACTTGACCAAAAACAATCTTTGGTTTTGTCGGGGGGAAAAAAGAGGAGCGTTCGAGTGTTCATCCCTGCGGTTGCCGGTTTTCAATCATTTAAATCCCCCAATCAGAGCTTTTCTGTTAAAAGAACACGTATTACACTCACCTAAAGGATTATTAGGAACACCTGTTCAATTTCTCATTAATGCAATTATCTAATCAACCAATCACATGGCAGTTGCTTCAATGCATTTAGGGGTGTGGTCCTGGTCAAGACAATCTCCTGAACTCCAAACTGAATGTCAGAATGGGAAAGAAAGGTGATTTAAGCAATTTTGAGCGTGGCATGGTTGTTGGTGCCAGACGGGCCGGTCTGAGTATTTCACAATCTGCTCAGTTACTGGGATTTTCACGCACAACCATTTCTAGAGTTTACAAAGAATGGTGTGAAAAGGGAAAAACATCCAGTATGCGGCAGTCCTGTGGGCGAAAATGCCTTGTTGATGCTAGAGGTCAGAGGAGAATGGGCCGACTGATTCAAGCTGATAGAAGAGCAACTTTGACTGAAATAACCACTCGTTACAACCGAGGTATGCAGCAAAGCATTTGTGAAGCCACAACACGCACAACCTTGAGGCGGATGGGCTACAACAGCAGAAGACCCCACCGGGTACCACTCATCTCCACTACAAATAGGAAAAAGAGGCTACAATTTGCACGAGCTCACCAAAATTGCACAGTTGAAGACTGGAAAAATGTTGCCTGGTCTGATGAGTCTCGATTTCTGTTGAGACATTCAGATGGTAGAGTCAGAATTTGGCGTAAACAGAATGAGAACATGGATCCATCATGCCTTGTTACCACTGTGCAGGCTGGTGGTGGTGGTGTAATGGTGTGGGGGATGTTTTCTTGGCACACTTTAGGCCCCTTAGTGCCAATTGGGCATCGTTTAAATGCCACGGCCTACCTGAGCATTGTTTCTGACCATGTCCATCCCTTTATGACCACCATGTACCCATCCTCTGATGGCTACTTCCAGCAGGATAATGCACCATGTCACAAAGCTTGAATCATTTCAAATTGGTTTCTTGAACATGACAATGAGTTCACTGTACTAAAATGGCCCCCACAGTCACCAGATCTCAACCCAATAGAGCATCTTTGGGATGTGGTGGAACGGGAGCTTCGTGCCCTGGATGTGCATCCCACAAATCTCCATCAACTGCAAGATGCTATCCTATCAATATGGGCCAACATTTCTAAAGAATGCTTTCAGCACCTTGTTGAATCAATGCCACGTAGAATTAAGGCAGTTCTGAAGGCGAAAGGGGGTCAAACACAGTATTAGTATGGTGTTCCTAATAATCCTTTAGGTGAGTGTATATCCTGTGTTTTACTTAAACATTGCAATCTGGCAACCATGTGAACACGAGCGCTCACTCTCTCTCTGAAAACACCAATAAACAAGTAAGCTGCATTTCAGCAATCTCCATTTGAGATTTTCTGTTTAAATGAAAGTGTCATTCAGTCGGTCTGTGTTCTGTCATGAGACGCTTGTGCTGTTTGTGCGACTAAATCTGCCATCAAACCTTCTCAGCGATGAACTGTAATAAATCCAAACATGGATCTCTCGACTATTTGCGATTTTGTTTGCTGAATAACTGCACTTATGCAACCTCTGTGTGACAAAGTCGTTTTTGCTGTTGTTTTAATAGAAAAACACGGTTGACTAAATATGATAAAAACTAAAAACGCACATTTGACACAGGACTAAGACTGAGACTAAATTAAAAAATAGCTGACGAAATGAACACTAGTGTAGACTTTTTGGTTCTGGTATTAAGATGTGTTTTGATCACAGGTAGACGAGGGAGACACATTCCCGTTTACACCTGGTGTTTTAATCCGGCTCTTCAAGAGGAGGGTCTATGGATGGGTAAATGTATGGGCTTTTTCAGCTCTTTTGATCTAATGAACAAAATAGGTTCGCACAATGTACATATGTACATGAAAGAAGATAAAGGAAAATCATACGTTTTCACAAGACCATGGCGAACGCTGAGAGGGCATGTTAGAAAAAAAATTATAATTTTAGCAGAGATTCACTTGCAGAAGGCTGTCCTCTCCTGACAGCAAAATGGACATATTTGCATGACTTTCGAACATTTACAAATGGAGAATATACCTGTGAAATATAAGTTATGCACTGAGGAAAGCACCACATCTCAGACCCGTTAAACAGCACAAGTATCTGTCTGTCAGTCAGCACAGGTCTGTCAGAGCATCTGTTATTTTGAAGCTCTTAATATAAAAATGTGTCGTGTTTAGGACAAATTGTATCATGCACTTTCCCTGCATCAGCTCACTCTGCATCCTCCGCTATTTTTCAGATGTGGTCGTGTCAATCTACTGTATATTGATATAAACGGTATTGCCTCATTCCATATAGTTTCTAAAAAGTCTATCGATAGATCGTACAAAGTCAATAGACCGTTCAGCCCTAATTCGAACGCATTCGACCACATGAGCGTTTACATTATGCAAGGAAACCGGCCGAATGCGTTTTCGACCTCTGGAAGTGATTGTAAGTGGACAAACTCAAAAGAATCCGTTTACATCTGTATTCAGCATCACCCACTTGTGATCAAACTGCCGAAAATGCTTCTTAAAGGAATAGTTCACCCTGAAATGAAAATAAAACCATCTTTTACTCGCCCACCTCTTTTTTGGACATCAAAAGCAGAAATTTTAAAAAACGTCCTGCACACGCTCCTCCATATAATGGCAGTGAATGGCGACCAGGCTAAAACTTATCGGTAGTATCACGCAATGATACAGTGAGACGCGCGCCATATATGAAAAGGGTTCAGGAGGCATACTATGAGGTTTTGCGAGAAAGAAACCATATTATTCAGTTAAAACACTGAGCTCGGCCGTTACTCTGTGCGCGCTTCTGTGAGTGCATGCGAGCCGTATCATTGCGTGATACTTTTGTATCCTTTTTGTAAAGTTTTAGCCTGGTCTCCATTCACTGCCATTATATGGAGGAGCGCGTGCAGGACATTTTTTTTTTACATTTCTGCTTTTGAGGTCCGAAAAAGATAGAAGGACATAAGGCATTGGAACAACAGCAGGGTGAGTAAAAGATGCCTTTATTATAATTTCACCAGGTGTAAACTGGGCCTTTATATCCACTGTAACTCTGTAACCCTCCACTGTAAGACGCATTACCATTTACACCTGGTATGAACATTTCCAAACGTGTCTCCTGTGACAGATCATCAGGACAGATGCATGTTTACACCATCAAGTCACATGCATTTCATGTGGTTTCAGTGGTCCAGTCACAAAATGTTTTAGACCCTGTTTACACCTGCGTTTAGCACTGACCACTTGCGATGCAAACACACTTCAGTTGTGTTTAACTTATTTTTCTTTAAGCCTGAACTTCTGAGAGACAAAGAGAGTCATAATTTAAGATCTATTTTAAAATGTTCTCTAGTTTTTAGTGACAGTAAATGAGTTCAGTTGCTGTGCTGTTTAAATGCCCACAAATAATATGTTTGTGCTCCAGGAAGTTGTTTATTAGACAGCCTGAGGTCTTGCTGGGTTAATGGTTTGGTTGGAGCTGTTCCACAGACTCATTTGTGCTGATCCATTTGGCTGGTCTGTGATCATCTGGATTCTGCGGAGCGACTATTAGGAGTTCCTATTCATTAGACTGAGTCCTGAACTCTTGCTGAGCTTTGCTCTGTACATTTATATCCATCTTCTTGGCATTTTCTGAAGAGCCATGAACACATCTCTGATCACCCTCAGTGGTGCAGTGAGACAAGCATGCTCACTTACAAATGGGTCATGAGCTACATTTTTACAATTTTATAATGTTTCCTGAGGTGCACTTATAATGTTAGTAGGATTTTAATATCACAACTGTCATAATTTAGAAATAAAAAGCAATTTTCTACCCTGATCTGAAGTCTTTTCTTCTCTGTTGAGACGTATCTGAGTGAAATGGCTTCTGGAACAAGAGAAAATGAGGGCGGGGCTTGAATTTGAGTTCATTTCTGTCACTGTTTGTTTGTTTGTCATTATTTTACAGTTTTTACCTTGGCTTCACTGAATCATGCAAATGTTCTAGTTATAGTCTGTTATAGTCACACTAAACAACCCAAGACTGGAAAAACTCCCACAGTGTTTATTCAGCTTTACTTTGTGTGTTTGCTTGGTTTACATTCCATTTCACCAGTTTTTTTGTGGATTAGATCTGTGTATTTTAATGTATTATATCGTCACCCCAAAGCCACATTCACTTCATCTCCACCCTAAATATGATTTATAATGTGCACAGTTGTAAACGTTTTCTATGGGGATAATGACCATTTAATCTTCAGATACTATGCAAATATTCTGTTAAAGTGAGCTAAGTTTATGTGGTATGCCAAACATAAATGTGGCTAGCCAATCATAATAAATCTAGCCGGGAGCTCCAGCTTGGCCTTTGTGTTTTCATTCAGAGCGAGTCTAAAACACACCCAGAACATCACGGCTCTGCATTCCAGCCCACGGACCCACAGCAACACTGGGCTGCAGGGGTCAGTCTGGTACATTATACACTGCTCAGCGTGGACCATCACATGGCTCTAGGTATCAAAGGAGTCCTGTAGGTGTTTAAAAACATTTTGGGGTTGTTGAGGGGAAACCCGCTGAAAGACTTCTGGAAATCATCTACTGCTGAGCTTCAGTAGACTGTTTTGCTGTTTAAAGGCCTGTTGACACTAAGAATTGAATGAATCACAAATAAAAGATTCATGAAGAGAGTGTAAGGCCGCGCCCAATCGTCCCAATGGAGGCGTATGATTGGTGGGTGAAGGTTTCTTGCGGGTTCGGCCTTTTCAGCTGGGCAAAGGGATTTAATTCGAATTTACCTTTATCTGACTCCATTTTATTATGACCTTGAATTTAGGTTGGAATGCCAATTGATTATTAGGTCATTTGTATAACAATTTAACTATACATTTGATTAGTCTGTTTAACCATTTGTTGAAATTATACCCGTTCATAATCTACTAGAGATAGTTAATAATTCCAGAGTAAGTCAGAATAAATCAGTGTAACAATTTACAATTACACAAATGCCAATTACATAATCAATTCAAAGATAATCCATACATAACATCTAATGCTCTGAAGTATAGAGTAAAATATGGATACCTGACTTCTGAAAATTACATACCGCTGAGCATCTAAGAGACACTCAGCGTTACGGGCTGACCGATGTAAAGATTCAAGCCCCGAAGTTTCTGCAACATCTCCTTAAATACCCAGACCAAGACAGGAACCTCTTTCAAATGGAAACATGTTAACAATGGGAATTTACATTAATCACTGCCCCATAGACCTGTATTGACGGCAGGAGGTAGGGAACATTTGGCCGGAGACACACCCATCACACATTAGGCAAAATATCTCTAAACTCTTAATTACCTTTTGCTTTACTTCTGTGGGGATGAAACCTTTGTACCAGCCGCACTGAGACATTTCAAATTATATCAATCATGTATAATACTGTAGTACTTGTTCACATTAACCCATGTAGATTTTGGGTGAATTCTGGAGAAGGGATGGGGATAGAGGCAGTGAAGGGAAAGACATGTAAATTAAGGTGATCTTTAGATGATTAACTCGGTGTGATGTCGTCTCGGATGGAGACGCTAAATGCATAAGAGTGAGTTCAGATGCTAATTTCTTTTATTTTCTCCGGGAGTCCTCGTTCCTCAATCAGACAGTCCGGCATTTGCTAGTTTTCCCAGCCTTACAAGAGAAACTAAAACAATTGGAAAGTACACATTTCACTTACTTTAAATGGCATCTTTTTTGATTGTACCTTTCCTTTTAATGTGTTATTTCCTTTAAAATAGCGGTGCATGTAAACAATCTGTTACAAAGTTAAAAACGTCTCGTTTGTAGTCCTGCTATTATTTCCATGCCACGCCATTAGGGTTGGGCAGGGCTCGACATTAACGCTTGTCCGCTTGTCTGGGACAAGTTGATTTTTTGAAGGGGCAAGTGAAAGAATTTTACTTGCCCGACCGAATAGTAATAATTGATAGTGAATAATAATATAATATACAATGTATTGGTTGCACGGTTGAGGCTTGCGCAGCCTCATGAGGAGAAATATAAGCAAATGAGTGCAGCTCAAAGAAAACTCAGTAACATACTGTGGTACAAATTCAAAATGTGAAGTTTTTATATTTATAACATTCGATAAAGTTATGCAACATCACACGTCAAAGAGTGCTGAATACCATCACGACGATGTGACACTGATTTCATATGACAGCTCAATAAACAGGTAATTAATATTAAGTTACTTACATTTTAGATGCAATATTGACTGTTTTTGTTCTGTTTGAGCAGCGAAAATATCATTCTTTCCAACATTTCTTATTTGTAAATTCAAAAAATATTTAAAACAATCTCATAACATTACTTAATGCAGTTGTAACTTTTCAGTGTAAATTATTTAATTTTATTGGTAACAGCCCTATAGTGTCTTATTATTCTAATTCAATATATGCTTCATCTTTCATCATTTTAAATTCTAGAATTTGATCAATATATTTAAAACGATTAGGGGAAAAATGCCCTTTATAAAGATTCAAATATCATAAATATGTCAAAGCTGACTGAACACTGATGAGAATATTGCTTCAGAATGTTTTACTCGGACAAGTGAATGACCGATTTACTTGCCCGAAGGACAAGCACGTCAACAGGCTTAATGTTGAGCCCTGGGATTGGCTATCATTTGAATTTTAGTGATTCTGATTCCAATTCTGACTCTCATCGATTCCGATTCTAATTGAGTCCCAGTTTTGATTCTAATATGGTGGTAAAATAAAATGATTTAGCAAACATTTAGATTTTAAACATTTATTCTGTCTAGGGATGCACGATATTGGATTTTTGCCGATATCCGATATGCCGATATTTTTCAACTCATTTTGGCCGATGCCGATATACATTTATTTTTTCACTTTGTTTGGAAACGACACCATTTTGTTTCTTCTTCATTCTGGTTTCAGATTTCTGAGGTCTCCTTACTAAAAGGATACTTGTTAAAGATAAATTAATGTTAATAAAGTTATTTGTATAATAAGAGTATATTAAAAGCTCTGAAAATACCAATAATAAAGTCAGTGATTTTTCACCCCAGACAGATGCAGTTGTAACCCTAAATATTTTATTTTTGGATTTAACGTTTAACGTTGCACATGAAGTGGGGGTGGCATGACTTCAGCTGATGCTGTCTTTAGCTTCAAATAAAAAATTCAATTTATTTTAGAGCTCCTTGGATTATTTTTCATCATCCATTTCATAAAATGTTATTACAGATTAATAAACTGTATATAAAAGTATTTAATTTACAAGTGTCATGCTTGTGATTTATGACATCATTACTGCTTTATTTATTCAGAAAAAGAACTTCAAGTTATTTGTGTATTCTACTTTTCATTTTATTACTATAACAACAGCGCCCCCACTAAATATATATAACATTCTAGCGGGCGGGCACTAGGACTTGGAGGACGCTTCTGCTGCTGTGGAGGGGAGGCTGCTGCGCCTGCACGCGCTAGAAATCACACACACACACACACACACACACACACTGGGGAGGCACTGTTGACCGTCACGTCCTTCTGTACGCGCATTCACAAATTCAAGGCAGCATTTAAAAACTGTCAATATCAATCACCATACATGCAATGTATTTGCTTGTTGACATACAAGTTCACTTCAAGAATGAGCACACTGCTGACATGATCTTATCGCTATAGCACTCCTTGCACATGTGAGTTATTGCAGGCGCATATCAATACGTTATCATATCGGCAAGGCATATCGGCATAATTTTTCATATCGAATTTTCACAGCCGATTTTTACATTTTAAATGTTTATCGGCCGATTCCGATGTCGTACCAATAATATCGTGCATTCCTAATTCTGTCTTTTTTGCAAAGAATTCTGTTGCAGCTGAATGCCATGAACATAAATCAGCAGCGTGAACAAATTGAGTTCCCTTTCGCGTCTTCTTGCGCTTAAATATTTCAATTCAGATAAATATTACCGCCAACTGACAATTGACATGGTTTCATATAATCGCCAACACTGATTTTTCGTGTTAATTTTAGGCTTTGTATGTGTATGTCGGTAGGACTTTATTTTGATGGCCTTTTTGAACATTCTGTTGACTATAAGTAACTTTGCAACATGTCAACTAACTCTCATTAGAGTATTATTAGACTGTCTGCTTAATATCTGCTTACTCTTTATTGTGATGCTCCCCAAAAGATATTTTACTGACTATAAGAAACTTTGCAACTACCTGTCAACTTATTCCAACCCTACCAGTCTACTAATACACTACTAACACTCTAATGAGAGTTAGTAGACATTTACATTTATACATTTAGCAGACGCTTTTATCCAAAGCGACTTACAACTGAGGAGTACAGGAAGCGATCCATTATGAAGAGGCGTAGAAACGCAAGAAGTGCCTTAAATACTACGTTTCGGGCATTGCTCAGAGTAGCGTAAGCTAGAATAGGGAGGGTGTAGAGAAAGATAGAGGGGACATTTTTTTTATTTATTTTTTATTTATTTATTTATTTTAATGGTGAGATTAAATGCTCACGGAAGAGATGGGTTTTTAGCTGTTTTTTGAATGATGTTAGTGACTCTGCCATCCGGATGGAGGTGGGAAGATCGTTCCACCAGCTGGGAACAGTGAATGAAAAAGTTCTGGAGAGGGATTTCATGCCTCTCTGGGATGGTAACACCAGCCGCCGCTCTTTAGCTGAGCGGAGGCTTCTGGTAGGGGTGTAGACTCGTAGGATCGAGTCGAAGTATGCGGGTGCTGAGCTTGTGGTGGATCCATAAGCAAGCGTCAAAGCCTTGAACTTAATGCGGGCAGCGAGTGGTAGCCAGTGCAGAGAGATGAAGAGAGGTGTGACATGGGCCCTTTTGGGCTCGTTGAAGACAAGACGTGCCGCTGCGTTCTGAATCAGTTGAAGTGTTTTGATTGCACACGATGGAAGTCCAGCCAGAAGCGCATTGCAGTAGTCAAGCCTAGAAATGACCAGGGCTTGGACAAGAAGCTGTGTTGCATGCTCTGTAAGGAACGGTCTGATCTTTCTGATGTTGTGCAGGGCAAACCTGCAAGACCGAGCTGTCTTTGAAATGTGGTCTTTGAAGGACAGCTGGTCATCAAAGATTACTCCAAGATTTCTGACCGACTCTGAAGGGGTAATCAAAGATGAACCTAGCTCAATGGTGAAATTGTGTTGTAGAGTTGGGTTAGCAGGGAAGACGAGAAGCTCAGTCTTTGCCAGGTTGAGCTGCAGGTGATGTTGTTTCATCCATGACGAGATGTCAGCTAGACAGCGTGAGATTCGTGCAGCTACTATGGGATCATCTGGTTGAAATGAGAGGTAGAGCTGTGTGTCATCAGCATAGCAATGGTATGAGAAGCCATGTGACTGTATGATGGGTCCCAGTGATGTAGTGTAAATGGAGAAGAGGAGAGGTCCAAGCACTGAGCCCTGGGGAACCCCCGTGGTTAGTTGATGTGCTTTGGATACCTCCCCTCTCCAGGCAACCTTGAAAGACCTACCTGTGAGATAGGACTCAAACCAGTGGAGTGGAATCCCTGTGATGCCCAGTGTAGATGCAGATGCAATGTTACTTATAGTCAACGGAATGTGTTAAAGGGACCGTTAAAATAAAGCGTAACCAGAAAGACATATAGGTTTGGAACGGGAGGAAATTATGACAGAATTTTTATATTTGGGTCAACAATTCCTTGTCATTTGACTGATTCAATCAAAGTAAATAGCTCTGATTCTGTTCAAATTTTGTTCAGAAATGTCAGTGCCATTTACTCAGAAAATAAATTACGCTGTGATAGAGTTGATGTGCATGGCTCTTTTGTAAAGTTAGATTACTGAACATTATTGCACAATAGATTTTTCAAGATATTGAGTGTTGAGCTGGCTGAGGAATATTCCTACAGACACACACCCGAGAGCTACTGTTCAATGTTCAGCTTCATGAAGAGTCTGGAGTCTCCTAGGACTGCACAAATGTTGGATATGAAAGCTGGGCCGATGTATCAGAGATGGCCCTGACATGAGTAACCTCACACAGATGGATGGAATGAGAGGGAGGAAAAGGGAGTGTTGTACACATAGGCCTGAACAAACAGTTGAGGATCAGAAATTCCTCAAACAGTCCGTCGTGGGCCGGATGTTCCCGCTCCAGCAGAACCGGGTGTGGTGGGATCTGTAAACACTGCTCTTTGATACGGACAAGAGCGCTAGAGAGCCAGCTGATCTTGCACAAATTGTGTATCTCCATATTTTATGTAATGCAAATCTCTTAATGTGGTTGTTTCTGTATTATGTTGAAAATAATACATGTACATAATGCATGAAAATAATGTTTTTGAAAGAAGTCGTTCTGCTTGTGTGATCATTACTCCAGTCTTCAGTGTCACATGATCCTTCAGGATTATTTTATTATGCCAATTTGCTGCTAATTAGGTGCTCAGTTATTGATAATGGTTCTTATGTTTATTTTTCTGCATAATATTTTCTGTGCTACATTTTTTTTCAGGATACTTTAATGAATAAAAAGTTCAAAAGAACAACATTTATTTGAAAGAGAAATCTTTTGTAACGTTATGAATGTCTTTACTGTCACTTTTGGTCAATTTAATGCATCCTTGCTGAATAAAAATATTTATTATTAGGGGCCAAGCACCAAATGAACCTATTGTAATCGTTAGTGTTCTTATTATCCTTCCGCTTCGTCGTCTTCTGCTCTGAAAGTCTTTGGCAGCCGCTTGGCACACAAATAGAGGACAGTATAAATTGTCACCATAGCTCTCAAAACATAGTCTCTAACTCAATCCCTCTAGCGCCACCAACTGTCCAAAGTTGCACTTGCAACTTTATATTGCACTTTATATTCTAATAACTTTTGAACCGCTAGAAAAAAAATGTTTTCCTCCGATTTCTTGGTTCGAATGATCCGATTGCACCCTATTACGTCATTTTCCGTCATTAAATTTTTTCTGCCATTTAGAATTTTCCAAAAAAAAAACTTTCAAACTCGTCCTATGCAGTTTCTCAGATTTTCACGAATTTCAGAATATGCCAACAAAAAGTTATGGAATTCAAGTTGATTTGTCAAACGAAAGAATTCGACGAAGACCACGACAAAATGGATGTGAGGCTAATATCTCCTATATATTCTGACCACACTTGGGTGTGTGTTATGACAACCATGACCTGAGGCTACCTACACAGTTTTGGCACAGTTCCACCTAGTGGTCAGGGATATATGAAAAATGGCTCTTTTTTGCTTATAACTTCTGAATATTTTGGGCAAAAATCACAAGACTTCTTTGTCACAAAACTATATTGGGTGCAGCATGCAGAGTCAAACGATACCCAATTTTCCCATATTTTGGGCATCGGCCATTTTGAATTTTGTTGTAAAGTGCTATGTTTTACGAACACATTGGCGTATCGTTATGAAACTTGGTAAGTGTCATCGGGCACCATGTCCTAAAGGTACTCAAAAAGTTGACATCGCCACCTTGTGGACAGAAGTTACAATGAAATTTCCCAAAATTTCATAGCCTATTGTAATGATACCAATTTGACCATAGTCAGCCAAAATTCCTGTCCGCCATTTAGATTTTTTTAAAATCTACTTTCTTGAACTCCTAGACCGTTTGTTCATGAAATTAGAGTGAGATCATCTTCAGACCATGCCGGCAAAAAAGTTATAGATTCCGTGTCGATAGACAAAACCATTTTCGTATACTGCATCAAGAAATATGATGGCTTGATGCCAAAACGACTATGAGGCTGTATCTTTGCAATGCTTTGGAATATTGACTCCAAATTTTGCATGTCATTGTCAACTCACTCTGACCACACCACATGAATCTGGTCACAGAACCACCTATTGGTCGAAAAAGACCATTAAACCTTATTACTAGTGACTGTATTTATGATTTTTCAGCCATTTTGCCTAAAATCATCTTAATATATATCTTAAATTGCTCATTGTTGCAGTTGGTCTGATGCTCCCAGCCATAATGGCATGTCTTATCATGCCTTCTTTGTGCTTGGTCCCTTAATGGCTGCTTGCAGCTATATTTATTTTTATTTTTATAGATAACACTTTATTATTTTAAGGTGACGTGGTTACATGTTACTACATGTACTTACTGTAGTAATAAGAGTAAATTGTGCATAATTACAAGTAACGTACCATAAACCAAACCCTAACTGCAACTCCATAGTGAGTACATATAGTTAATTAATATTACTCAGTACTTATTTGAGTAAGTACAATGTAACTACGTCACCTTAAAATAAGTTGTAACCTTTTTATAATATTATGCTACCATTCAAAACTTTGGGGTATCACTGTATCCACAAAAATATTGTGGATGGTCTTTAACATTGATAATAATCAAAAAAGCAAATCATCATATTAGAATGATTTCTGAAGGGTCATGTGACACTGAAGACTGGAGTAATGATGCTGAAAATACAGCTTTGATCACAGGAATAAATTGCATTTTATATACAATACATTATAAACATATTCAAATAGAAAAAAGTTATTTTAAATTGTAATAATATTTATTAAAGGGGTCATGAACTGGCTTTTTTAATTTTTTTATACTCTTGTCTGAGGTCAATTTATGACATTCGTGTGGTTTTTACATTCAAAAACATCATAATGAATAAGTATTAGGCTATTCTCTACCCTGGTTTTGACGCTCGGTTTTTATGGGCGTGCCGCACTGAAGACTTGGAAGTAAACACCCACTGCTATGATTGGATAACAGTTTTGCATAATATAATGAGCTTCGGCTCCCACGTCAGTATACACGTGAGGAATTGTTTTGAAAACTTCCAATGTGGAGAAACGGCAACCGGAATGATTCGCCCACAGGGCTCGCAAAATGTCTTTATCAAACAAACACAATGATTTATCTCTCATCCACCCGCAATTGATTGGAATGTTATTTTTTATTACTTGGCCCGCCTGATCGGTGAATATAACCGTGAACCGCATCACTAACACACACACATACAAGCACAAGCATCAGCAAAACTTCACTGCAAACAAATCAGCATGTTCAAAACTTCCACGATTGTATTTTTCCTTCAAATTACCAGTCAAGAGAGTGAACAACGCACATCAAGAAAGGAATGTTATTTCACTATTTAAGATAGCCCATCATTATCCCCGGGACGTCGGGCTTTGCGAGCCCTGGCTCATACATGTTCGAGTCTGATTACGAATCTCAGCACAATGAACCAACAACACCTCAAATACAAAGGATACTCCAGCCTGTGACAGCGTGGAAGTTACGTTTAGTTAGACACGTACATAATCAGTATCAAACGATCTGTAACAATGCAATACTATCACAATTTTTTTACATAAGTGTGTTGCTTCATTCCTGTCAGATCCAGAAGGCACAGCATAGTTTTGTAATCTTATCCTGTCCGCAAATCCAAACGAATCCGCGGTGAAATTATGCAAACAAATGCAATGTCCTTACCCACGTGAGCTGGAACTTTATTAGTTATATATACTTTACCATGCATTGCTAATATTGGAATCCGAAGGAAGCTTATGGCATGTTTATTGCTTGGAAGTTCGATCCGGTTTAGCTCCACGTAGGCCTGTGTTATTTATCTATAACATGTCATGCACAAATCGGTGGGCGGGGCTACAGAAACAGGCGTTCTTCTTCTTCTGTTGAGGCGGCGTTTCACTGCACTCTGACGTCACAGGGACGCACATTCACAGATTGATCATTTGCTGAGCCAGCTGTCAATAAAAGCTTTTCTTTGACTAACAAGGAAGTTTTCAGCTCTGAAACTTACAGGATATTCTTATATTAAGATCTTTATATATCAAAAGCTCAAGGGAAAGTTGATTTCTCAATTCATGACCCCTTTAATAGTATAGCTTTTACTCTATTTTTGATCAAATAAATACAGCCTTGGTGAGCAGAAGAGACTTCTTTTATAAACATAAAAAAAGTAACTGTTCCAAACTATTGACCAGTAGTGTGTTTTCCTTTTCGTTTCAGTTACCAATAAGAAACCAGCACAAGTTTTCCTCACAAAAGTGAAGCAGTTTGAGGGAGCATCATCTTTTGTTAGGAGAACACAATGGACCATCAGTCAGCTGCGGCAGGTGAACGGCATCGACCCCATCCGAGTGAGTAGATTCGACTCTTTCTCCATTTCCTTCTTTGTGAGATGGCTGTTGGATGTTTTGTTGGTATTGATCTTTTACTACTTCCCTTCATCCAAAAATGTTTAGGATTGCCCTGAGTTTGACTTGGTATTTGAGAATGGATCTGACCAGTGGATTGCAGGTTCAGCTGGAGAGAAGTGCATGTTTGTCCAGATCCTCCATCACACATGCCAGCGGTCTGTCCCCGAAAGAAAACCTGAGTTTATCAACTGCAACTCCAAACTTCTGGGAGGTGAGACGCCGCATTCAAACATACTTAGGGCCTTATGAAATCCAAAATATATATTTTTTTTTTTTTCAAATTCCATTTTATTTTTGTCCAAATTCAGTTTTTTTTTTTTGGACTCCATTTCAATTCAAATCAAACAGCATGTCTAATTAATTGAAATCATGAAACATGCAATTTAACAACAACAATTTATCAAAAGTTTAACAAAAATTACATATTTAGGGCCCTATGAAATATGTTCTCACAAATTCCGTTTTAGTTTTCTGGATTCATTTTAATGGTCTAGTTACATTTTAATAGTCAAAAAGCATGTCTAATTAATTGAATTAATTAATAGCAACAATTTTAATAATTTTTTTAATGATTTTTTTCCCTCACAAATTCTGTGTTGTGTATTTTCTGGTAATCAACTGAAGACATAAAACATTAATTAAATGTAGCTTTTAATCATATGAAATGAAATCATATGCGCTGCACAATGAGCTTTACTGTTAAAATTAAAACAAGGAAGAAAAATTGTAACAGTAATATATTTCTGTCAACAGTGTCAAGTTAAAGCAAACTTTTATTTGGACAGGTTGCCATGAAGACCTTTGAGTTTCTATAAGTTAACTATAAGTTATGATGATAGTTCTCAAATGAAACTGTAAAATGCTGAGGAAGTGACTCAGAGCGGCTCTGGAGATGAAGTTCATGCATTCATGTCCTCATATAGTGAGATGGCAGAGGCTAAAAACACGGCGAACGTCTTGTGTGTGTGTGTGTGTGTGTGTGTGTGTGTGTGTGTGTGTGTTAAATGAAACCGCACGTCTGCGCCATTCATTCACAGAGACACGCAGGTCACGTAGGATTCATATTTAAATAGTCTTTTTGCAGTTTAATACTCACAGACACTAGTCTATATCGTGATTTGATTTAAGTGTAGGCTCACCTGCTTTTGATTTATTATATGATAATAGTTCTCAAATGAAATTGTAAAATGCAGTTTCTCGATTCGATTTTCGATTTCGATTCCCGATTCGATTTTTGATTCAACTCAATGAATATAGATTTAATACAAATACTATATTTATAAAAAAGAACAGTGAACATAAGTTTACAAGTGGGTAATTAAGAAGAAGTTAAGAGCCACAAACCTGTATATTAAACTTTTTTTATTTTAGGTACACTTGGGTACATTAAAACAGAACCCATCTCTATATTTCAAATGCATACAATTATGTTAAATACAATACAATTTTGATGCAACTTTATTCTAAAAAAAATTATCTGAGAGGTGTTTTATACAATTTTGTTTTTATGGATATTTTGATATATTTATTCTAAAACATAAAAAGGATATTGGATGATTTTCAGCAATTTTCAGTTCACGACAAGCTTTTCTTGCGATTTTGCCGCCTGTCGTGTGTGCACCACGGCACACATTGTACCACGGCAATGAACAAAAATACCTTAATGTGCTGACTTATGTGGACTAACTTTTATTTGAGGAAATCTGTTTATAATATAGGCTATATTAATTAATGAATGACATGCACGCCTCTCGCTCCTTTGTAACATCGCACAAGGCAAATAAGAGGGTGACATCTAGTGGAGAAGACTGGTAATTAGATTTACGTTAATCTTATGTTTAATGTTTGCGGAAATAAATATGGAAAAAATGTATTCGTGGCCTTTGAGAATCGATTGCGACACATTTAAAAAAAAAAAAAACGATTAATCGAAAAATCGATTTTTTTGCCCAGCTCTAATAGTGAGTCGAAAGTTATCCAGGGATAATGCAATGATGTGTTGTGTGTGTGTGTGTGTGTGTGTGTGTGCTCGTGACTCTTTAGCTCCGCCCACTGCACACCTCCACGAGTTCGGCTGTTTTCTGAAAGAATCAGTACAGCGCATCTGTCTTTTATAAATCTGATAAAACTAAAGACTCTTGAGAGATATGACGGATGCAATACTACTCTATAGGGACTCAAGATTAACATGAGACTGGCAGAAACTGTGTGTGTGTTATGTACCCTTTAAATAACACCCAGTGTGTCTTCTGCTGCTGTAGCTCATCTGCTTCAAGGTTCGGCGTGTTGTGCTCTTCTGCACCTCAGTTGTAACAATGGTTATTTGAGTTACTGTTGCCTTTCTATCAGCTGAACCAGTGTGGTCATTCTCCTCTGACCTCTGGCATCAACGAGGCATTTTCTCCCACAGAACTGTCGCTCACCGGATATTTTCTCTTTTTTGGCCCATCCTCTATAAATCCTAGAGATGACTGTGCATAAAAATCCCAGTAGATCAGCAGTTTCTGAAATACCAGCCCAACAAGTCATTTAAATCATGTTTCTTCCTCATTCTGATGCTCAGTTTGAGCTTTAGCAGATCGTCTTGACCATGTCAACTTGTCTAAATGCATTGAGTTGCTGTCATGTGATTGGCTGATTAGATATTTGCCTTAAAGTGCAGTTGAACAGATGACCCTAATAAAGTGGTTGGTGAGTGTAACGCTTATATTACTACTAATACTAATTCTAATACTAATATTGATGACAAAATGATAAAAATAGTCTTTATTGTTTTAAATATCTAATAAAGTATAGTGTGTATTTACAGAGGGTAATGGCAAAAGTTGATCAACATTAATCACTGAGTGCGTTTACATGCACGTTCTTAATCCGATTATGCTTAATAAGCCGACAACGAACATGGTCATGTAAACGCGGAACCCCTTTTTCTTTTATCGGTGTAAGGTCATAAACGGCTTAAGCATAAACCGGTCGGAACAGGTCGTTTTTTACCTCTTACCCCGATTTCGCGCGGCATGTGAACGCATTAACCTGCTTTCTGTCGGCTTATTAAAGTGCGCATATGTGATAGGTGACAAAAACGCATGCTTAGAGCAGATTTAAATGCATCCAGACAGAGCAAGTGTTTTGCATGAAAGAAAGAAGGAAATATATCACAAACGCAGACTCTTTTAAGACCCAGAAAATTGTAAAAATGTGTAGTAGAGGAGGTTAGGTCAAAATGCTGCATTTGTAACTGCATGAGAGAATAATAATTTATTTAAAAATTTCCTGCTGACACGTTGCAAGCATTATTTTATTATTATTTTTGATGTCACTACAAGGAAATAACCCGGTTTATTAATAAAGTCATGTAAACGCTGTTTACTTGCATTGTCAGGTTACTGATGTGCATGTAAATGGTGAAAGCTGTTTATTTCAATAAGCTGATATTTGTGAGTTATCAGCTTACTGGTGTGCATGTAAACGTGCTCATTAACATGAGGTCCATTTTATATTTATACAAGTCAAGACCGGCTGCCAAGCAACATGGATTTGGCGGCGTGAAATAAAAAAGTGAAAGTAGGAATACATCTACACAGTTGTTTTTCTTTTTAATCTTACGCTCTGCATCTTGTTCTGATGTTTGATTATTGCTAGTTTATCATATAATCACATAAGTCCGGTTTTCAAACTATATTTAAGTGGGTCCAAAATTGTGGTAACATTGCAAAATAAATTTGCTCATATAATATTCTTTCTGAGATATTCTTTCACTGACCTTGTGTTGAAAAATAGGTAAGTGTTTTGTGTAAAGTACTTTATTTTATTGTGTTTTTACTCCACTGTATTTTTTGCAGTGCAGCAAATCTGTTTTGTTCTGCTAATCAGGAGAAGTTATTTTTTGCAAGCCTTGATGTTTATAGCCTGTAGCTTAAGGACATGATTAATGGTGGGTTTTCTTTTACTATGAATACCTTGACACTGACTTTATTTCAAATATTTTTCTGCTTGTTGCCATGTTACTGGATGCACTCACTCGATAATCACAGGTGTTACACATTCATTAATTTTCACAATGCATCCTGCTTATGCAACTGCACTAAACTTGAAATAAGGCTTTTAAATAATGTTATGTCAGTCAGTAATCGATTCAAAATGCCAAAAGATTATTTACAATACAATATTTAACAAATACATTTTTTAAATAAATAAGGTTGCATGTGCAAAGTACTGATGACAGAGGGTGGTGATGCTCGCTATCACCTTATCAGCGTCTCCTTCATTAAATGTTCCTAATGTTGTTTTGGATTCTCCTGCAACAGGTTTTCATGCATCCAAGGTCAAAAACACTTTAATTTTCTCATAATAATCATTGCAGCATCAGCTCTTTTCTCACTGTCTGAAACGGTTTGATAAAGGTTCTCTAAACCCCGCCTTTCTGAGAGCCTGCTCTGCTCTGAATGGTCAGACGGCCCAGTCTGTTGTGATTGGTCTACTCTGCTCTGAATGGTCAGACGGCCCAGTCTGTTGTGATTGGTCTACTCTGCTCTGATTGGTCAGATGATCCAGTCTGTTGTGATTGGTCTACTCTGCTCTGATTGGTCAGACTGCCCAGTCTGTTGTGATTGGTTTACTCTGCTCTGAATGGTCAGACGGCCCAGTCTGTTGTGATTGGTCTACTCTGCTCTGATTGGTCAGATGATCCAGTCTGTTGTGATTGGTCTACTCTGCTCTGATTGGTCAGACTGCCCAGTCTGTTGTGATTGGTCTACTCTGCTCTGATTGGTCAGACGCCTCAGTCTGTTGTGATTGGTCTACTCTGCTCTGATTGATCAGACTGCCCAGTCTGTTGTGATTGGTCTACTCTCCTCTGATTGGCCAGATGGCCCAGTCTGTTGTGATTGGTCTACTCTGCTCTGATTGGTCAGACGCCTCCGTCTGTTGTGATTGGTCTACTCTGCTCTGATTGGTCAGACTGCCCAGTCTGTTGTGATTGGTCTACTCTGCTCTGATTGATCAGACTGCCCAGTCTGTTGTGATTGGTCTACTCTGCTCTGATTAGTCAGATGATCCAGTCTGTTGTGATTGGTTTACTCTGCTCTGATTAGTCAGATGATCCAGTCTGTTGTGATTGGTCTACTCTGCTCTGATTGGTCAGACTGCCCAGTCTGTTGTGATTGGTCTACTCTGCTCTGATTGATCAGACTGCCCAGTCTGTTGTGATTGGTCTACTCTCCTCTGATTGGCCAGATGGCCCAGTCTGTTGTGATTGGTCTACTCTGCTCTGATTGGTCAGACGCCTCAGTCTGTTGTGATTGGTCTACTCTGCTCTGATTGATCAGACTGCCCAGTCTGTTGTGATTGGTCTACTTTCCTCTGATTGGCCAGATGGCCCAGTCTGTTGTGATTGGTCTACTCTGCTCTGATTGGTCAGACGCCTCAGTCTGTTGTGATTGGTCTACTCTGCTCTGATTGGTCAGATGACCCCGTCTGTTCTTTGACCCAGTCTGTTGTGATTGGCCAGATGGCCCAGTCTGTTGTGATTGGTCTACTCTACTCTGCTCTGATTGGTCAGATGGCCCAGTCTGTTGTGATTGGTCTACTCTGCTCTGATTGGTCAGACGGATTTGCTTTGGTTGCAGTAAACCGCATCTTCTCAACATGAACAACATGAACCAAACTCTTCCATTCTCCGCTACAACTACAGTGTTTGAAGGCGGGGTAAAGGAGACAACATTCACGGACAGCCAATGAAGACCATAGCCTGGGATTATGCAAATATGTAACAAACCTACATAGGTTCGAGCAGGAAGTGAGTCTGTGACGACTCGTTTTTTAAGCAGCTCAGAATAAATTCTTTCTTTTTTGGAGACAATAATGCCATTTATCTGCACTTTGATTTTTGAAACTTTGCAGACCTTTTACATTCACAAACAGTTATATTACACAGTACCAAAACTAAACCTCAGACAGTTTACATTTGTATGCTACAATTAAAGTGTTTGTCTGTCGAGGAGAGTGCTTATTCTATTTTAACTGTGTCTTGGGGGAAGCACCCTTCCTTCTCTTCCCTGCCAGTTATTCCTCCCACTTAATAAATAACAGCTTTTAGTGATGCTTCTTGTCTTTATTCTTTTAGTCGAGGTCTGAGAAGATGGACTGTGTTATTGTGGGAAATAGTCGCGTTGCTGTGGGTTCAGAGGCCTGTATTCTGTTGCCTGGCAGGGTTCAGTTCACTGATCCATTTAAAGCTCAGCAAACATGAACAAACCTGATTGTGAGCTGAAAGTCAAATATTTAATTTCAGTTAATGTTTATTTACGATAACTCTGGCTGAAATGTCATTTTAAAGTTCAAATTATTTGCTGCGTGATACTAAAACGCATGAATACGTGGCATATAGCAGCAGTTTACATATAGTGTTGACAACGTTTGTCACTCTGTACTGGCTAATGATAAGGTTAATGGTACGATCATGAGAACTGAGAGATCAGTTGTGTGTGTGTGGCTGATGAAGACCAAACCTTTCTGGTCCCTCCGGTCTAAGTCTCACACCAGTGCAAAACAAATACGGTGAAGCTGCTCAGGTGTGGGACGAAAACCGTGGGGTTGTCAGATGTCATTACAGGACCGGTTTCATCCTCAACTCCATGGATAGATACTGGAATAAATGACTTGTTGTGATCAAACGGGCATTCATAATGCTGGAAACATTTCATTAACAGTTACTTCTGCACATCCTATTATGGACACTTAAGTGCTCTTCTTTGTATTGTTACAATATGTAAATGAACAACCCGTTCTCCGCGTTACTTGGACTGAAAAATTCACGTTTATTTATATAAAAAGATCATACTTCCACATTTTTGTCACCCTTGCGCACAGACAGTCTGATCGACAGAGGGTTATTAACAGAACGGTTATTGTAAGGGTAGGTTTACCACTTATGCAAACAACGTTTCTCGGCTGGATAAAGAGAACCAGCATCTCGCTAGTAAAATTGATGGATGCAAAGTGTAAAGACGATTGCGATGACGTACAGGAGTCGTACAATAAGCACACGTTATATTGATACGCAAACCGTGTATGTGCACTCTTGACGCACTGATCGCACATTGCATTTATGCACAGACACATTGTTTCCACACACATTCAGGATAATGTTTTTGGATGGATCCGTGTACTGTAGTAAGCATATAATGCAGTCAGGTCAAAGCGGGTTTTTTTGGGCATCTCCATGTGGTAAAGACGATTGCGGTGATGTACAGTTAACAAAAGGGTGCGATTAATCGTGAATAAAATGTTTAATCTATCGTCAGCCCTAAGTTAAATACATGACATACAAGTGTCAATATAAATTACATTACAGTGTATTTTAATTTACCATTAAATGTTTGTCAGTACATTCGGAAGTACATTGCTTATTACATTAAGTTATTATTAAAAGGATAGTTCACCCAAAAATGAAAATTACCCCATGATTTACTCACCCTCAAGCCATCCTAGGTGTATATAACTTTCTTCTATAGTTATATTGAGTTATATTAAAAATTGTCTTGGCTAAATCTAGCTTCCGCCATACCTTCTTCTGTATTCAACTTAAGCCGGGCACACACTGTGAGATTTTGTCCACGATTTGGCTATCTGAGACAAATTTTGCAAATCCTAAAAGATTCCTCTGATCCTAGGCTAAAATCTGAAGTCTTTGATCGTTAGTTTGACATGTTCACCGGCAGCCGATTAATGACCGATGCAATAAAATTTGACCTCAGACGAAATTCTGGCAGTGTCAGAAGATTTGGCGCACAATCCTGAAGTGTGACTTCTCCTACGACGACCGCCAAATTATCTTTGTTTATCAAGACAACCTATGACCAAAATGAGTGCTAGAGATTTCTTTGTAGCCACCATTTAAATCCCGCGTGTAATGCAGCTCACTGTCACCGAACGCATCATTCATTGATGATATAAAACTCTGGACGATTTTCTTGCGTGCGTCCGTTTTTGCGTGCCTCAACTATCCTACAGTCTGACATTAATGACAACTTAGATCTTACAGTGTGACATGGCTTACAGAGGGGATCATGTTCGTACAGTCTGACAAGAAACAATCTTAAAGGACTATTATAAATCGCACAGTGTGTACCCGGCTTAACGCAGAAAGTGTAGCGCCTCTCGCAGTTCAGAACGCTTACACTACGTCTGTCGTCATCATTGCACCAGTTACACTTTTTTTTCCCGTAATACAGAAGATGGTCCGCCGGAAGCTAGATATTTTACTTTATAACGTGTTAAATATGGATATTTTTCTTACACAAACCCATCGATTCGCTTCAGAAGGCCTTTATTAACCCCCGGAGCCGTATGGAGCACTTTTATAATTGATGGATGCTCTTTTTTTGGCTGCCATTCACTGCCATTATAAAGCTTGGATTAGCCAGGACATTTTTTAATATAACTCCGATTGTATTCGTCTGAAATAAGAATGTCTTACACACCTAGGATGGCTTGAGGGTGTGTAAATCATGGGGTAATTTTCATTTTTTAAGTTAAATATAAAGATGCACTGTAGGCCTACTCAAGCAGGTCAAAAAATCCATTTTCATTTAATTGTCTGAAAAGATTACATTTAATCATCACACTTCAGTAAATTATTATTTTAGAGTCAATTATATTTGTTTAGTTTTTTAGAAGTATGCTGAAGTGTACTTCTTTTTCTCAAGGATAGTGCTGTTACTACTACTGTAAATTGTGTCAAAGTGTTTCCTTCTCACCGGGTGTCCCGTCATCTCTGTAGGGAGCAGTATCCTGCACGAGGCAGCGGACAGTGTCAGCAGTGCCGTGCAGAAGGCCAGTCAGGCGCTTAACGAGCGCGGCGAGAGACTGGGACGCGTGGAGGAGAAGACGGGCGACATGATGAACAGCGCCTCGCATTTTGCTGAGACTGCACACAAGGTAAAATGTGCCACGTGTTTGTGTCTAGTCTTTTGGCCAGTTCCTGTAGGTTTTCTAAAACTTATTCAGGTGAAAAACTATTTGTGTTGCTTTGCTGCCTTCATGTGGCGACTGCTGTCATACACACACACACACACACACACACACACATGCTACTGTTCAAAATGTTTTTGAAAGAAGTCTCGAGTAACACTTTACTTAATGCCCATATGTATAATGCATTATAAAGGTATTCATAATGTACGTTAAAATGCATTGCATCTACTCATAAATAATTATTATAATATTCACAGATCTTGTTACATCTGAAGTCGGTTGTTTGTCGTTTTAGTGCATTATACTTTCTAAAGGTGTATTATAACTGTGGTTACAATTATTAATGAGACCATACAATGCATTATAAAGTTAATTACAAGGCATAATTAATGCATTAAAAAAACCTTTATAATGCATTATACATAAAGGCTTTAATTAAAGTGTTACCGAAGTCTCTTCTGCTCACCAAGCAGGAAATACAGTAAAAACAGTAATACTGTGAAATATAACAATATTAAATAGCTTTCTATTGTAATATATTTTCAAATATAATTTATTCCTGTGATCAAAGCTGAATTTTCAGCATCATTACTCCAGTCTTCAGTGTCACATGATCCTTCAGAAATCATTCTCATATGATGATTTGCTGTTCGAGAAACATTTATGATTATTATCAGAAAAAGCAGTTTTCAGGATTCTTTGAGTAGAATAGAATAAAACAGCATTTATTTTAAATAGAATCTTTTATAACATTATAAATGTCTTTACTGTCACTTTTGATCAATTTAGTGCATCTTTGCTGAATCAAAATCATAATTTTTATTTTAAAAAAACCTTTTGAACAGTAGTGTATGGAAAGGTATTTTACTCTTATTAATGCATTATCAAATAAACCAACATATTTATTAACAAAGCATGCAAGGGTCAGGAGATTGTGTACCATTATGAATGAGCTCACTGACCACATTAGACATTCTGTACTGTAATTATACAGTAAATTTGCTCGCTCTCTCTCTCTCTCTCCAGCTTGCCATGAAGCACAAGTGTTAAACCTTCGCCGTATTTTTGGAGAATCTAGTACAAATTCCTCACCCCTGCTATCGGAGTCTGTTGTGGGATGCGCATGAAGTATCATATGAAGAAATGAAGATGTTGTGTGTCACACTGTGGCCGATCAACATGGCTATAGCCTTGAAAACATCATGCATCCTCTAACCATAGATGGGATTCTCGGTCATTGCAAACTTAATCAAAGCCTTATTCCTGTGTCCGGATCATTATTATAATTTTAAGATTCAAGATTCCTGCTGATATATGATATCCCTTTGATATAGTTTGATAAGTGCCATAATAAAGGAATTTTAGTGTTTGAAATTATTAGAAATATATAAGGGTTTTATAAAAATATATTTAACTTGTTTTTTTTTTTTTAACATCATTTTGTTTCTTCAAATTTCACCACATGCAAAAAAAAACATATTTTACTGATTTATTAATAAAGTTCTCAAAGATGAATTGTAATGGTGCAGTGGGCCCACATTTTAATAATTTAGTGCATCTGAAGCGTTGAAATATCTTCAGAACTGCTTTGAGAAATGACAAGACCATGAGACATGTGGCGCTGCAGTTCACGACGGGTTGTGCCTTAACTGGATGTTAACTTCACATGCAGTGGCAGAAAGAGAGGAGACCGTGATCCCTTTAGCGGTGGGACAGTGAAAGAAAATAGTAGTCTACAATTTAGTTACATTTTATACTAATCCACAAATGTCTGTGTACCTTCAATCTCTGCAACAGTTTGACTTCTAAGGTTCTTAATGTTTTTCAGTTTGCCCTCACAATACAGATCTGGGATCAGCCAGAGCGACTACATAAACACATGCACTCACGCTACAAATATGTATAACATAAACTCAGCGTTTTGTCTACTAGGGAATACTGCCGCTCTCTGAGGAGCACGACACTGCTTTTTTAGTTTCTTGAATTGTTTTGCATTTTCACGTTGCCTTTTAGCTTTTTATAAGATGATTTGGTGTAACATGAATGTTTACACATAACTAACATAATGTATTGAAGTCATTTTAAAGTATTACAATTTATCACAGCCTGAATTTGTTCTCTCTTGAGGAACCTCTGACAAAAAGCATATGGCTTATACTACTTTGTTATACTTTGCAATGTATTTTTCCCATTTGATTGTTTGCTAATGGATTACAAAAAGTAAGTCTTTAGTGCTCCTTGTTATGTGTTGCATTTAATGCAGTAGGTTGAAATAAAAAAAAAAAACGATTAAATGTACATAATTATATCTGTGCTTCAAACCCTGCCTTAAAATTGCATTGAGTGTTCAGAACTGTTTTACTTCTGTCATTTGTAACCTCATTTATAGCTTCTTTTATGTTAAGTCATACGGTTTGGATTCTGAGAACAGCTCTGATGTACTGATGTCTGTTTCTTGCTTTCTGCCATCAGAGCCCTCAAATACTGCCAGAGAATGTCATCATCGTAAGAGAAAAACATATGAATTATGAAATTGTCATGAAAAAATGTCTAGGCCTGGGTTGCACGTCACATGCTTTCATTATGAAAAACAACCCCTGTTTTCCTGATCTAACCACATTTTTGAGTGTGTAGAGTAGCGATATGCTTCAGTGAAAAATGAAATCATTTTTGT
This sequence comes from Rhinogobio ventralis, assembly GCA_039654625.1. NCBI lineage: Eukaryota > Metazoa > Chordata > Actinopteri > Cypriniformes > Gobionidae > Rhinogobio > Rhinogobio ventralis. The sequence goes on from CM077202.1 coordinate 3,220,653, forward strand.
TTAAAGGGAACAGTCAGATATTGTTTAACCTTTTTAAAATGTGCCTGTGCTACTGTGGTAAATGGAATAATGAATGGTTAATAAATGATGATGATGCATCTCTTTGCGCTCGTAAATACATTTGAAACACGTCCTGGTGCAAGAATGCATATTCAGGATTATGTGATATAAAAATCAGAAACTGGTTTTTCAACAGTGAAAAACAGTGAGTGGAACACTGAGCAGAGAACGCGGCGCACACAGTAAGTGGAACACTGAGCAGAGAACGCGGCGCACACAGTAAGTGGAACACTGAGCAGAGAACGCGGCGCACACAGTAAGTGGAACACTGAGCAGAGAACGCGGCGCACACAGTAAGTGGAACACTGAGCAGAGAGCGCGGCGCACACAGTGAGCGGAACACTGAGCAGAGAGCGCGGCGCACACAGTGAGCGGAACACTGAGCAGAGAGCGCGGCGCACACAGTGAGTGGAACACTGAGCAGAGAACGCGGCGCACACAGTAAGTGGAACACTGAGCAGAGAACGCGGCGCACACAGTAAGTGGAACACTGAGCAGAGAGCGCGGCGCACACAGTGAGCGGAACACTGAGCAGAGAGCGCGGCGCACACAGTGAGCGGAACACTGAGCAGAGTGGAACAACATCCAGTATGCGGCAGTCCTGTGGGCGAAAATGCCTTGTTGATGCTAGAGGTCAGAGGAGAATGGGCTGACTGATTCAAGCTGATAGAAGAGCAACTTTGACTGAAATAACCACTCGTTACAACCGAGGTATGCAGCAAAGCATTTGTGAAGCCACAACACGCACAACCTTGAGGCGGATGGGCTACAACAGCAGAAGACCCCACCGGGTACCACTCATCTCCACTACAAATAGGAAAAAGAGGCTACAATTTGCACGAGCTCACCAAAATTGGACAGTTGAAGACTGGAAAAATGTTGCCTGGTCTGATGAGTCTCGATTTCTGTTGAGACATTCAGATGGTAGAGTCAGAATTTGGCGTAAACAGAATGAGAACATGGATCCATCATGCCTTGTTACCACTGTGCAGGCTGGTGGTGGTGGTGTAATGGTGTGGGGGATGTTTTCTTGGCACACTTTAGGCCCCTTAGTGCCAATTGGGCATCGTTTAAATGCCATGGCCTACCTGAGCATTGTTTCTGACCATGTCCATCCCTTTATGACCACCATGTACCCATCCTCTGATGGCTACTTCCAGCAGGATAATGCACCATGTCACAAAGCTCGAATCATTTCAAATTGGTTTCTTGAACATGACAATGAGTTCACTGTACTAAAATGGCCCCCACAGTCACCAGATCTCAACCCAATAGAGCATCTTTGGGATGTGGTGGAACGGGAGCTTCGTGCCCTGGATGTGCATCCCACAAATCTCCATCAACTGCAAGATGCCATCCTATCAATATGGGCCAACATTTCTAAAGAATGCTTTCAGCACCTTGTTGAATCAATGCCACGTAGAATTAAGGCAGTTCTGAAGGCGAAAGGGGGTCAAACACAGTATTAGTATGGTGTTCCTAATAATCCTTTAGGTGAGTGTACACCTGTGGCCATGGAAGTGATTGGAACACCTGAATTCAATGATTTAGAGGGGTGTCCCAATACTTTTGGCAATATAGTGTATTATCCCCTAATCATTCTGGGCTTGTTAAAATGGAGTAGAAACTCCCCTGTGTTAGTCTGCTCCAAGGGCTGTCCCGCAATAGTGGGTATTGGTTCAGTTGATGATATGTAACTTAGGTGCCCTTTTATACTCACGGGTGCTCTGCGTCATGGACTGCGTCTGCCAATGATTACTGGGTTTTGTTTACACAGGCCTCAGACACCGGCCCCGCTGATGGCATTGCCCATAGGCATACGCAACCTAAGACGTTTTGCGAGAGATGCCAAAAGCATTGAAATATAATTTTTCTTCACATATAATATTTTTTCTATTACCATGTCCATTTAGGAGCTCCATATAATTGACGTTTCATGGTGTAAATTTATTTTAAACAGCATCTTGTAAATACTATTATAATTATTATAAATGCAGCTTATTTGAAATTATGATACTTGAAAGACTACATACACAAAATACAATCTCTCCATGCATTCATTTGAATGCTATAAGTATTGATTAAAAAGTCCCAGGGCACATTATGCATCAGCAACCCTAACAGTATGTCATGTTGATCCAGATCACACATGTGTTTTGCAGTCTTAAGATTTGCAGTTCTTTTTTAGCAGAATGGGAGTCTCAGATGAAATGGGTGTAAATTTAAACTGTACTTGTCCCCAGTTATGGAATGACCTCAGCTTTGGGCAATTTGCTTGTTTTGACACTGAACAGAACTGGGGGTATTCCAGAGAGCAAGGTTAACTTACCGTCAAACATACCCTGAACTCTCGGTTGATTAACCCAAACCTTGCTTACTCCAGGTATGCTGGTTCCAAAAACAAGTCGAGTCACCATGGAAACGGACGCCAAGAAAAAAGCATGCCATACTATTTCTTTCTTATTTTTTTGTTTAATGGCTATTTAGTGTACATTGCCACCTATTTGGTGGTTGTGCAATCATTTTTTAATCTTTTTTAATCACTGTGAATAAGAACTATATTGTCTGTTTGATGCAAATTATATAATAAAAAGAAAGACTGGTTAAACTAAATAACATTGAAAACATAACATGGCTGTATAAGTTTATTTTTCGTTGAGTTAATTTGCTTCCAACTTTGCTTGAAAGGTAAGTTATATCATGTTTATTACAGAAGTACATTATAGCATAGAAAGCCTTCTGTTGCAAAAAAAAACAAAAAAGCAAACCAAAATAAAAACATCTGATTGCAGATCAATGATGTGCGAGATGTGAATTATACATAAAAGTTGAGGTTATCCGCTTACTTGCCCTTAAACTTTCCCAGGTATGTCACACAACATGCTTTCTCAAATACTCCCCTGGCATCTGAAAATGTTTGATTGTTTTAAACATTTACAAGACATCAGACAGGTGACGTTATAGAGGCTTGTGGACAGATTATGAAACCTACATGTTGTTCCAGATATTTCTTCTAATGCTTCTACATTTATTGGAAGTGTTGGTTCAAAAGCTTTGCTAAGAATTGAATTGCACAATGTAGCATCATCTGGAATCTGTTTGCTCCAATCTCAAGTTCAGAATAATTGATTTATTGCAAGAAATAGTCGTCTTTATTGTTCTTGCATGATTTATATGTTTTTGTGTATGTGATACATACACTCACCTAAAGGATTATTAGGAACACCATACTAATACTGTGTTTGACCCCCTTTCGCCTTCAGAACTGCCTTAATTCTACGTGGCATTGATTGATTTTAGTACAGTGAACTCATTGTCATGTTCAAGAAACCAATTTGAAATGATTCGAGCTTTGTGACATGGTGCATTATCCTGCTGGAAGTAGCCATCAGAGGATGGGTACATGGTGGTCATAAAGGGATGGACATGGTCAGAAACAATGCTCAGGTAGGCCGTGGCAGCTAAACGATGCCCATTTGGCACTAAGGGGCCTAAAGTGTGCCAAGAAAACATCCCCCACACCATTACACCACCACCACCAGCCTGCACAGTGGTAACAAGGCATGATGGATCCATGTTCTCATTCTGTTTACGCCAAATTCTGACTCTACCATCTGAATGTCTCAACAGAAATCGAGTCTCATCAGACCAGGCAACATTTTTCCAGTCTTCAACTGTCCAATTTTGGTGAGCTCGTGCAAATTGTAGCCTCTTTTTCCTATTTGTAGTGGAGATGAGTGGTACCCGGTGGGGTCTTCTGCTGTTGTAGCCCATCCGCCTCAAGGTTGTGCGTGTTGTGGCTTCACAAATGCTTTGCTGCATACCTCGGTTGTAACGAGTGGTTATTTCAGTCAAAGTTGCTCTTCTATCAGCTTGAATGAGTCGGCCCATTCTCCTCTGACCTCTAGCATCAACAAGGCATTTTCGCCCACAGGACTGCCGCATACTGGATGTTTTTCCCTTTTCACACCATTCTTTGTAAACTCTAGAAATGGTTGTGCGTGAAAATCCCAGTAACTGAGCAGATTGTGAAATACTCAGACCGGCCCGTCTGGCACCAACAACCATGCCACGCTCAAAATTGCTTAAATCACCTTTCTTTCCCATTCTGACATTCAGTTTGGAGTTCAGGAGATTGTCTTGACCAGGACCACACCCCTAAATGCATTGAAGCAACTGCCATGTGATTGGTTGATTAGATAATTGCATTAATGAGAAATTGAACAGGTGTTCCTAATAATCCTTTAGGTGAGTGTACATTTTTTTATGCATCACATTTTAAAATATTTTTCTAAAAAAGATTTTTATTTATTTTAATTTTTTTGCTGAGTATCATATTTGATACATCAGGCATTTATGACTCATATAGTCTTATATAGTGAAAATATGGAAGAAAAAGACCTTTTATTCAGAGGCCCAAACTGAGCAAAAGTATGCAATTTTGGTGCAAATTTGGTATAGCAGATACTTACATAAAATGCATATAAATATCAGTCGTCACTCTATGTCTGTCTTAGTAAGATGATATTTAAATGCTTAGTTTTATTATCAAAGCTCTGTTGTTTTTAAACATATAATGCAATGATGATTGACAGATGAACAAATAAACCTGATGATCATATTTGAGACTTTTTCTGAAAAATTATGTATGAATAATCAAGTGAACCGAAGCTGCTTCAGTGCAGCAAGTGTTCATTTTGAAATATTACTAACAATATAAAAGTTATTCTTACATTTGCCTTAAAAATTTGTAAAGATTTCAAAGCAGAAAGACACGTGAACCACGAGCTGAAGAGGGACGTTTTTGTACAATTATACTAAAAGACCTTTTACTAGCTAAAAAAGTGTAAACTATCAATCAGACAACAGACGGCAGGTAGTAGATTGTGTGCGACAGAAAGTGTTAAAGGCTTGTATCAAATATGATACAGTAGGCTTTATAGGGTAGGGTTAATAGTGTGTTGTAATCAATTGTTCATATGTGTGCATTGAGGACGGGCCGCTGCTGAAGTCACCTTTGAGCTGTTCCCAGAGTGATTTGGCAGATGTGAGATGTGACGCAGCAGTGAGCAGCTGCCAACTCTATATCTGGCTCAGAATCTGCTCATGCCTTTGACTTCCTGTTGAGTGCAATGTCAGCCATGCTGGAGTAATCTTTAATCCAATGTACACCAAACACGCCACTGCTGTCTGTCCAATGCAAACATACTAACTGTGTGTGTGTGTGTGTGTGTAAAGAAGAGGGCAGGATGATGCAGTTATCTGTGGAATACAAGCAAGTCTTCCCTGCTGGAAGAAAAGATCACGTCATCTAATAACAGATTAGATGTGGCCTGTTACATGAAGTTAGTTGAGAAAATTGAAACCTTTTATTTTGCTGCTGTATACGTCCTGCTTTAAACTTTAGAAGTCTTGAACCCTGCGCCTGGAGACCCACTGTCCTGCCAAGTTTATTTTCAACCTTCTCCCACACAACAGCCTGTGATTTTCAAGAGATCCTGAAGACCTTGATTTGCTGTTTCAGGTATGTTTGATTAGGGTTGGAACTAGAAGATAACATGGTGCTATATTAATGAGTATATTATTATATAGAAAATGACATAATGAGTAATGACTTCCCACGAGCTAATAAACACATACAGTAGACAGTATTCCACACACAAACCCTAAACGCCAGTAGAACACATAACACTGGCATAATGCACTAAACAACATACAATGCAACATAAAACACCAGAATCAGTGTTTTACATATGGTAAGGTAACCTGCAGTTAATCTATTAATTTGTACTCCTTTATTTCCCATTAAAATTTGTTTAGGAGAAATGTCTTATTTAAGGCAAGACAATGAATAGGTAAACATTTGAACCAGGGCTTAAAAACAAAAAAAAATATTTTAACATTTCTGTTCATGCGTTCCTTCTGTAACATTAACGTTCCAAAAACTGTTTGACTAGAAAAAATACCGGTTAATACCATTTTTTTTTACTATACTTTTGTACAGCATTTTCTTTACTCAAACAACACAAAGAGAGTCTTAGGCCCTGTCCCAAATGGCACCCTAAACACTTGCATTCCTTCCTCTGAGTCTGCACTTTCATGACGTAACGTTTTAGGTGTGTTCGACATCGGCTGTGGCTGGATATGACTGATCAGCGAGAGTAGCCGCGTGCAGGCGGGGAGGAGCTGCAAATGGAAACGTGAAGTCGGACACTTTCTGCTTCTCGTAGTGATGCTCGTGCTGTGTTTGCATATTTTATCACAGCCGGAGTGAAATAAATGCAAAATTTGTCAAATACATGTTTCAGAGACATTTTCATTCAATACTTTATGTACTGCTTAATACAGTGTCTGTTTGTACAAGAATAAAGTTAAATCTAATCCTACACTATCAATGAAGTGGGGTCTACGTTTTTTTATCAGTTTTATTTTGATTAACATGACAATATAACATCGCGACTACAGGAAAAAGACGTTATAAAAAACAGATTTGTGAGCATTAGTGGAGCTGAAGGTTTTAGAGTAAACACGAAACACACGTGATCGCTGTCATGCGGTGAATCCGGCCAATCGTGGAACAGCTGTGTCATCATCAGAGCTCGTGCAGCCGCTCTGGAGAAGCTGTGCAGAATGAACCAGCCGGCTGCTCTCGAATCAATCTTGCGGTGCTTTGATGGCATACAGTACGTCACAGTCACGCACACAAGTCGGACAAAATTCGAACCGGCATGCACTGCTTCAAGTCAGCCGCTGATCGGTCTGCGCATCGCTGCATGAAGTCGAACAAGCCTGTTGAATGCTGGGTAGAAGTCTGCTGAAGAGAAGAAAATGATCCGACCACATGATGGCGCGCCTGATTAACCGCTCTTGTGTGACGCACTCTATGAACGTAGAACACATCGCTAGTTTAAGTCTGTTCACTCAGAATGTGTTGTTGTGTTGAAAAGAACGAGATGTTTAATTAACTTGAGCGCCGCATTTTTCAAATGCCGTTTCCGTGTGTCGCTTACCTGGGGAACACATGGCACCAGGATGCACTATGGGAAGAAGGCAAGCCGGCAGAGGCAGTGTGATGCTTTGGGCAATGTTCTGCTGGGAAACCTTGGGTCCTGCCATCCATGTGGATGTTACTTTGACACGTACCACCTACCTAAGCATTGTTGCAGACCATACACTCTTTCATGGAAATGGTATTCCCTGGTGGCTGTGGCTCTTTCAGCAGGATAATGCGCCCTGCCACAAAGCAAAAGAAGTTCAGGAATGGTTTGAGGAGCACAACAACGAGTTTGAGGTGTTGACTTGGCCTCCAAATTCCCCAGATCTCAATCCAATCAAGCATCTGTGGAATGTGCTGAACAAACAAGCCCGATCCATGGAGGCCCCACCTCGCAACTTACAGGACTTAAAGGATCTGCTGCTAACATCTTGGTGCCAGATACCACAGCACACCTTCAGGGGTCTAGTGGAGTCCATGGCTCGACGGGTCAGGGCTGTTTTGGCAGCAAAAGGGGGACCAACATAATGTTAGGAAGGTGCTCATAATGTTATGCCTGATCGGTGTATGTTTGCATGATGGTGACAGGCTGAAAAGTGCAGTTATTTTCTGTTTTTACAAAAAATGTGCTGTTAATAATAGCATATTTCTGGTGTAAGTTTTTTTTTTACTTTTTGGGTTGACTTCTAAAACTCAATGTCTACTTTTTGGCTAAGAAATATTTAGCTTTTTTATATTATTTCTGAGTATATAGGATATGTTTAAGATAAGTTTGTACAGTATTTGCCTTGATATATCATGCATATTTTCTGCAAAGATAATAAATAAGTCATTTGTTTACATTTACACATGTTGATTACTTCAGGTGTGGTGGACTTGCCCCTGTTATTCTTTTTTGAATATTACCTTTCATGCAATGTGTAATGTAGCTGTCTGTGAATGTAAACAATCTGCAAAGTTGTGAACGTGCACGATAAATAAAGTTATTGTCTCCCAAAAGAAAGAATCGCCTCTGAACCGCCTAAACGAGTCATCAGGAATCAGGAGTCATCGAATCAAGATCAGTTACGGCTACACGTCACTAGCTAAACCATTTGCACAATGCCCATCTATGTTCTACGTTGTCCGCTTGCAAACAACTTGGCCCGCCCTCAAACAATGTAGCTTTTTCGTGTGGTTAACATCATGTCGAGAAGATGCGGTGTCCTAAGCTGTGTAATCAGCTTGCTCCTCAGAATCACAACCTGTAAGTATGATTAATTAATGATGTTTTATTAATGTTTGGGAGGAGCATATTCAGTTAATCGACTCAATTAACGAGATAAGAGGTAAATATACACCAGACTTACCTCTGTTTTCCAGCATCCCTCCAACCACCCCATCTTCTCACTTCTAACTGTTCCTATCCCAACCTGGGATGGGGGGAGCCCTCCCCTCGGACAGCAGGCCAAATACACATAACCCTTACTCTATTTAATTATATGTAAGTGTGAACTCATGAATTAATGTATAGATTTTCTACTGGGTGTTTAAAATACGTAGTTCTGTTTTATATTGCGTAGGTCTCCATACCATATTCACTGTTTGAGGATGTAGTCTCCTTTTCCCTGGGACTACCCCTTCTCAACAGTTTTTGAAAACTCTTTAAAGGCAGGCTTTTCCTTTTTTGAACATCCGAGCGAGTTCATGATAGCCCGCAAGCACTCCGGGACGAGGTGGACTTGCATAGCAAGGGAGTCGAGATTCATGATATGCCCGGCAGCGCTCTCCACACCTCTGCATATTTTGAGAGGGGTTTCAGCTTGATTTGACAGCTCACCACCAGGGGGCGGGGAAACAGGTAGGATTCGGTCCACACAGGCAAACTTCTGAACCGGTTCGTCCCTGATGTCCAGCTGCAATCTCCTCTTCCTCTCCTGATTGTCAGGAATGAGGCTGGGCTTGTGGGGCCAGTTTTCCTGATGTGCGAGGACCCTGGATCTTGGCCAGTGGGTGATGCATAGGCCAGGGCTTTTTGGGTCTCACCGCTGGTCACGGTCCGCAAGCAGGGCGCTGACCAGAGAAAGACCGAGAGTTGAACGTTTGCCCGTTCCCGCCTGAAGTTTAACAACACAGAAGTTTAGATAAAGTCTCCACTCGAAACAGTAACTCAAAGTCTTGAAGCACCTAAAGTTGTATATAGATAAAAACTGGAAATTAATTTGTCACAGTACAAAGTATTGCAGCTCATCCATTCTGAACAACAACAGCTAGTTGATGCACTTTTGTATCAAGAAACCTTGGGAATAAAGAAAGGACAGATGATGATCATGAATCAATTTCTGGCTATACTGGAAGGTAGATTTCATCTTTGCTGCCAGTTACTCTGGATCTGAGCAGTGTTTCAAGAATGAAATGGCTTTCTGACAGCGATCTCCCTCCAGCTGCTTCTCTGTGGTCAAAAATGCTCTTTCAGCAGGTCCCTTGCTCTCAGAAGTGAGACAATTAATACAATAAGTTTTAGTTAAACTAATAACACTTAGATGCAAGTTTGAAATGCAGAACAATATTAATTTTAAGAAGTTAAAAATCACGTAACCCATGTAGCCTTTTCTGGAGTAGGGATCCTCAAGGAAGGGGAACAAAGTCACAATCCCAGCTGCATATTTAACACTGATCTCTTTTGGAGGACTATTATGAAGAAATAAAGCAGATAAATAAAACGGCAGTGTGTAATATGTAGGAAAAGTGCATTCTATTTAAGACAATTGTTAAAATTACTAGTTACAATGGCACACCAGACTGCATTGCCAAAATTGTTTAAAACATCTTTTATCCTACTTAAATTCATAAGAATTCGCTTTTTGGAATCTTATTTCTCCAGTTTCTCTGTATTCCTGAAATATCTTCTCCCCTGCAGGGACATTTCTTGGCATGTAATGTACCTTCTTAGGAAATGGTCATAAATGGTAATCTTTTAGGTGAGACGAAAGAACCATTACTGTCTGATGGCTGTGTCTGAAGATGAGGCAACTGAATGAAGTGACAGTGTATCTGTCTCATTTGAAGATAGAGAGGATGGGCAGGCAGGGAAATCTGAAAAGTAAATTAAATGTTACAACTACATACTTTTTTGTGACTTACCACTGTCTACACCGGACACCACAGTTGTCGCGTTGCACAGTAAGAATGCTGGAGACTGGAAACGCAAGCTCATGTGAAAAAGTTTAGCATTTTCATGCATTCCAAAGTTCAAGTTTGGTGAACAATATCCAGCCCATGTCTCGGCATGGCAGGAACTCAGCAGTGCACCCAACCCCCCAAAACAACAAAATCCTACCTTTATAGCTTTGATCCCTGATTGCTAATGCAAGACAAAACATGAGGAAAACATTGTGGATACTACTAACGTCACCACTCCCCTTATTTGGGAGGAGCGGCTTACAGTACACTTTGACGCAAACAAAAAACGAGTGTTGAAAATGTTATTTTTCAGGTTCTTACAGTAACATGTAAATGTGTACTTATAAAATTCCAGTTCACTCACGCCGCACTCTTCACGAAGATGAAACGTCACATGGAGTGCATTGCATTGTGGGAAACAGTATCCCATACAGTGTCCTCAGATGCAGACATCAGATTTCAGCAAGTAGGTAATCCAGGAATTACATTCATACAGAAAATTCACATGCTATTCACAGTCAGTTTAAATCTAGACTAAAAACATCTTTTTACTATGGCATACACATAGAACATTATCAATTTATATTATTCAAATCAGTTAAATGATTGTTTTAGGCTGCATTAACTAGGTCAGCTGGAACCGGGAACACTTCCCACAACACCTGATGTACAAGTTACATCATAAGAAGAATGCCATCTACGCTAATATTTGTCTCTCTGTTTATCCCGAGGTTTACTGTAGTCAGCCGGATCCAGGCCTTATCCAGATCAGACGTGGACCTGCGCCTAGACGCAACCACAACCCATCCCTGAAGTGTCTGCAGAGACCGTGTCAACTAGACTCTCCCCTGTGACGGCATCACCGGCACGACATCCAGTGGCACTGATCCTCAACAAACCCATCTCCTGAGTGATGACTCCGATCTTCAACCAGATGGAACTGGACAAATATTCTGAATGTTTCGATCTAATATGACTTCTGACCTGTAATGTTGCCAGAATAATAATCATACACTGTTTGAACTGAGCTGGATGACATCACTGTTTTCTTTAGAGCGGCTGTACAGCCGAATCAAATTCTGTTGCATTATTTTCTTGTTAACACTGTAAAGCTGCTTTGAAACAATCGGCATTGTAAAAAGCGCTATATAAATAAAGGTGACTTGACTTGACACAGTATAGTGCAATATAGTAGGAGTTGTATGGTAGTATGTCATTCTGAACACAGCTTCCAAACCAATTTCAGTGTTAATATAGTAGGCAAATATAGTAGGTCATCTGGGTATTTGATGCAAACAGAAACTTTTCAAGCCAAAACAGTTGACCAATACATACTGGATGCTGCAGAAATAGTAATAGTAGTATGATAGCTCACACACAAACATCAAAGAGCGAGAGTATATTCACCAAAAAAGTAAATCCTTATTCACAAAGAAATTAATAATAGGAAGCATGAATCTTCAGGAGGGGTTCAGGCTAAAATAATAAACAAAAGTGAATCTAACTAAAGGGGGATTCAATTTAATTTACCTAACAAAAGAAAAATCCTAAATAAAATACAAAAGCCTCCCCTTACTCCCTAGCTACCTAATAAACAGGAGAACACAATAGCCGCTTTGTCGGGCTGAACGGTTCTCATTGCATAACGGGTTTTAATAGTCATAATAGTCGACTAATACGTTTGCTACCAGTTCTTAGCAAAGTATTGGAAACAATAGTTTGTGAGTAAATTAAATTCTTCTTTAAGGAGAAACATTTGCTCTCTAATTTTCAGCATGCATATTAAGGGGGACAGCATTAACAATGATTGCTTAGCACAGATTGATGACAATAACTTAGTCGGAGCAATATTGTTAGATTTTAGCTCAGCTTTTGATGTACTGGATCATAAATTATTGCTGGATAAAATGAAATGTTACAAATTTACTTCTCATACTGTACATTGGTTTAAAAGTTATCTGTCTAATAGAGGACAATGTGTATTTTATAATGGAAGTTATTCAGATGTGAAAGAGTTGCAATGTGGTGGGCCTCAAGGATGTTGTTTAGGACCATTATTATTTTCATTACCAATGATCTTCCTCTTGTTTTAAAGTGTGCACGGACAGTCACGTATGCAGATGATACAATATTATATTTACCTGCAACATCAATTAAGCAGTTGTCTACTGCTTTGGATGAGAAAATACAATTGGTCATAAAGTAGGTACTGAATAATACGTTGGTTCTGTAAAGAGTGTGCCTATTGAACAGGTAGAGGAAATACGACTTCTTGGAGTTATATTAGACAGTAGGCTGAAGGGGTCAAAACAGATAGAAAATATGGTAACAGTTATGGGAAGAGGTTTGTCAGTTATTAAGAGATGTGTAAGCATTTTACCACAACACTTTATTTCCCAAATTGTGCAAACAATGGTTCCTTTTCAGTCGGTCACGTTGGACGTACATTGGACGTCACAGACGAATTGGGATCACTTCTGGGAGCCCCTATCAGCTTCGAGTGTATACAGAACGGGCCAATGGCCATTGGCGTGCAAGATTTGCATCTTGCGCACCGCACCGCCCCGCAGTGCGGGTATAAATAGGAAGCAGATGCAGCGCACATTTGTCATTCACTTCGGAGCCGACTGTGTGCTGCTAAAGAGTGTTCCTGTGTTATACAGAGAGAATCAGAACGAGAGAGGAAAAGCTCTGAGTGTTGGTGTGAAGGCACAGCAGCGAGGACCGTGAGCTCACTGGGAGCAAAAACTGCTGTTATTACAGCAACTCTGTCAGTTCGGTGGGCGTTCACATTACTCTGAGTGCAAAACACAGGCTGCACTATTCCCTGTGTTTTTGCCGCGGCTATCTCCCTGGGTGCTTCAGCACATTAAAAGAGCTTTTCCCCTAAAAGAGTACACCCGTGCGTTTCTGGATGCGGTTGTTTCCTGTCCTTATTGACGGCCATGACCTCTCTCAGGAGAACGTGATCATGTTGGCGTGCTGTTCGTCTCTCCTTCCTCTTAAGGTTTGAGCGTTCAGCGTGCCGTGTGCCGTCTAGCTGCCAGCTTACCGCATGGGTTGTCGCGGCAACCCAGCGCGTCACTCTGCGCTTTAGATGCGCGGTCGAGACTTGAAACCTCAAACGGGGCTGAGTCCCTTCGCCTATTCCCCGATCTAGTTTCTCTTCTGGTGTACCAGAAAAAGGCTACTTCAGCTAATAAGCCTGGGTGAACTGAGGATTACTGTGGGGCTTCCCTGCCGAGTACATCTCCATGGGCCCCCACCTCTATCGCATCGCGAGCATGTTGAGACTGTGTTCGTGGGTGGTCATGTTCTCTCAGCGCCTTGCCTTTTTCATAGGGGCTTAAATGTCCAGCACGCTGTGTGCCGTCTGACGGCCACGCTCACTGTCTCACATGCCTGCTGGTAGCTTTCAGATGGAATTGCTGGTCTTTAAAAAAGGGACCTAGCATTTCATTTGGGGCTCTAGCAGAGGACAGATGTCAATCGCTACATCGGAGAGAGGGCTGTTATGTGCTGGAAATGAAGATGAGGCTGAGATTCCCACTATAATAGTGTGTGCTCATGCTGAATCAGATTCAGACTTGACAGCCATGCTTTCCCGGGTGGCTGAGGCGTAGTGCAACGTGTAAAGTGCCTTGCCCGCCCCCTTGCCTTTTCCCCGGATGTGCATTGGAAAGCTTTGTCAGTGTGGAACTATTTGGTGCCAAAATATGGAACACCAAAGGGGCTATAATTCTGCATAAAGTTTTCCCCTCTCTCACTACCCTCATCGGTGGGGTGGCAGTGCCACTGGCAGGCCACCTCTGCCCTGCACTCTTAAAAAGAGACAAGGGTAGTTCTGAGCCGAGGTTGAGCTGCGCACAGTGACTGATCATATTTAAAGTCACAGCGCTGGCCCTCGGCCAGACGATGTCCACCCTGGTCCAGAAACACCTGTGGGCTAACCTTGAAGGGGTGCAGACGTCGCCAAAGTACGCTTTCGCAATGTTCCCATCTCACAAGGTGACCCTTTCAGGGACACTGTCGGTGACTGTGCCCAGCAGTCTCCACAGTTCAAAGCGGGCTGAGGTAGCTGTTCCAGCTGAGACGGGTGACCCAGACTTTGTCGGCGCTGCTCTTCCCCAGAGGAGGGCCGGGTGTAGAAAAAGTCTGTTCCGCCTCTGGTGTTTATAGCCAGTGGTACCCAAATTCTAAGAGCAGTTCCGATACCTCTGGGTCTCGGGAGCCCAGGAATGGCAGCGTGTGACGCTACAAAGCCTTGCCGCTCTCGTTCCCCTCTCCACAAGAGGGCGAGAATGACAGTGTGCGACGCCACAAAGCCTCGCCACTCTCATTCCCCTCTTCTCAGTGGTGCGAGGACGACTGTGCGCGACGCTATGCCTCGCCACTCTTGTTCCCCGCTGAGGAAGGAGGTAAGGTAGACAGTGTACGATGCCACAAAGCCTTGCCACTCTCAGCCTCTCCTTCAGTCGCCAGCGGACAGCAGCGTACAGCTCGAGAACGCTACCATGCCTTCTCTCGTACCCTCTGTCCAACCGTGGGGGCAGGTAGGTGCTGCTATGCACTGAGACCCCACCTCAGGACGCTATGCCTCTTGGGTCGGGTCCCTGCCCACCACTTCACTGCCCTACCGTGGGTACAAGATCAAAGTCCTACTGGCAAAGGACACGATTGGAGCCGGTCCCTCCAGCCGATATGAAGATGGGGTTTTACAGCCACTACTTCATTGTGCCCAGGAAAGGCGGTGGGTTATGACCAGTCTTGGACCTACGAGTCCTGACCTGGGCCCTTCACAAGCTGCCCGTTCAGGATGTTGACGCAGACGCGCATTTGAAAGTGCATCCGTCCCCAAGACTGGTTTGCAGCGATCGACCTGAAGTTCTTTCCTTCAGGCTGTTCCCAAGGTGCTCAGTCACCTCAGCCTGGTGGGACTTCGGGTGAACTGGGAGAAGAGCAGACTCTGCCCCGAGATGGGTGTGGCAGAGCGGTTCATTCTGTGTTCCAGTCACACAGAACTACCGTTCGTTTCTACGGGCAGGAGTTCCCCTAGAACAGGGTCCAGGCATGCTGTGTTTCCACGGATGCCTCTGCCTCCGGCTGGGGGGCCACGTACAATGGGCATGCAGTTGGTGTCTGTGGACGGCGCCCCAACTGCATTGGCACATCAACTGCCTCGAGCTGCTAGCAGTACGTATTGCGCCGGGCCGCCTCAAGGGGCCGCTACGTGGCAAGCATGTCCTGGTCTGTGTGAAAACACTGCGACCATTGCATACATCAACAAACAGGGTGGTCTACACTTCCGTTGCATGTCGCAACTCGCCCGCCATCTCCTCCTCTGGAGTCAGAAGCATCTGAGGTCGCTTCGTACCACTCCTTCCCGGCCTGCCCAATCGTGCAGCCAACGAGCTCACGACAGCAAGTGCCCTCGGAAGGGTGGAGACTCCACCCTTCCGAGGTGTCCAGCTGTTCTGAAGACGCTCCAGGTAAACCTGGTTGCCACCCCGGACACGTCACTCTGCCAGTTGTTTTACTCCCTGACCAGGGAAACCCTCGGCACGGACACACTGGCTCACAGCTGGCCCCGGGGCCTACGCAAGTATGCGTTCCCCCCAGTGAGCCTTCTTGCACAGGCCCTGTGCAAAGTCAGGGAGGACGAGGAGCACGTTTTATTAGTTGCGCCGTACTGGCCCAACCGGACCTCAGAGACGGGGCACCCTATGGCAGCTGCGTCCAGACCTCTGGTCCCTGGACGGGACGCGGAGGTTCTAGGTGGCCTACCACAGGCTGTGATAGACACCATCACTTCTGCTAGAGCCCCCTCTACGAGGCGCCTCTATGCCTGTAAGTGGAACCTGTTCGTCGAATGGTGTTCTTCTCGCCGAAAAGACCCCCGAAGATGTTCGATCAGTTCTGTGCTTTCCTTCCTACAAGGAGGGTTGGAGCGAAGGCTGTCTCCCTCCACCCTCAAAGTGTTTGTTGCTGCCATTGCCGCACATCATGAGGTAGTTGAAGGTAAGTCTGTGGGGAAGCACGATCTGGTTGTCAGGTTCCTGAGGGGGGCGAGGAGACTAAATCCGCCTCGCTCTCACTAACCGCACTGCAGAGAGCGCCCCTTGAACCTTTGCAGTCAGCGGAGTTAAAAATCCTGTCTTAGAAGACAGTACTCCTGACTGCATTGGTTTCCATCAGAGGCTAGGGGACCTGCAGGCATTTTCGGTCGACGAATTGTGCCTGGAATTCAGGCCGGCTAACTCTCACGTGATTCTGAGACCCTGGCCCGGATATGTGCCCAAGGTTCCCACCACTCCCTTCTGGGACCAGGTGGTGAACCTGCAAGCGCTGCCCCTGGAGGAGGCAGACCCAGCCTTAGCTTTTCTCTGTCCTGTCCACACTCTGCGGTTATGCGTGGACAGAACTTAAAGCTTAAGACTTCAGAACAGCTCTTCATCTGTTACGGAGGCCAGCAGAAGGGAAAGGCTGTCTCCAAGCAGAGGAGGGCCCACTGGATAGTGGATGCCAACGCCTTGGCGTATAAGAGACAAGGTGTGCCTTGCCCACTCGGGTTGAGGGCCCACTCCACTAGGAGTGTTGCCTTTTCCTGGGCGTTGGCACAAGGCGCCTCGCTGATAGATATATGTAGAGCTGCGGGCTGGGCGACACCTAACACGTTCGGTTTCTTCCCGTGAGCTCGCTTCAACCAGCCAGTAACACCAAAGTGTCCGTTCTTGTGTCGGCTTGCTGCGCCATTCTCCTCCCTATGGACCGGATAAGTGCGCATTTTTGCACCAGTAGAGTTCCCCAGATTGGCGAACCCTGTCGAGTTCCTCCGCAACACGCGGCAGTCAGACGTGGCGAAGCGTCTGATGCCAGGTCTAACACTCATATGCATTGGTGGAACTTGTATTAGGCTGGGTTCCATATGTTATAACCCCCACGGCGGTCCCATATGTGTATTCTCCACGGTACGGCTCCCTACGGCGAGCCCGTGTCTTCCCTTGGCAGAGCTTACTCTGCCGCCTCTGTGCGGTGTAGTCCCCCACCTAGATTGGCCGGGGCCAGCCCTGGGACTTCGTATGTTGTACTGCCCACATGGCCAGTCCATATGTGTATCTTCCACATGATACCTCCCTACGGGTAGAATGTGGCTTCCGCAGCGGACCCTCGGGTCACGCTTTCTCAGCGTTATCCAGTACTCTGCTGAGTGGGTCTTGCGGAACAGCAGCAGTGACTCTCCCTGCGTGAGTTTCTGCCCGAAACAGACGGGGTCTGAAGGGCTTTCGCGGGGCGCTGAAAGTGGTAGTAACTGTGGTGTTTTCCATAGGGATCCCAATTCGTCGGTGACGTCCGATGTACGTCGAACGTGACCGACTGAAAGGGAATGCCTTGGTTACATATGGTAACCCTCGTTCCCTGAAGGAGGGAACGGAGACGTACGTCCCATCGCCACAGTTGCTGTACCATCACTGCATGACCTAGTCACTAGTTTGGCTCCTCAGTGAAAAACAAATGTGCGCTGCATCTGCCTCCTATTTATACCCACACTGCGGGGCGGAGCGCAAGATGCAAATCTTGCACGCCAATGGCCATTGGACCGTTCTGTATACACTCGAAGAAGTGATCCCAATTGATGTCCGACGTACGTCTCCGTTCCCTCCTTCAGGGAACGAGGGTTACCATATGTAACAAAGACGTTCTTACTTAGATTATTGCCCAGTGGTGTGGTTGAGTGCATCAAGTAAAGACAATACATTTAACTAATTGAAAAATTACACAAGACTCACTTTAAACTGTAATAGAAGGGCTAATATAACAAGAATGCACAAAACTTTAGGTTGGCCACTGGTAAAAGATTGTCTCTCTACTTTGAAATATTTCTGTGTCTAGAGTTCCTAATGTCCTTTGTATAGTATTACTAGTCATAATTTTAAAACCAGGCATGCATAAAAGGGATGTTTTTTACTTCCTGTTTCGAAAACCACTGCAAAACAACGGACTGTACTGTATAGAGGAATTAAAATATGGAATGATTTACCATTGATATTACATATTTTTTTAACAAGAAAAATAGTTTTAAAAAATCTTTAAAGGAACATTTAATGGCACAATATATAGTAAATGATTGATTTTGATATTTGGAATAAATGTTGAGTTTGTATGTTTCATTGGCTTGACTTTTTATTGTTGTTGATTTAGTGTAGTTGTATTTTTTACTTGTTAGGAAGAGTAGCCACTGCTTAAGTAGTGGCTAATGGGGATCCAAATAAACAAATAAACTTAGATCATAGATGGAAAAGACCATTTACAGCCAATACAGGCAATTTACTAAGGCCGATCTCCACAACTTTTATTAGGTGTCTCCATCAACTTTTATTTTATTAAGCGTTTTGAAGTTATAGACACATAATTTTGACATTTGGGCGTTATTGTTTAGCTTTTGACCTATGTTTTCAAATTTCCTGTGGTGGGTTTGTCTCGATCTGACTAACGGTTTCGAAGATAAAAAGTTTTTTAAGTGCTAAATGACACCGTTACACAGACCATAAGGCAAAACCTGCCTGGACTCGGCAAGGATTCAGGAGCCTAAGGAGGGGATTCCCGTGAAAAACGCTGGCTTGAAACTTCTCAGGCTCCTTCAGGGCATTGTGCCGATGACGCATACTGAGGTTTTTTAGATACGCCAATGTTCTCATAGACTATCATGGCACTCTGGACAAAGACACTGCATGCCTTTGTGTGGTGTGGTTATAGCCATTTTCATGATTTTTTTTCCTGTTATAGCGCCACCAAGTGGCCAATCGTAGCATTTTTTTTCATGTGACCTCAGATTGAGCTCATACACAATGCATGTATTGTGTCCGTCTTGAGCCAAGGATTCCAACGATATAAAACATTTGAGCCTAGGCCTAACGGTTTACTAACGGTACCTAAGGCCCGATCACTTTTAGAGGAGAATGCTGATCCTTGGGAAATTTAACAATTACAATAAATATCTTAAAACCAAGGAAAAGAAAATGTAAAGTAACAAAGAAAAGTATAAAGTCTCTTAATTGTTAACAACAATCCTGCGACACAGGGAAAACTCTCGAACGGCATCACACCAACAGCTACCACAATGACAAGAACTGGCTGTCTGGGGCAACAGACGGAAGACAGAACGGCAACGACTGCCACAGCGGAGCTCTACGACGCATGCACAAAGTGCTCTGCAATTCTTCGTTTTCTTCTTGTGATGTTTATTGGCAGTTGGCCAACAAGCCTATGGTGTGTTACCGCCACCTACTGAACTGGAGTGTGCAGCATCAATGATTAGGGTACAAAAAAATCTTTATATTCTTATAGAATTTCCGGTTTCTTTTAAATAATTTATCAGAGCTTTTCTAATATGTTCATTCCTTTGCTGTTTACGCAATAAACTCTCCAAAATCATGTTATTTGCCCCTTCTTCTTTTACTTGTTTCATGATCGTTCATTATTATATGCTCTACAGTGCATAATAACATGCTCTACTACGGTTTCATACAATCCGCAGTGCCTACATAATTCACTAGGATACTTCTTAATTTTATATAGATTACCATTTAATGCTGTATGTCCAATTCTAATTCTTGTTATTACTGAATCTTCTCGTCTGTTTAATCCAGTTTCATTATTCCATTTTCAAACTTTTCTTTATCCCAAATGTTTTGCCATGATTTTATTAAAGCTTCCTTGATAATTGTTTTTGCTTCTGTTTTGCTGATGCTTATGTACATTTTAATTATCCATGTTCAATGAGCTTTAAGCAATCTTATCTGCCAACTCGTTTCCTTCCTTTCCTCCAACATGCGCTGGAACCCAAATAAATGGAACAGTAGTGCCTTGATTGTGAATTCTATACATGTACTGCATTCTTTCAAGAATAAGATCTTTTCTGCAACTAGACTAGCCAGCAAGAATGCTTTTTAATGCTGCCAATGAATCTGAGCATGTTACTGCTTTCTTTGTACATTGTTCCTCTACCCACTGGAGGGCCATAACAATAGCTACCAACTCTGCAGTAAATACAGAAATATAATCTGGAATTCTTTTTTTTAATAATTATTTCATGTTGTGGTGTTTATAAGGATTCTGGATCCTTTGAACCATCTGTAATCATATCATCATAAAACTGATCAATATATTGATTAACTCATATTTTAATTTGACCACAATTCTGTTTCTTTACTTCTATTAAATGAAGGTCTATTATAGGCATTTTAAACATCCAAGGTGGAATTGCTGACATTTGAACTGTATCACTATATTTTATATGTTTTAAACCAATACATTCTGCTATTTGTCTAATATGTTTCCCTTCCAATATTCTTATTACTACCTCTTCCATTTTCCCAGCTTTCTGATAATATTGCCTTAGTTGGATGTTCCTTGTGTTCCTTCAATAATACACAATAAACCAGTTTCACTACTTGCAGGGCAAGCAGTTCTAAATGCCCAACAACATAATCTCAAAGCCTGATGCTGCGTCCCAATTCGCCTACTTATACTACGACCTAAAAGTATGTACTCTTTTTGTGAAGAAAATGTACATACTTTTGAGTGTGTAGCAGAAGAGTATGCAAGCTTTGGGACATACTACTTCATCATCTTTAACAGACTCTGTAGCTTAGTCACGTGCATCCCTTCACCGTTTAAACTGCCCCATCAATCATTGTCACAGTTAAAATCCTCCACATTCAGTTTAATTTCCTACCGTATCGGAGAGAAATGTAGTTAGTAGCACGTTGATTTGCCATTTGTGGGTCTTTAATGCAGAGACTCTCCTCATGTGTTTGCAGTTTAAATATAATGATGCATTTAAAAGTTAATGGCCAAACGTATCATTACAAAAGTTCACAATGCTGTTGCAGGTGAAATATTATGTGGATAACACTGAATAAATATCTTTTTGTCAGGTTAAATACTGATAATTGATCACTCAAACCCCTTTATCTAAACCTCTCTACTGAACCGTCGGACTCGCACATCCGTCATGTTTGTAGTTTTTTAACACTCTTTATCTGTGTTTGTAGTTCTAATCGAATCCTCGTCCAACTCGCAATGGTTTGTGGGCAATATCAGCAGTTAGAGTGTGCGTCGATCTGCACTTTGAATTCTGACCGGAAATAGTAGACCATCCGGGTATCTTTGGAATACTCTTTTCAACATACTACGATTTGGGACATACTAATTCCATTTTCGAATACTTTTTAGGACGGATAGTATGCGAATTGGGACGCACCGTCAGTCTTGCTCTGCAACTCTGCCGTCTTTCCCAGCATTTAAGCGCTCCCGCTCCTCAGCGTAATCTTCCGCAGCTGAGCCCAATTACACACTGCATAGAAGGAGAGGGAGAAAGAGAAAGAGCGAGAACTGCACACAATACACATCACAACACCAAGAAATCAAATAAACAACAAGAAAAAAAAAGCTTTACGTCCAGGGTGTTGTAGGATGGTCATATTCAGTCTTCAAGAGGTTGATGTTATGGCACATTCAAAAAAAAGAGTCAGTCTTAACCCTCTACTGCATAGCAGTTTTCTTAAGCCCCATTTCCAGTACATGTTTCTTTAAATGTTTGCAACCAATCAAAATGGTCAAATAATTATTATGGAACAGTCCAATAAGGTGTGGGAGTCACTATCAAGCATCATTTGAAGGTGGGACTTTCTTTTCTGACACATGGGCTGCGTTCCACTCCACTTTTAGACACGCACTTGAGAACTTCCCTAAGCACTTCCCCTTGTTCCACTTCGTGAAGTGGACATAGTAAGTTTATATGGACAGACCCTTGCTCCCTCGATTTTGACCGAGGGAGCGAGTCTACTTCATATGTACACTTCAGGCAGCTTCATATACCACAATGCAACACGATTTTGACGTCACCGAATATCGCGTTTAATTTACCCCACCTCTATGATATTTGAATTATTTTTAAAAACATTTAAAACAACTCAAACACAGCTATATACATATAGAAGGCTGCAGTAAACAATTTCGTAAAGGAAAAAAAAATTATAATAAATCAACTCCATAGTGGATTCCAAGTGATCCAAGGGCTTAGGACGTTCCAGTTCAGTCCAGCAAAGGTTCTGCCAGTAGTGGGCACTCATGCAACGTAAGCAATGACGCACATCTGAGTGAACGAGGCGGAGGGAAGTTAGCAAGTGAAGGGCATGATAAAAACGAACTGGAACGCAGCAATGGTCACCAGAGGCGTGTCTAGAGGGGTGGCACGGGGTGTCACCGCCCCCCCCCCCCCTGGAATATGATCCCCCAGTGCCCCTCCCCCCAAAATCATTGGGCTAGATTTACTGTCAACCTGAAAATGCCCACCGCCATTGGATCAGAGTGCTGTCAATCACTGCTTGATTTGCGACTTGCGAAGAGGAATCACACAAGTTCAAACGGGAGGAGAGAGACACCTCGACACGTCCGTGTTTACGGTATGTAACGTTACACACTCAATTATATATTTTGAAATATTGCATATAGCTAGTAGATTAGCTAACGTAACTTCGGCAGACTACTGAATCGAAAGGACTTTGTCAGTGTTATTCAGCAGCAATGCACACCACCACATAAATATAAAATGGATAAATATTACTTTATCTGCTGTTTGCCTAAAGGCACAATAATCTTTTTCTAAAAAGGCTGTGGCCTGATAAACATTGAAATGTGAGAACGTTAACTAACACCATAATTTAAATAATGTTACTTAAAGGAATAGTTCACTTAAAAATTAAAATTCTGCCATAATTTACTCATCCTAAAGTTGTTTCAGACATGTATACGTTTCTTTCTTCTGCTGAACACAAAAGAAGATATTTTGAAGAATGTCGGTTGTGTCAAAAATACAAAAAGATTTTCAGGCTCTTGTGCAGTGCCACATTTAATACCATTTATATTAGGGCACAGGGTATTGCACAAGATTTTGGAAATCGTGCTTAATATTTTCTAAACCAGTATTTATTTTCTGATTGCCCCCCCCCCCCTTATTTGCTTTAGTAATCTTATTTAACATGACATGAAATGTAAATAAAAAATATATGTGTGCATGAAGGTGTAGAGAAGCATTTTGTCAGGTTTTATTCTTTTTACTTTTTATTTAGCATGTTCAGAAATTCAGTTTTTCTTTTTGTTGCCTCAGGGCAACGTTGTGCGATAAGGGGTACTTTTCGACGAGGTCTTCGCTGACAATGTGTCTGGATGTTATCACATATCAGTACATGTATTTGCACACAATATAATAAAAAATATATTTTTTTTAATTTAATTTTACAGGCTAGTTTTCAGCGCAATATCATGCTAATGACAGACGTGACTTTCTTGAAGGCCAAAATTAGTGTTTTTGATTTTGCTTTGTTTTCTGCACTGATGTTTACAGGAAAATGGACACAGGGACATTTAATGGTAGAAAGGACAGAAATAAACTATTTGTCAGAGTCATACCCAACAATGGATTTTGTAGTGAGGACAGTGAGCTTGAGGGAGGTGACAGTGATGAAGAATGGACAGCAGAAAGAGGTTTGAGAGGCATCTTATATGCAGTAAATTCTGAATAAAAGGCATCTTATATACAGTAACTCCTGAAGAAAATAGGATTTCAGAAAGCAAAGATTCTATCAATGTCACAATTTGCAATTCAGTCAACCATAAATGTTCTCTTTTTCAAGGTGATGAAGTAAACAATGATGAGAGAAGTGAAGAAGAAAATGAATCTGATGATGATGATGGTGGAAAACCAGCCATGATTCTAGTTTCCCTGCATACCCTTCCACAAGCTGATGACATCTTTTCCCTTATCAATACTTTAAGACATTCTTCTCTGATGATATACTTGGCGTTATTGTAGAGCAGTCAAATTTGTATGCAGCACAGGTTAATCTTAACAAGCCACTTAACCTAACCACATCCGAACTGGAGCAGTTCTTGGGCACCGTCTTGTACATGTCCTTGTTTGGACTGCCAGCAACACGCATGTTTTGGCGCCATGCAAGCAGAGTTTCTAAGATGGGAAGAAATCAAGATATTCCTGCAATGATAATGATAATCAACCAGTTCGATCTGATGACAATTTTGATGAGCTGTTCAAGATCCGGCCCTTGATTACACATCTTGTCTAAAATGAATGCAATACCCATGTCAGAGAAGCTGAGCGTTGAAGAGCAAATGGTCCCATTTAAGGGATCAAAATCGCCTATCTGCACAAGAAGCCCAAAAATGGGGGTATAAGCTTATGGTCTTGGCTGGCTCTGATGATATTCCACACAACATTGAAGTGTACACTGGGAAAGTAGTGCAGCCCCCCCAGTTAGTAGATATAGGAGCCAGTGGAAATGATGTCCTACGCCTCGCTCAACCAGTGCCACAACACAAAAACTACAAGCTGTACTTTGACAACTGGTTCACCAGTGTCCCACTACAACTTGAGCTAGCTCGTCAAGGGGGGCACTGTCTTGGCACTGTTCACTCCAACAGATTACCAGGCATGGTTTCTGATGCTGAGCTGAAAAGATCTGGCCGTGGGTCTTTTCAAGAAAAGATAGCAATTGTTGGCGATACCACTTTGCATGTGGTCAATTGGTATGACAACTGCTCCGTGACCATACTGAGTGATTATGTGGGAGCACACCCAGTCACTCATGTCCAGTGTTGGGACAGAAGAAGTAAGGCGGTCATTGATGTCCCCTGTCTGGCTGTTGTAAGAGACTATAATCAGCACATGGGAGGGGTTGACTTCCTTGACTCTCTTATAGCCCTATACCGGTCCAAAATCAGATCGAAAAAGTGGTATCGCCGCCTGGTTTTCCACTTTCTAGACATGATTGTGGTGACCTGCTGGCTGTTGTACAAACGGGATTGTAAATGCAATGACCTGTCCAATGCTGAGGTCATGCGGCTGCATGCATTCAAATCCTACATTGCACAGGGACTCTGCAAATCTGGGAAAAGTCTGGAGAAGAAAATAGGCTGGCCCAGTGGTGGGATTTCAAGTGAATATGAGGCAAAGAAGATGAGGCAGGGACCCACTGCTCCAGTCCCAGATGTGCGGAAGGATGCTACAGCCCACTGGATCATCATGAGTGAGAAGAAGGGCAGGTGCAAGATACCAGGCTGCCTTTGCACTCCGAAAGCTAAATGCTGGAACTGTAATGCCCTCCTCGGCTTCACAAACACTACCAACTGCTTCTTGAAGTTTCACACAGAGTGAGAAATTGAACATTGCATCTTTGTTTTTTTTAAAAGAAAACTAGCACTATTTGATGTGTGTATATGGACTGACAAAAAGATTTTTTATTTTTTATTTATTTTGTTAATCTGTTATCTTAAATCTTCCAGAAAATAAGATTTTAAGTGCAAAAACGTCTCGGTTACGTATGTAACCCTCGTTCCCTGAGGAGGGAACAGAGACGTTACGTCAGTGACTGACGAATAGGGGTTTCGCTTAGAAGCCTATCAGCTTCGAGATCTTAGAAAAGGCCCAATGGCAAAGCAAAGCCATGGGCCTTGCGAAATTTGCATAGCGTAACTCCGCCCCACCTCGTGGGTATATAAGGAAGTACGCTGGCAATGTCGCATTATGTTACCTGCTGAGGAGCCGAGATCTGAATTCCCGGCCATTCCAGCAGTACAGCGGAGTGGCAGGGGGACGTAACGTTACTCCGAGTTACGTCAGTGACGGATGAATGGGGGTCCAATCTAATCACGCCACTCATCCAGTGCCCTGCGTAAGTGTGAGCTCCCTGTCGTAGACTAGTACGGACGAAGGACTCCCACTTAACACAGGAATACCAAGGTACACTGGGAAGCATATTCCACGTGGAAACATGCACCAAGTGCCTGCCCGCAGGGAGGACTTAAGGATACACATATGACCCACGGAGGGGCTGCATATGGAAGAACTCTGGGGTAACCAGCCGAAGGTGGAAAAAAATGTACCCCCAGGAGTGGCAAGCTTGCCAAGGGAAGACACATGCTCAGAGAGGCTTACAGTGGAAATACACATGTGGGGGTCGCCCAACGGGGGAACCATGCACATGGCGGCACCTAGCCTAACACGAGAGCTGACCATCCGGGCATGCACTCTGGTGTCGGCATCAACAGTGCTGGAGGCACTCAGGGCTTCTGGGAAGCTCACCTGAGGAAATATCACACGTATCCAGTCCATGGAGTGGAATGGCAAGCAAGCGAAGACACCTGAGCCAGTCCAGTTACCGGCCACTACTTGAGGCGAGTACATGAGAGGACACTGGCTCCACTCGGAGGTTATAATACCTGGCGAATGTGTTGGGTGTCGCCCAGCCTGCAGCTCTGCAGATGTCAGCGAGGCGCCATGTGCTAGAGCCCAGGAGGAGGCCACACTCCGAGTGAAATGTGCCCTCACCCCTAGGGGGCATGGGCGACCCTGCGTCTGGTAAGCCAAGACAATGGCGTCCACTATCCAGTGAGACAACCTTTGCTTGGAGAGAACTCTTCCCTTAAGCTTCTCACCACGACAGACAAAGAGCTGGTCTGAGGTCCTGAAACACTGCGTTTTGTCTACATAAGCATGGAGGGCGCGTACTGGACAGAGCAGTGCCAAGGCTGGGTCTGCTTCCTTCACATGCAGCGCTTGCAGGTTCACCACCTGGTCCCTGAAGGGAGTAGTGGGAACCTTGGGCACATATCCAGGCCGGGGTCTCAGGATCACGTGAGAACTAGACGGCACGAATTCCAGGCACGCTTCATCAACCGAAAATGCCTGCAGGTCCCCTACCCTCTTGATGGAGGCCAAAGCGATCAGGAGCTGAACCGTCTGGGGATGGAGTCTCCATTCCCCCGGAAGTAGGCTGAAGCCGTGAGAGGTCTCAGGTCTCCCGGGACGTGAATGGCACGAAGCGACCTCAGATGCTTCTGACTCCATAGGAGGAGATGGCGGGCGATTTGAGACATACAGCGGGAGCGTAGACCACCCTGTCGATTGATGTACGCTACTGTGGCCATGTTGTCTGACCTGACTAGTACGTGTTGACCCTTGAGCAGCGCTCGGAAGCGGTGCAGGGCGAACCGTACCGCCAGCAACTCGAGGCAACTGACATGCAGGCCGCGCTGGGGTCCTGTCCAGGAGCCCACGGCGGCATGTCCATTGCACATGGCACCCCAGCCTGTGGCAGAGGCATCTGTTGAAACAACAATATGCCTGGAAACTCGTTCTAAGGGAACTCCGGCCCGTAGAAAACTGAGGTTCAAACACGGGATGAGGGTCTGTAGGTAGGCCAGAGTTACTGGGACCCGGAGCGTGCCCGTCTGCCATGCCCATCTCGGGACTCGGGTCGCGAAGCCAGTGCTGAAGCGGTCTCATATGAAGCAATCCGAGCGGTGTGACCGTGGCTGCAGATGCCATATGCCCCAGGAGCCTCTGAAATAACTTCAATGGAACTGCACTCTTGCTCTCGATTTGACGGAGGCAAGTCAGCAGTGACTGCGCGCGCTTGCTCATAAGCTGCGCGTACATAGCGAGAAAAGAGATCCTCTGTAGTTTGCTCTTTTCCCAGTTGATGGCTTTGCTTCGCCATTGGGCATTTTCTAAGATCTCGAAGATGATAGGCTTCTAAGCGAAACCCCCATTCGCCAGTCACTGACGTAACTTGGAGTAACTGAACGAAAGGGAACATAATTCATGCTTTAGAGGGTTAATGATGATGGGACTTTTATTTTCCCAATGAAGGCCAAAGCCAAAACAAAATCCATTTTAAAGACATAACAAGTAACTAAACAAAAACAAAACTGACATAAGAGTCAAACAAAAACAAAAGAAAAAAACTAGAAGCAACTTTCAAAATTACAATGTGCAAAACTGGCTTCTTGCTAGCCACCATGTCAGAGCATTTACAGACATCTGTTGTTAAATGATGTTTATTAACAAAGTTCGGGAGGAACACCTTCAAATGATCTATCCAACCATCATGTCATTCCATCCAGCTGTCAGCAATCAGCAAACAACATGTCTACCCAATCAGCACAAGTGGAGGATTATATAAATACCCAGTCAACTCACCAATGTTCCTCAACAGTTTTTCAGCATCCCAGCACCCTGTCTTCCTCCAGAGGTAAGGGGGAGTACTCTGGGTTTGGGACAAATACCAAGCTCGGAGCCCTTTCCTCGGACATCACGGCAAATACACATACTATTACGCATGCTATTTACTATCTGATTATTTGTAAGTCTGAACTCGTGAAATGCATATCTGCACGAGTACCATTAAATGCATTTTGTGTATACATACATATAACAATAACCATTTATAAAATGTAGGAACAATGACTCATGGTGAAAATAAAGCATTTTTACTTGAAGCAATAATATTAGAAACACAGTCCAGTGGCAGAAATGTCTGCCGTGGAGGAGCGTAATCCATCTTATCACACAGGGACGTAATACCAATTAAAACATACATTTGGCACCACTCGTTTAAATTTTACCCATAAACCTCTGCTATTAATAATCCAATGGATCCAACCCCTTTTCACTCTCAAGGCGTCAAAATCTGAAGCATGGTCAAGTGCCTTCCGCGTCACAATGAAGACGCTAAAGGTACCCCTAGGCGTAATTTTTTGACGCGCAGGGTGCTCCGTTGATTTCAATGAGAAACCTTTGACGTCATACACAGACGCGTTGGCCATGGGAACGTTATCGTCACGATGAAATTATATTGGGTTATGATTTTGCCATTATGACATGTTGGAGTGTGATTCTCAATTTAATCAGCCAGCATAATTTTATTTACGCTATTTAGACACGTTTGAACACGTAACCCAACCCCATCCCTAAACCTATCCATTTGTGTGTTATATGATATAAAACACGGGATATAACAGGCAGATATGACTGCAGGCACAATTTATTCAAAAAGTAAATATATCAAGTGTCCCCAAAAACGATCAGCCTCTCCATCCGCCGTAGATCATGCACACATTTAAAAAAATTTAAAAATTGCCGCCCGAAGAAACATTGCGTCAACTTTGATAGTGAAATTGCATTGGCTTTTGTGTGTCTTGTGATCAATTGCGTCATGCTAAAGAGTATATCATTTGAATGAGATATGACTAAGTGTGTGCGTGCGATCACGGAGCGGTGGGATCATCTCAGCAATTAAAATATTGAGATCAACTCTGTTCTTTACATGAAGATATCGTATGACTTCAGAAGACTTGGAATGCAACATGAGTTAAAGGGGTCATGAACTGCGTTTTTTTATTGCACTTATAATGTTAGAATGCTTTTTACATCAAAAATTTTCATAATTTATAAATAAAAGGCATTTTTCCTACCCTGATTTTAGCCTTCTGCTCTGAACGCTCTGTTTTAAGGGGCGTGTCCGCTGGGAGACTTCAGTGTAAACACCCACTGCTGTGATTGGCTAACGTCTTTGCATTTGAAATAGTATTACTCCCTCTTTTAGCTCGTTTTTACAATTACAGCTCTCATGGTTAACTAATCGTAAAAAGTGTTGCATTACATTTATATCTATAGCATTATATTTAGATCTATGGCATTATATTAAGATCTATGGCATTATATTAAGATCTATGGCATTATATTTAGATCTATGGCATTATATTCAGATCTATGGCATTATATTCAGATCTATGGCATTATATTTAGATCTATGGCATTATATTTAGATCTATGGCATTATATTTAGATCTATGGCATTATATTCAGATCTATGGCATTATATTAAGATTGTGGCATGAAAGGTTGCAGTGATGATCATTGTAGCCGATCACACACATGATGAGCGCATGAATGCAGGATCTCGTCATTGCAACTCAGTTTCTGTACACTAACGAATGCTTTCATCTTCACTAACAGTGCAAACGTGATATAGTTAAGAGATTTGTTGAATAAAACGGGAGTCACTGATAAACGCGTCACTGATAAACTCTCTGTTTGATTGACAGCTGCAGCGCGTGCTGCTCCAACGATTGCAAAGGAAGCTTTCTTTGATCGCTTTCTTTATAGGATTGAATCACTGTTAAATAACAGATTATTTTCATCCTACTAAGAGAAACAACGCAAGTTGATGTTTAGTCACTGGTCTGATTTACTGACACAGACAAACATCTGACTACATGAATCATCACATTTCAGATCAGGCATTAGAATGAACACAGTTACTTACATGTTGCATTACTGTTGAACCCAGTCACTGCACAATATTTTGTAATCCTCAACGGCATGTTTATTGCTTTGTAGCTCAATGGTTTAACACTAGGCCTATGTTACATGCATGAATCGGTGGGCGGGGCTAAACAGGCAGTGATGAAGTAGGCGTTAATCTTCTTCTGCTGAGGCGGTGCTTGCCTCCCTTTGACGTCATAGATCCCCACTTTGAAAAACCTGTCGTTTGCTGGGCCTGGTGTCTATAAAAGCTTTTCTTTGACTAACAAGGAAGTTTTCAGAAACTTACAGGATATTCTTATATTACCATGACCTTTTATATATCAAAAGCTCAAGGGAAAGTTGATTTTTCAATTCATCACCCCTCAATCAATACTTTTATACTGTTTTTGGTCAGTTTTTGCAATAAATACCTGTGACTGTACTTTTATTTGCCTACGTGTTTTATATTGTTGAGAAGTGGGTAGGTTTAGGGTAGGAGTTGGGTTAGTTGCTTCAAAATATAAAAGTAGCCTATAAATATTCATAAAATCATGTCTACTTTTACAAATGCAAAGAATTAAATGCGTCTTGATCTGACGCATTGGTTAAACAACTGAAATCAATGGAGCACCCTGCGCGTCGATATAGTGACGCCTAGGGGTACCTTTAGCATCTTCATTGTGACGCGGAAGGCACTTGACAATGCTTCAGATTTTGATGCCTTGGGAGTGAGAACGGGTTTATGGATATCAGTGAGGTCAAATGGCTAGGCGCATCGTACAAACAATATTAAATAGTCCTGACATTCTGAATAGAATTGATGAGGCTCTAGGGGACAGAGAAATTAATTCCCAAAATACACAAAATGAGAGTAAAAGGCTTTTTAACCATCAAATTTTGACACAAACCAGACCAGAAACTAAAGCATTTCAGTTTTCACGGAACTGAGGCCTTACGTGGATCTGTGAACATGCAAAGAAGGTAAAAATATTGAATAAAAATGTACTCTTATATGCTATTCATCTAGCAAAGTATTTGCATTACATCACAGACATTGTTATAACTGAGTATTAATTTAATTGCCTGAAGTAAGATATGTTGTTATTTCGGAATTAGATAATGGAAATGCAAGTGCATAATTGCATTTTTTTTTATTTCTGTTAGGCGCCAAAGAAACACAGGTGGTCCTTTCTTTAGAGAAGTATATATATTTTGACCTCCCCGGAAACCTCAGTTGTCCCTGGGGGAATGTCCCACTCCTAAAGTCATTATAAGTGGAGTACAATTCCAAAACCTCAACATGTTTTGCAGCATATTCATTCTATTTATGAATCGAAACTTCAACTCAACACTGAGTAACTAAAACTCTGAGATTAGTTGCTAAAAGGTTTTTATATTGCATTTTAATAACAAATCCCTTACGAAAATGAACCATGGTTTAATAGTAAAAGTGTAGTAACCATGTTTTTTGGTGGATTGATTACCATTTGTATAACCACAGTTTTACTACAAATACCATGGTTAAACTGTAGCAAAGCCGTGGTTAATTTTCATAAGGGTTGTTTTCATAATTAAAGCTATAGATCCCCATTTGTCATTTATTTACCTTCCTGTTCTTCTTAACCTTCCATGATCCTTCATGAAACACAAAACAAATTTTAATCTCAGTCAGCATTCACTTTCATTGCATCTTTTTTTCCCCATACAGTAAAACTTAAGAGTGACATTCTGCTTAATATCTTCTTTTGTCTTCAGCGAAAGTTGTAAGGTTGTACGCGTTTGGAACATCACAAGGGTGATTAAATGGTGAAAGAAGTTTCACATCAAGTGACCTATTTTTAGCATGTATCTCATAGCAGGGCTCGCAAAATTAAAAAATCGCTGGTAGCCCTTCGGGCAGGCACTCTTCAGATTTTGGTAGCCCAAAATGAATTTAACTAGCATTAATATACAATAAAATTAATACAAAAAATATGTTTTTATGTAGAAAATTGAATAGGAGTCGAAACATTAATCAAAACCATTTTCAAAATCACAAATATTAACAATGGTATATAAAATAATCAAATTACAGTCATCAATACAAATATGCATTTGGTTCTACCTGAACTGAACTACTCTTCTTAATCTTGTCTTGTCTTTTTTAGCTGTGTAGAACTGAAACACCAACTTAAATCTATGCGCTTCTTAACATTTTAACACACACACAGACTTTCGCAGTTTTCTTCACTGTAGGCTTATAGGCTTTATTAATTTATTGTCATTTACATAGAGCGAACTTCACTCCGGACAAATCAGCATGATCAAAAACATCCGTTACACATCACATAGGCTACCCAGGATTTGTCCTGTTAAACTACTTCACTAAAACGCTCCCACATGTTACTTGATTTTCTTTCCTTTTGTTTTTAATCTGGTAAATTCTGCAAATCAGTACCAGAAGAAAAAAAATACAATAAGTTTTAAACGCGTTAACATTTCCAATCATTATGTTGGAAAATTCTTAGAATAATTTCTATTAAGCGTGTGTATATTTTTAAGTTATTAAGCAATATCTCATGTAGGGTTTTTCCTTTGTGTTTTATATACTGTCCACTAGGAGGTGCTCTAGGCATGTGTCATCCTTAATTTGTTTTCCCTGAAGAGACGCTGGTTTTGAAAACGAAAGTAAAAGAGTGACGCACGTTCGTTGCGTTTTACCATGAAACAAGAGTTCCATGTCATTAATAAAATCAACACATTAATTGTTTATCTCTCATCCACCCGCAATTAATTAAAATATTTAGTTATATTTTATTATTTGGTCTGCTCGACCAGCGGATATAACCACAATCCGCTCATCACTAACACACACGTATGGCAAGTACGTTAGCATCGGCTAAACTTCACTGCGGACAAATCAGCATGATCAAAAACATCTTGGTTACGTATGTAACCCTCGTTCCCTGAAGGAGGGATTGGAGACGTACGTCGAAACTGACCAACGAATTGGGGATCGTTTTCAGAGACCAATCTACTTTGAGTGTTTTAAAACGAGCCAATGAACATTGGCATGCGGTTCACACATTCCGCGTTCCTCCCCGCAGCGCTGGTATAAATAAGGTAGTGGAAGCGGCGCATCTTTGCTTTACCGCTGAGGAGCCGAACTAGTGACTCGGCCATTTAGCGGAGGTACAGCACCTGTGGCGATGGAACGTACGTCTCCGTTCCCTCCTTCAGGGAATGAGGGTTACATACGTAACCGAGACATTCCCTTTCAGTCAGTCACGTTTGATGTACGTCTGAACTGACCAACGAATTGGGGATCCTACCAACAAGCCACGGATGCTGGCCCTTCCAGCGCTCTGCTCGAGCTCCCTGGACCCCCCTCTGTTGGAGCGGCAAGTCAGGGCTCTAAGCAAAGAAGGTCAGTCACTGCTGTTCTGCTAGACCCACTCAGTGTGACTACTGGATAACGCTGGGAAAGTGTGCCGTCTCAGAGATGGAACGCTGCGGGCCACATCCTTAAGTGGAAGGAGAGGTGGCAGTTACACATAAGGACTAACCTGGCAGGGTAGTGCAACATATGGCAGTCTCTGAGGTGGTTCCAACCTAGTTCTAGGGGGGAAAGAACATCATCATAGACACGGGGCTAGCCAAGTAGGGTAGCTGGTACCGTGGAGGAATACACATATGGGGTCACCGTAGGGACCGTTACATATGGATACCCAGCCCACAGTTCCACATGCATACGGGTCTAGGCCTGGCGTCAGATGCCCGCAACGTCTAGAACGGGTCATTTTGCGGGCGAGTACACGGGAAGATACCGGCTCTACACAGAGGCTATAGAATCTATCGAACGTGTTAGGTGTTGCCCAGCCCGCAGCTCTACAGATATCTGTCAGGCGAGGCACCTTGAGCCAGCGCCCAGGAAGAAGCTACAGCTCTAGTTGAGTGTGCTCGCAACCCGAACGGGCAAGGCACGTCTTGTGATTGGTACGCCAAGATGATAGCAGCTGTGCGCCAGTGCATCCGTGCCGAGGGTTCCCCCGGTCAGGGAATAGTACAACTGGCAATGGGTCGAGTCTGGAGAGGCAAACAGGTCTACTTGTGCGGCTCCAAAAAGGTCCCATATCAGCTGGACCGCCTGGGGATGGAGTCGCCACTCTCCCGGAGGTGTCGACTGTCGTGAGAGCTCGTCGGCTGTTCGATTAAGTGCACCAGGGATGTGAATGGCCCGAAGCGATGCTTCTGACTCCAAAAGAGGAGATGGCGGGCGAGTTGCAGCATGCGGCGGGAGCGTAGACCACCCTGTCGGTTGATGTACGCAACGGTCGTAGTGCTGTCCGTACGGACCAGTACGTGCTTGCCATGTAGCGGCTGTAGAAACGACGGGTCTGACCACAGGCTGAAGGTTTGGTGACAGTACAGAGTAACTGGGATCCGGTAGTTGCCGCTCTGCCACACCCATCTCGGTACTTGACCGTGAAGCCAGTGCTGAAGCGGTCTCATATGAAACAATCCGAACGACGTTACCGCGGCTGCAGATGCCATATGCCCCAGGAGCCTTGGAAAAAAATTCTGTGGGACCGCTGTCCTGCCATTGAACGTATTCAAGCAGTTAAACACTGACTGGACTCGCTCCTCTGTGAGGCGCGCAGTCTGGTTGACCGAATCTAACTCCATACCGAGATAAAGGGATCCTCTGTGTGGGACAGAGTTTGCTCTTCTCTCGGTTGGCCTAAAGGCCCAACAGGCTGAGGTGACTGAGCACCATGTCCCTCTGTTCGCACAACTGATCCTGAGACTGAGCCAGTATGAGCCAGTCGTCGAGATAGTTGAGGATGCGAACACCGCGTTCTCTGAGCGGAACAATGGCTGCTTCTGCGACTTTGGTAAAGACGTGAGGCGACAGGGACAGCTCGAAGGGCAGGACTTTGTACTTATATGCCCTCCCCTCGAACGCAAAGCATAGGAACGGTCTGTGTCGAGGGAGAATTGAGACATGAAAGTACGTGTCGGAGCGGAGGCGGACGCAGGGGGACGCCCTCGGCGATGAGCAGGTGGAGGCGTTGCGGCCAACAACTGGGTGGAGTCAGCAGCTGTTCGTTGGGGCAGAATGTTTTTAAATCGCCTCCGTCTGCTTCTGGGCCACCGTGAACTGCTGGGCGAAGTTCTCGATGGCGTCGCCGAAGAGGCCAGCCTGACAGATAGGGGCGTTGAGGAACCAAACTTTGTCGGGCTCACGCATATCTGCCAGGTTTAGCAACAGGTGGCGTTCCTGGACCACTAGTGTGGACATCGCCCGACCCAGGGAGCGTGCAGTGACTTTCTTCGCCGGAGAGCGAGGTCCGTCACCGTACGCAGTTCCTGCATAACCCCTGGGTTGGAACTACCCTCGTGCATTAAGAGTGCAGTACAGAGGTGGCCTGCCAGTGGCTCTGCCACCCCACCATCAAGGGTAGTGAGAGAGGGGAAAACTTATACAGATTACAGCCATCCGGGAAATCATGGCTGTCAAGTCTGAATCTGATTCAGCATGAGCACACACTGTTATAGTGGGAATCTCAGCATCATCTTCATTTCCAGCGCATAACTGCCCTCTCTCCGATGCAGCGATTGACATCTGTCCTCTGCCAGAGCCCCAAATGAAACGCTAGGTCCCTTTTTTATAAGGACCAGCAATCTCATCTGTAAGCTACCAGCAGGCATGTGAGACAGTGAGCGTGGCCTTCAGACTCGACGGCACACAGCACCCTGAACGCTCAAGCCTTTATGAAAAAGGCAAGACGAACAACGTGCCGACGTGGTCATGTTCTCATGAGAAAACATGAACCACCCACGAACACAGTCTCAGCATGCTTGCGAAGCGATAGAGGAGTGGGGGGCCCACGGAGACGTACTTGGCGGGGAAAGCCCCACTGTAATCCTTAGGTCACCAAGGCTTATTAGCCGAAGTAGCCCTTTTCTGGAGCACCAGAAAAGAAACTAGATCGGGGAATAGGCAAAGGGACTCAACCCTGCTATGACAGGAAACAACCGCATCCAGAAACACACGGTTTGAATGACATCTTGAAAAAGACGCAGGGTCAAACCGTGTAAGCTCTTTTAGAGGAAACGCTCTGACAGTGCTGAAGCACACAGGGGAATGGCTGCCGCTCACAGCAGTTCGAAAGTGCAAGCCTGCTGTGAGCACTCAATCTCATTGAAGACGCCCAGCTATGAGCTGTGAAAACAGCTGTTTGTTCGTCAAACGTGACACGACCACCACTGACCGTGCTATATCACCCATACCATATCCAGAGACGTCAACTCCAAAGGCAGACTTGTAGTAACATTCTTCATAGGAAACAACACTGGAAATCACAGCAATTGTTCGGCTCCGAAGCAGAAAGCAAAGATGCGGTGCTTCCCCTTCCTTATTTATACCCATGCTGCGGGGAGGAGCATGGAATGCGTGAACCGCATGCCAATGTTCATTGGCTCGTTTTAAAACACTCAAAGTAGATTGGTCTCTGAAAACGATCCCCAATTCGTTGGTCAATTCTGATGTACATCGAACGTGACCGACTGAAAGGGAACATCCATGATCTTATTTTTTCTTCAGATAACAAGTCAAGAGTGTCAACAATGCAAAGCAAGAAAGGAATTTTCTTTCACTATTTAAAATAGCCCATCGGGCAGGGCCGTGATACATTTTGGTTGCCCGGCTGGAAGATATAATACCCCCGCTAGTCAGGCTAGCGATTTTGCAAGCCCTGCATAGGGCTGGACTCGACTATTCGTTCGGTGGGTTGGTATTCGATTTTCAATTTTGGGATTTGAATATTCGTTGTTTATGTTTAAA
This sequence comes from Rhinogobio ventralis, assembly GCA_039654625.1. Classification (NCBI taxonomy): domain Eukaryota; kingdom Metazoa; phylum Chordata; class Actinopteri; order Cypriniformes; family Gobionidae; genus Rhinogobio; species Rhinogobio ventralis. The sequence goes on from CM077202.1 coordinate 3,257,865, forward strand.
TGAATCTACTGCGAAATATAGGAGCTTGTTAAAACTTAAATGTGAGAGCAAACCATGGAAAAGAGAAGACTGCCATGCCACCACCAAAAAAAAAAAAAACAGCAGGAGATTTCAATGCTGATGCAGTCTGAGTCCGATGACGAAGAGAAAGAAGAACACGGAGACCGCGCAAAGAAAGAGATGGAGCAATATTTGAGAGACACTACTAAAGTACAGACGGGCCCACTTACATGGAGGAAGCCAAACACCTCCTTTGCGTTCTGTCAACTTCAACTCCTTCAAAGCGCATTTTCTCAAAAGCTGGCTACGTCGTTAATAAGACCTGAAGTTCCCTTTTACCTGAAAATGTGGACAAACTCATCTTCCTCGCACACAACATTAGGGAATGTAGGTAGTCTAAATAGGTAGCTTGTGATTTATTTGAAAGTTTGACTTTGTAAAGAAATAGTTTGTTTATTGAAATGTGAGCTGCGCTAATTGCGCTAGCCAGCCTAACGTTACCTTGTTCTATTTAGCCTATTACAGTTTGTTTTATTCTATGTAAGGGAATTCATTTAATCTTATTTAAACTGTTTGTTAAATGAAATGTGTGATGCTGTTATTGAAAGTATGCTACAAGTGTTCTTTATTTATTACAGTTAGTTCATTTATTTTTTGTTCTTCTTTTATTTAAATAGCCTACCCTTTACTGTGTCAGTAATTACTGTGCTGCTAATTTCTGATTTGGGAGTGATTTGTTTTGTCAGAAAAATGTTAGGCTACCTTATTAAAAGTATTGCTCTTAACAGACCTGTGTGTTTTGTATCACTAGTGTCCGTTTTCGAAGCATATAAGTCCTGCCCGTGTGAGACGCGTCGTTTCAGGCTTGCGCGGTTCTGTCATTTATTAAAAGTTTATTAATTCTGAACGTGTCACATATCCATTTTACACCAAATAAGACACTGCACTCCCTTGGGTCCGCAGCAACACACCCGTCACATGTGAAGTCAATTGGATGAACAGTTCTCGACATAATCAAAATGCAAACAGACAGACAGACACACAGAGATTCCCTTTATTCACTTTAGATTGCCTTTATAAGCAGTTGAACATTCCTATGACCAAATGTGAACCACCTATCGCTGTTACTGTCATTGATGATGGTCCCATCAGTAAAGGTTGTTTCACTCATCAAACACTCCCCATAAAACTCAGAGTTGGCCTGCTTGAAGAAATCTCTCTCTATGTCATATCATCACCACCAAACCCAGTTATCCTAGGACATCCTTGGTTGTCTACTCACGACCCACAGTTTTCATGGAGGGAAAATAAATCAGTCCATTGGTCACACTCACTGTCTGGTACTGCTCACCAAACTTCTGCACTACCTGTCTAGCCAAGAATCCCTTTTTATTACTAAATAACGTCCCCAATGAGTATGCTGATTTACCCAAGGTATTTAGTAAAGACAAGGCCACCAAGTTGCCACCTCATTACCCCTGGAACTGTGCCATCAACCTCCTTCCTAAAACCTCTCCCCCTAAGAGCCGTGTGTACCCACGTCCATTCCTAAAACCAAGGCCATTGAAAAATACATTAAAGAAGCCTTATCTTATGGATTTATTAGACCATCCACCTCTCCTGCAGCATCTGGATTCTTCTTTGTTGACAAGAAAGATGGCTGCTTAAGACCTTGTATTGACTATCGAGCACTCAACGAAATCACTATTAAGAATTGCCATCCCTTGCCTCTTCTTCCTTCTTCTCTGGAGCAATTACCGGAGGCCCAGTATTTCACTAAATTGGACCACAGATCTGCCTACAGTCTCATCAGAATGAATGGAAGACGGCTTTTCTCACCACCACGGGGCAATACAAGTATTTGGTTATGCCATATGGGCTGGCCAATGCACCTTCAGTTTTCCAGTCCTTCGTTAATGAAGTTTTCAGAGATCTCTTGAATCTGTATGTGATTGTCTACATAGACAATATCCTGATCTATTCACGCTCCATGGAAGAACATATCTCTAATGTAAGAACTGACTTGTCATGCTCTAGAATGATCTTTTTCTCAAGGCTGAAATGTGTGAGTGTCATGTTAGGTCAACCAAATTCCTGGGATACAATAATAGGATTTGAGATGATACCGAGGTATAAGCTGTCATGGACTGGCCCATACCCAGCACGGTCAAGGAGTTACAACAATTTCTAGGCTTTGCAAACTACCGTCGACTCATCCGTGACTTCAGTACCATAGCTGCACCTATCACCTCACTTCTTAAAGGAAAACCCAAGAAGTTAGTATGGACAGAGGCAGCTACATCAGCATTTAACAGGCTCAAGTCCAGTTTCACCACAGCTCCAATTCTTTAGCATCCAGACCCAAAACTTCCCTTTATCGTAGAGGTTGATGCCTCCGATTGTGGAATTGGTGCTGTTCTCTCTCAGTGTCATGGAACAGCAGTTACACCCCTGTGCATTCTTCTCACAGAAGTTAACTCTGGCAGAAAGCAAATATGATTGGTAACAAGGAATTACTATCTATCAAGGCTTGAAGAATGGAGACACTGGCTTGAAGGCACACTTCATCCCTTTCAAGTCATTACAGACCACAAAAAAACTAGATTATATCAAGGATGCCAAGCGTTTGAATCTTCACCAGACAAGATGAGTACTCTTTTTCACTCGTTTCAATTTCACAGTCACATACCGTTTAGGGAGCAAAACTAGTAAGGCAGATGCATTGACTCGTATCTATGAATCTGTTGATTCACAGATCTTGCCACCTTCTATCATCATCACACCCATCCGGTGGGATATTATGGAAGAAATTCAACATTTCCAACACAAAGAGCCATCCCCTCCAGATTGCCCAGCTGGAAAAATCTACGTCTTCGTACAAGAATCATTCAGTGGGTCCACACATCCATTACTTATGGACAATAATTATGTAACTGCATGTCAGATCTGTGCTCAGTCACGAACACCTCGACAACTGCCTGCAAGACTTTTAGAACCACTTCCTATTCCCCAACGACCCTGGTCACATATGTCCATTGACTTTGTTACTGATCTACATAACTTCTAAGGATTCACCACCATCATGGTCTCCATCGACCGCTTCTCTAAGTCTTGTCGTCTCATTCCATTGAAAGGTAAACCCACTGTCATGGAAACTGCCCACGTTCTGTTCAATCAAGCCCTTCATTTGACTTTATACACTCACCTAAAGGATTATTAGGAACACCATACTAATACTGTGTTTGACCCCCTTTCGCCTTCAGAACTGCCTTAATTCTACGTGGCATTGATTCAACAAGGTGCTGAAAGCATTCTTTAGAAATGTTGGCCCATATTGATAGGATAGCATCTTGCAGTTGATGGAGATTTGTGGGATGCACATCCAGGGCACGAAGCTCCCATTCCACCACATCCCAAAGATGCTCTATTGGGTTGAGATCTGGTGACTGTGGGGGCCATTTTAGTACAGTGAACTCATTGTCATGTTCAAGAAACCAATTTGAAATGATTCAAGCTTTGTGACATGGTGCATTATCCTGCTGGAAGTAGCCATCAGAGGATGGGTACATGGTGGTCATAAAGGGATGGACATGGTCAGAAACAATGCTCAGGTAGGCCGTGGCATTTAAACGATGCCCAATTGGCACTAAGGGGCCTAAAGTGTGCCAAGAAAACATCCCCCACACCATTACACCACCACCACCAGCCTGCACAGTGGTAACAAGGCATGATGGATCCATGTTCTCATTCTGTTTACGCCAAATTCTGACTCTACCATCTGAATGTCTCAACAGAAATCGAGACTCATCAGACCAGGCAACATTTTTCCAGTCTTCAACTGTCCAATTTTGGTGAGCTCGTGCAAATTGTAGCCTCTTTTTCCTATTTGTAGTGGAGATGAGTGGTACCCGGTGGGGTCTTCTGCTGTTGTAGCCCATCCGCCTCAAGGTTGTGCGTGTTGTGGCTTCACAAATGCTTTGCTGCATACCTCGGTTGTAACGAGTGGTTATTTCAGTCAAAGTTGCTCTTCTATCAGCTTGAATCAGTTGGCCCATTCTCCTCTGACCTCTAGCATCAACAAGGCATTTTTGCCCACAGGACTGCCGCATACTGGATGTTTTTCCCTTTTCACACCATTCTTTGTAAACTCTAGAAATGGTTGTGCGTGAAAATCCCAGTAACTGAGCAGATTGTGAAATACTCAGACCAGCCCGTCTGGCACCAACAACCATGCCACGCTCAAAATTGCTTAAATCACTTTTCTTTCCCATTCTGACATTCAGTTTGGAGTTCAGGAGATTGTCTTGACCAGGACCACACCCCTAAATGCATTGAAGCAACTGCCATGTGATTGGTTGATTAGATAATTGCATTAATGAGAAATTGAACAGGTGTTCCTAATAATCCTTTAGGTGAGTGTATTTGTTGATGTGTGGACAGGAAGGGCAGATGGATAGGTTTGATTTTCAAGACTTGCCAGATAATGAAGTGCAGTTAAAGTTGCAACAGGTGGCCTATTATCACCTATATATTTAACCTGAAGAACAATTAAAGGGTAATATAATGTTGTCTAAAACTGGTCTTTTTAGGTCCAGCAGTGCAAAAGTGTGGGAGACCTAATTTCACTGAAGGCCTCTCTTGGTGACTGGATTGCAGAATGTGGAGTACCCTGGATCTACAATGCTGGCCTTCCTGAAATGCCCAGAGTTTACAGCCTGGTCACTAAACACTTCATTTATTTTAGGTATAAGAAGCCTACATATCTTAAGTCAATATGAAACTGTAATGTAGTCATGAAACCTGGAACAATTTAATAACTGTGCAGTTAAAATTTAAATGATATTTGTATGTTGTTTGTTTGTTACCCCAGGCCTGCTTGCATGATTTCAGTTTAAAGGCAGGAATGAATTCAAGTGGATCCCTTTGGCAGACAGTGGAAAACAACTGGGTGGCATTCAAGCCTCTGTTCACTAACACACAGAAGACACTGTCAAGAAGTGAGTTTAAAACCCTTCTTGTTGTGAACTGGAGTGATAAAGGCAGCAACCACAAACGGACTGAAGAGGAGACCATCTTTGTTTACTCAACAGCATTTGGGGTAGGTGGTAATATAATTCATGCATTTTGATTTATAATGTTGGTTTATGAGCTTCGTTGTTGTTTCACTGATGTTGTATAATTGACTTCTACACACAAGAGGATGGATGCTGAAGACTGCCTTATGCATCAACTTCAACTTCAAATTCAATGGTGCTTTTTTTACCAAGAGGTGTTCTTGATTAGAAAACCTGCTTATAGATGCAGTAAAAGGCTCAGTTGGGTTTGGGAAATGTTAGATCTTGTATCATATTCTTAATCTTGCTCTTGATCATGCTCCATATTATGGCGAGGGGGGTGTGGTTCAGCGAGGTCTGCTGTGGGAGATAGTCAGGAGATGAGCGCTGAGTAAGTAGGTCAAGTGCAAAATGACAAAATGACACCATTTGTCTTGCTGCAGTAATTGCTGTGGAGAGCCTGGATAAGAGCCCCCGGGAAACAGGAAGTAGAGAGCGAGAGAGACTTGCTGCAACACCGTTATTGCCTTGTATTTTGACTGAGAAGAGTTTATTGAAGCGTGACTGTTTGTTTTGAGTAAATAAAGCACGAGCCTCAGTAAAGTCAACCCTGTCTTCTTTTTTCCTTATCTTGAACATTGTTACAAATATATTAAAGGAATGGCTCACCCCAAAATGAAAATCCCACAATTTACTCACCCTCAAGCCATCCTAGGTGTACATGATTCTTTCAGCCGAACACAGTTATATTAAATGGCTCTTACCAGCTTTTGAAGCTCCAAAAACGCATTCATCCATCATAAAAATAATCCACACGGCTCCAGGGTGTTAAAGTACATCTGAAGCGAAGCCATTGGTTTTTGTAAGACAAATATCCATATTTAAAACTTTATGAACGGCCGTATGCGTGAATCCTTGTGTCGTATGTGTAAATTCTCATTATGTGTAACGTGATGATAGATGGTTAAAAACAAATATGTAGTGCTGTATTTCACGGTTTCCATCATCTGATAAGGAATCCAGCGATGTTCGAAGGTTATCAGTTTCTGCAACACTAAAGACGGGCATACACTGTGATTTTTGTGTGATTTCAGCAAGGTTACCTACTCCCAGTGTACGAGTAGATCGCATGCGATGTAAAGCCAAAGCTCGTAATTATTGTGCTCACACTGTGCAGTCCAATCGTCGAGCTCGACTTGACTGCTCACACTATACGTGTGAAATATGCGCGATAAACCCACGTGCCTAGTTGTGGCGATAGACCATGGTGTAGGCTATTATAGAGAGATAGCCTATGCTCAAATGCATCAGCTATCGACATCAAGAGGATTTAGCATTTCCAATTTATGTATTCAATTATTATTATTGTTGTTAGGTTAGGCCTACTTTTATTATTAAATTGACATGAACAATTTCAATTTCATAACGCATCAATGCTGACACGCTGCATAATAAAAGAGATAGATTAGCTTAATCATTAAAATTTAATTATTTAAAAACATTTAGGCCGATTATAGGCTCAAAATTTCACTAGGCTATATGGGCCGAAAGCTTGTCAGATTTTATTTTCACTTTCTGTAGTGAATAATTGACTGGGTTTGAGACTTCACCGACATTAGGCTACTCTCACGCACATTGCGTTTGCAAATTTAAGTTTGCACATTGGGTGATATTCACTGACTCGCCTTCATGATTCAAAACGAGAAAAAAAATTCAATATTGCGTTGTGACTTTTTTTTTTTATCACCAATTGTCGAATGATGGACAACGGTTCACATTTCCCGTGATCATAAAATTAAGTAAATATTATATAATAGTAAATAAAAGTAGAAAAATAGTAAATAAAGTGTGAAAGTGAAACAAGTAAATTAATGATCAAGTAGGCTAGCTAAATTAATAAAAGAGGCACTGGATATCTACACGGGAAGACATGGATTATCCATTTTACAACACAAACCGGAGGCATGCAACAGTTTGTTAAATTGCTGCTATTTGATAGCTGCCTACAGAACTTAAAGATCTCCCTCTTTTCATTTTCTTTCTTGCTGCATTAAAGATGAAATGGTTAAACTTCTGCTTTCGCGCAGGCGCAGTGAGAGGAAAATAGGGCAATCAGTTCGTAGCTCTGCTTCAGCTGTGCGATACCCGCACGAGGGGCAACCAGAATTTCTGACATGCCAGAAATTCATCCAAACGACGATGCACAAACGCCGCACGACATAGCTGATAATCGGCCCGACCCAAAAAAGAGTCGCACGAGTCAGAATTCGGCTCAAAATCGGACGAAAATCACACAGTGTATGCCCAGCTTAACTCTAAAAGTGCTTTCTGGAACTGTGATGGCCTGTGTGTCATTCTCATATTCACCTACAAAGTCAATGCCATAGTCTATGACAGATACATTAAAGGGGTCCTATTATGCTTTTTCAACTTTAGTTAGTGTGTATGTTGCTGTTTGAGCATAACAAATATCTGCAAGTTTACAGAGCTCAAAGCCCACTCTAAAGCGAGATATTTTATTTGACAGAATTCACTTTCCAAGAACTACATCAAACGGCTTGTTAGTACTAGGCTATGTGTTTTTTCCATATCTTCTGAAGTCACAATGTTACTCATTTAAATAATCCCTGCCCACGGTATTCGCAAAAAGGGCTAGTTGAGCTGCTGCTATGTCAAAGAGATGCTGTTTTTTCCCAACCCATTTCCAAAAGTCATTTGTTTGACCTTCCTAATGCTGACTTAACTTGGTTAAAATGAATTTTTCCTGAACTAGGGATGGGCGATACCACTTATTTTGTTTTCGATACGATACCGATACATTCAAGGCCAGTATCACTGATATCGATACGATACTTCTAAACTGAACTTTTACATTATTAAATTATTAAAATGACAGAGTAAAATGGGTAAAGATACCCACTTAACATTATATTTGAAAGGCATTTTAACATTCAATACACCTTAATTGCAACCTATTAGATCATATTTTTGTTTACACATGGCTATGTTTTACTTGTAGTGGTAACCATGGGAATCTACAAATACTAGTTGAACTACGGTCACTGTAGTAAAAAATAAACATTGGTTCTTTTTCACAAGGGATTGCCAGTGACAGGTCAGTGCACCCATAAAATGCAATATTAACAACATTAACACCCATAAAAAGATTTATATTAATTAGTTACAGAATAGAACACGATCTATATAAACTTTTAACATTAAATTTATAGAGTGTAATTGCACTATGTAGGCTACAATTTCTATTTGTTTATTGTGAAATAACTCAAACATATGTTTTTTCTGTCTTCTGATGAGTATTGTTCTGGGCTGCGTTTCCAAAAGCATCAATGGTTTCTTATGATACTTTTGCGACACGCAGCCCTGTTTGAATATGTTGCGGGTACAGGACCTCTGCATCAGCTAGCAGTTAACTGTTTAGCAACCTGAAGCTGTCTGTAGAACGATGAAATAAAGACAAGACAAAGATGTGCTTGTGATCAGCTCCGGTCTTGCTGTGTCATATTTTCTCAAAAATATTCACAGTAATACAAATAGAATTGTTCACAAATACACTATATCTCAATAAACCACTTCCTATGTTCAAATCTTCACTGATTCAGTCTCTTTCTTGTTTTTACATAATGCATTCATGAAAATCTATTCATTAATCAATCATTATATTACTCATTTGCATCTTCAAAAATACTATTCAATGTTAGATTAGATTAGATTAGATTCAACTTTATTGTCATTGCACAAGTACAGGTACAAGGCAACGAAATGCAGTTTAGGTCTAACCAGAAGTGCAATAGCAGCAAGTGCAGGATATACAGTGGTTTCATAAGTGCAGGACATGAATATGTACTGAATATAATATACAGATGGCTATTACTATAAACAGAATTTACAGATAGATGTATATAATGATATGTTAGGCTAAGTTGGGCAGTATAGCAATGGACGATATAGTGCAAATGAGCATATTCCAGTTAGGTATAGTAGTGCAGAATGCATATATGTACCGGTGTTACTGTAATAAACAGTCGATAGTGCAAATGAACATCCAGTAGTGCAAATAACAAAGTGAAGGCAGATGTGAGGGGGGAGAGGAAGGTTAGCAGTATATAAGGGGAGTGGGATCAACGAGGGTTAGAGTTCAATAAAGAGACAGCTCTGGGAAAAAAACTGTTCTTTAGTCTGCTGGTCCTGGTCCGGAGGCACCTGAAACGCCTACCGGAGGGCAGGAGAGAAAACAGTTTGTGGGCTGGGTGAGAGGAGTCCTTAAGGATTCTGCGAGCTCGATGCAGACAGCGTTTCCTCTGGATGTGGTCGATGGCAGGTAGTGGAGTCCCTGTGATGCGCTGGGCGGTTTTCACCACCTGCTGCAGTGCCTTGCGCTCTGCAACAGAGCAGCTCCCATACCATACTGTAACACAGTTGGTCAGGATGCTTTCTATTGCGCAGCGATAGAAGTTCACCAGTATAGCCGAGGATAGCTGATTCTTCCTCAGTGTCCTCAGGAAGAAAAGACGCTGGTGAGCCTTCTTGACCAGGCTGGAGGTGTTGGTTGTCCAGGACATGTCCGCCGAGATGTGGATCCCCAGGAACTTGAAACTGGAGACACGCTTAACAGCCATTCCATTGATGTGGATGGTGTCGTGTGTGCCTCTTGACTCTTTCCTGAAGTCCAAGATGAGTTCCTTCATTTTGGTGGTGTTGAGGAGCAGATTGTTTTCAGTGCACCATGTGGCCAGATGCTGGATCTCCTCCCTATAGGCAGTCTCATCGTTGTTGCTGATGAGTCCAATCACCGTAGTGTCGTCCGCAAACTTGACGATGGAGTTAGATCCATACACAGGCTTGCAATCGGAGGTGAAGAGGGAGTAGAGAAATGGGCTTAGCACACAGCCCTGTGGTACACCAGTATTAAGTGTGATGGAGGTGGAGCAGGTGGAGCCTGATCGAACACTCTGGGGTCTGTTGGTCAGGAAGTCCAATATCCAGTTGCACACTGAGGTGTTGATGCCCAGGTCTCCAAGTTTGGCTATTAACTTGGTTGGGATAACAGTGTTGAATGCTGAGCTGAAGTCAACAAACAGCATACGTGCATACGTGTTCTTATTGTCCAGATGTGTGAGCACAGAGTGCAATGCCAAGGAAACTGCATCCTCTGTGCTCCTATTGCTACGGTAGGCAAACTGGTGTGAGTCCAATGTGGATGGTAGAGAGGCTTCCTGTTGCATTCACAGTTCAAATCAACTCACAATATCATGTGTTCAAACACGACGTTTTTGTACGTTTTCCCTTTAAAGACCTTTCAAAAGCATCTTAAAGTAGATTAAACATCATATTTACTTGTATGAGAAACATATTCAATCACATTCACCTTCAACCAACACGTGTCACATACATAGCATTCAGTCATTGAAGGATTTAACACTTTAAACTTTATCAAAGGTCATCAATGTACAACGTTTGATATACTCCGACATGTATTCTTTCAACATCCATTTCAATTAAAACGTTAAAACACTCAACTAACCTGTAGAACGATGAAATAAAGACAAGACAAAGATGTGCATGTGATCAGCTCCGGTCTTGCGGTCTTATGGCGTGCAACGCCGCAGACTTATAGCGACACACCGCACTCAGATAGCACCCTCTAGCGGTCTGGTAGTACCATCATTCCCTTCAATGTATTTTAACATACAAGAAGTATATATTAAAATACATAAATTGTGAAGAACCATTAATTTGGGCGTCACAAATACAGTGTCATCAGTGAGCGAACGTTCTCTCTGTGATTGATTGGTTCTGTCTCGCAGCATTTGCGTGCGTTCAGAATCAGATCATGGGCTGAATCTGAAATTGCCCTCTATACCCTTAAATAGGGAATTATTTGAGGGGACAGCCATTTGTAGTGGTGTCCGAAACCATAGTGGATGTTATTGAGTGCACTCATTTAATCCCACATTGCACCGCGATGTACACTCAACGGCTGTCCGAATTCACTCACTCGTTTTCATTCACTCCTTCAAGTGAACTGCATTAGTGGACTAACGTAGGGAATAGTGAATGAGGGTTTAGGGGGCGATTTCAGATTCAGCCATGGTTCAGATGAGCAGGAAAATAGTCCTATACTGCACAATTATTTGCTTACATAGGTTACTCATATTGTATGCATTAAATAATCTTTTTAAATAAACAAAATTACTGGTAAAAAAAAAATATATATATTTTTATTTGAGTATCAATACTTTGCGATACTCACGTCAGTATCGATATATCGATACTTCATATCGATACGCCCAACCCCATCCTGAACATTATAACCCCATCAACATACAGGGAGTGCAGAATTATTAGGCAAGTTGTATTTTTGAGGATTAATTTTATTATTGAACAACAACCATGTTCTCAATGAACACAAAAAACTCATTAATATCAAAGCTGAATATTTTTGTATCAATATTTTAAGTAGTTTTTAGTTTTAGCTATTTTAGGGGGATATCTGTGTGTGCAGGTGACTATTACTGTGCATAATTATTAGGCAACTTAACAAAAAACTAATTTATACCCATTTCAATTATTTATTTTTACCAGTGAAACCAATATAACATCTCAACATTCACAAATATACATTTCTGACATTCAAAAACCAAACAAAAACAAATCAGTGACCAATATAGCCACCTTTCTTTGCAAGGACACTCAAAAGCCTGCCATCCATGGATTCTGTCAGTGTTTTGATCTGTTCACCATCAACATTGCGTGCAGCAGCAACCACAGCCTCCCAGACACTGTTCAGAGAGGTGTACTGTTTTCCCTCCTTGTAAATCGCACATTTGATGATGGACCACAGGTTCTCAATGGGGTTCAGATCAGGTGAACAAGGAGGCCATATCATTAGATTTTCTTCTTTTATACCCTTTCTTGCCAGCCACGCTGTGGAGTACTTGGACGCGTGTGATGGAGCATTGTCCTGCATGAAAATCATGTTTTTCTTGAAGGATGCAGACTTCTTCCTGTACCACTGCCTGAAGAAGGTGTCTTCCAGAAACTGGCAGTAGGACTGGGAGTTGAGCTTGACTCCATCCTCAACCCGAAAAGGCCCCACAAGCTCATCTTTGATGATACCAGCCCAAACCAGTACTCCACCTCCACCTTGCTGGCGTCTGAGTCGGACTGGAGCTCTCTGCCCTTTACCAATCCAGCCACGGGCCCATCCATCTGGCCCATCAAGACTCACTCTCATTTCATCAGTCCATAAAACCTTAGAAAAATCAGTCTTGAGATATTTCTTGGCCCAGTCTTGACGTTTCAGCTTGTGTGTCTTGTTCAGTGGTGGTCGACTTTCTGCCTTTCTTACCTTGGCCATGTCTCTGAGTATTGCACACCTTGTGCTTTTGGGCACTCCAGTGATGTTGCAGCTCTGAAATATGGCCAAACTGGTGGCAAGTGGCATCTTGGCAGCTGCACGCTTGACTTTTCTCAGTTCACGGGCAGTTATTTTGCGCCTTGGTTTTTCCACACGCTTCTTGCGACCCTGTTGACTATTTTGAATGAAACGCTTGATTGTTCGATGATCACGCTTCAGAAGCTTGGCTGTTTTAAGACTGCTGCATCCCTCTGCAATATATCTCACTATTTTTGACTTTTCTGAGCCTGTCAAGTCCTTCTTTTGACCCATTTTGCCAAAGGAAAGGAAGTTGCCTAATAATTATGCACACCTGATATAGGGTGTTGATGTCATTAGACCACACCCCTTCTCATTACAGAGATGCACATCACCTAATATGCTTAATTGGTAGTAGGCTTTCCAGCCTATACAGCTTGGAGTAAGACAACATGCATAACGAGGATGATGTGGTCAAAATACTCATTTGCCTAATAATTCTGCACTCCCTGTAGTGTTGATATAGTAAAAGCTTTTGTAAGGTTGTTCACCACCCCTTAGGACAATTAACCATAGTTTTGAGATCAGTTACTGTTTATATTACCATAGTTTTCTGACAAATATCATGAATAAATGGTGTATAACTTCTTATCTAAAATATATAAGAAAATTACAACAAAACAAACAAAAAAAACACACTCTGAAACTTCCTGTGAAATCTGTGCTTGCAAAGTCCATGCATGAAATTCGTTCTGGAGAATACGCTTGTTTGTTAACAAGAAGTCTGAATCAGGCTTGAATTGGTTTGAAATTGACATAATCCTTAATATTTACACCTGAGCAGTTTTTGGAGGGGGCGTAACATTTCCTGAACACGCGCTTATTGCTAACCAATCACAACACATTCGTATTTCGGAAGGAGCGTCATCAAAAACAACGCGTTCGAGCCAGACTGGGGAAAAAGGAGCTGCAATAATGTAAAATATGTGAAAAATAATGTGTTTTTCGAACAATCAAAGCATATTTTAGTACACCCCAAAAACAAAGTCAAGACTTGGCTCAATAATCATACCATAATGCCAGTAGACTCATAGCACACTCTGTTCTCAGACTGTGATAATCCCATTGTCTGACAACAGGACTGTTGAATTCCCCCAAGAAAGATGTAGAGCTAAGACCATAAGTGCATCTCATTATCTGGGTGTACAATGTCCACATACTCCATGTACTAAAACAGCTGCCGATACAACCCTGTTCACATCCTCCCAGAGACACAATAAAACTTCCTTGGTCTGTGACTCTTTTTTTCTATCATGTACCGTTCAACATATACTTCCAGACCTCTGTCTTCCCGTACTCTTAAAAGGCAAACCAAATTGAGAGACACCATGACAACACTGTGTTGGTATGATTATTTGTGGCACATCTCAATTAAATAACTGTTCTGCTGAATCCATCGATGCAGCCGTGAAGAACAAAAATCACCATGCAATCGGTTTGTGGTTAAGAGTCAATATACCTTGAAGAGAAAGAAAATGGGGTTTAATTAGATAACTGAATGATTTGAAGCATAGGTAATAATTGCAGGCTACCACTTTTTAGTGTATAAAACATGATTTGATTTTATACTTGCGCTCAGTTGCTTGGCTGCTTAAAACAGACGTTGTCAATTTTATTCACATGATGTTAACAATGTTGTGTTCATTCTTTCATCTCCTATAACTGCAATTCAAGCTACTGAACTAAATTGTCTGTAAACATAATTTTCAGGCATTATTTTTATTCTTAAATCATTTGTGTAGTCTGTTGAAAAATGAAATTGAGACAAATATGGGACACACTGCAATAGGAACAAATTCTTACTACTGATCTGTCAGAATCAGTGTTACAATATTGCATTGTCCTGTTTACATACCATAAATGATTTGATCCTCTCACATTGCACAGTCTTCTTCTAATAAGATGTCTTCTGTGAATCAAAAGTTGAACCTTGAACAGAAGCATAGACTCACTAAACAGCGGATTACACAAACAAAGCTAGACAGGGAACAGTGGTAACATGAGGACTATTTATACACAAAGACTAATGAGCAATAAGAAACACCTGTAAACAATCAAGACAAACAAATCACAAAACAGAACAGAGTAACACATGAACTGAACAACCAATCAGAACATTACACATGAGACACAGGGCTGTGCAATCATAGACATAATACATACATAGACGCCCTATTGGCCGCTTAGGACGTTGCTGCGATACGCAAACGTGTCCGCCATATTGCTGAGGGCAAGACTGTGCTGTAAACAAGTGCAAGTGAGCTGCGGTTTTTCTGGATTAAAACAAAAATAACGTTTACATTTATTAACCGATTTCAGTGTACAAAAAGTTCCATCTCTAGTTATTTAAAATCTCAATAGTTAGACTTATACAATATTTATTTTAATAAGGAATTGTCAAAGTTCAGGCTTGTCATGTATTTGGCTTTTTATTCCTGGATAAGAATTGTGAAGACTGACATACTGAGATATAATTTAATTTTCACATTATTATTGTGGAAAAAGCATGTTCTGTCTTTAACCCGATTTTTAGCTTTTCTTGTGCTTAGAATTGACCGTCATTGAGAAAATTAAACTAATTACAAATCACACTGGCAGGCTGCTTTCTGTATTTTTATAGCACTAACATGATAGATATTTACAGATAGATACTCCAAATATACAATAACAAAGATAACTGATGGATTATTTATGTTAATGCACATGATATGCAAATAGTAAATATAAGATAAAGTGAGAAGTAATAGTAAATAGTTTAGTGTATATAATATAGTCAATCAAATAAACAAACCGTATACAGCAAATAAAATTGTAATGAATAGTATAATTATATATATATACAAAAAGATAGATAGATAGATAGATAGATAATGGCGTATAGTTTATGTATAATACTATAATAATACCAATAGAATATGAAATATCAATTACAGAATATAGACAATAATAAAAATAATACGTTAAATAGTGCTAGTTAATAGTAAAATAATTTAACAGCATAAATATAGAATAATATTTAGATTTCAGGAAATTTACTTTATAATATAAAATATAATATAAGCTAAAACTATAATATAAATCATGTCAACTCATGTCACAACTTTCACATCCAAGTTAACTAGCGGCATCGCTAGCTGTTTTAGTCTGACTGACTCCGGTGGCCAACTAACGTTACTGACAAAATACAACCAGAAACAAATGTCCAGTCTTACTTGTGAAAGGCAATTCCCAGAGACCTGTTTTCAATTGTGCGGCGATTTGTACAGACCTACGCAGCACACGAAGCAGGCATTTCTCCCAATTCCAGTTATGAGAGTTATGGGAAAGTTGCCCTCCACAATATGTCGGCGCCGTTGAAGTACGATCCAGCTGCCAATAGGGCGTCTATGTATTTATTATGTCTATGTGTGCGATATGACGATATATATATATATATATCGGATGGACGAAATAAAAAGTCTATTGTTTCATATTATACTCTATCATTTATTTCGTGGTGTTGCAAAATACATTGTTTATGGCAATACTTTTTCAAAATTTGGATGACTGCAATCTTACACGCCACCACGAGTATGCAGGCAGAAACGTGAAAAACAGCATGGCGAGTGAAGGGGAGACAGAACCGGGTGGCACCGAGCAGCAGTCGGTGTTCGTGTCACACCGCATCAGCCCAAATATACACTCACCTAAAGGATTATTAGGAACACCTGTTGAATTTCTCATTAATGCAATTATCTAATCAACCAATCACATGGCAGTTGCTTCAATGCATTTAGGGGTGTGGTCCTGGTCAAGACAATCTCCTGAACTCCAAACTGAATGTCAGAATTGGAAAGAAAGGTGATTTAAGCAATTTTGAGCGTGGCATGGTTGTTGGTGCCAGACGGGCCGGTCTGAGTATTTCACAATCTGCTCAGTTACTGGGATTTTCACGCACAACCATTTCTAGAGTTTACAAAGAATGGTGTGAAAAGGGAAAAACATCCAGTATGCGGCAGTCCTGTGGGCGAAAATGCCTTGTTGATGCTAGAGGTCAGAGGAGAATGGGCCGACTGATTCAAGCTGATAGAAGAGCAACTTTGACTGAAATAACCACTCGTTACAACTGAGGTATGCAGCAAAGCATTTGTGAAGCCACAACACGCACAACCTTGAGGCGGATGGGCTACAACAGCAGAAGACCCCACTGGGTACCACTCATCTCCACTACAAATAGGAAAAAGAGGCTACAATTTGCATGAGCTCACCAAAATTGGACAGTTGAAGACTGGAAAAATGTTGCCTGGTCTGATGAGTCTCGATTTCTGTTGAGACATTCAGATGGTAGAGTCAGAATTTGGCGTAAACAGAATGAGAACATGGATCCATCATGCCTTGTTACCACTGTGCAGGCTGGTGGTGGTGGTGTAATGGTGTGGGGGATGTTTTCTTGGCACACTTTAGGCCCCTTAGTGCCAATTGGGCATCGTTTAAATGCCACGGCCTACCTGAGCATTGTTTCTGACCATGTCCATCCCTTTATGACCACCATGTACCCATCCTCTGATGGCTACTTCCAGCAGGATAATGCACCATGTCACAAAGCTCGAATCATTTCAAATTGGTTTCTTGAACATGACAATGAGTTCACTGTACTAAAATGGCCCCCACAGTCACCAGATCTCAACCCAATAGAGCATCTTTGGGATGTGGTGGAACGGGAGCTTCGTGCCCTGGATGTGCATCCCACAAATCTCCATCAACTGCAAGATGCTATCCTATCAATATGGGCCAACATTTCTAAAGAATGCTTTCAGCACCTTGTTGAATCAATGCCACGTAGAATTAAGGCAGTTCTGAAGGCGAAAGGGGGTCAAACTCAGTATTAGTATGTTGTTCCTAATAATCCTTTAGGTGAGTGTATGTTTCATGTCTAAAGTAGCAGCGCAACAGTAATTAGTGTAGCTTGTAGCTCTCTCTTTTGGTGAAATAATTACTACACAGTTGCTCTGGTAACCTGCAGGGTGTTTCTCAAACGGAAGGCTGCATATCTCGGCTGCCATGTCATCAAAAGTTGCTGAAGGCCATCGTCCTGAAGTCAATGTTTTTTTAATGTGATTTTGGTTAAATGGCTGAAATAAGGTTTGTGGTGAACACAAGCTCTCGACACTTTCACGTTTTATTTTACAACATAAAATACATCAGTATTACCCCACTTTTGATTTTGTGAAGCTGTTATGTGTCTTGAAAAGGCGGTTGCTAACAAGTGGCTAAATGGGACTACAGAGGCTGTCGGGAGATTAAATGTCATCACGCTGAACAGGTAATCTCGTTATGCTTATAATTGTGCTCTTATAAACTATTCTAACTCAAACTTTCTGGGAAAAATGTTTTTAGATAAAAACTGAGTTGTCGGAAGCTTAGTGATGGTGACATCATGTGACGTGGTGTAGTTTGTTATGGCCTACCTTTAGGTTTTTACTTCTGGTAACTGCATTTCCCTTTCAGTCGGTCACGTTCGACGTACGTCGGACGTCACCGACGAATTGGGATCACTTCTGGGAGCCCCTATCAACTTCGAGATATAGAGAACGGGCCAATGGCCATTGGCGTGCGAGATTTGCATCTCGCGCTCCGCCCCGCGCTGCGGGTATAAACAGGAGGCGAATGCAGCGCACTATTGTCATTCACTTCGGAGCCGAACACGATGTTGACGAAGGAGACTGTTCCTGCTTCAGCAGAGAGAGAAAGAGAGAGAACGAGAGAAGACGCTTCTTTGAGTGCTGGGAGAGAAGGCACGATCAGCGGCGGCCGCGAGCTCACTGATACAGTGATAAACTGCTGTTTTTACAGCACTGTTGGTTTGGTGAGGGCATTCCCAACGGTGAGTGCATACACAGGCTGCACTATTCTCCTGTGTTTTGCCGCGGTCATTCCTGGGTGCTTCAGCACATTTAAAAGAGATTTCTTCTAAAAGAGCAGCGCGGGTGTGACACTGCGTCTTTTTCAAGACGTCATTCCACCTGTGCGTTTCTGGATACGGTTGTTTCCTGTCCTTTGACGGCCACGATCCCTCTCGCATAAGCATGTTGAGATTGTGTTCGTGGGTGGTTCATCTTCTCTCTTGAGAGCATGACCACGTCGGCGCGTTGTTCATCTTGCCTTCTTCATAGGGGCTTGAGTGTTCAGCGCGTCGTGTGCCGTCTCGACGGCCACGCTCACGGTCTTACATGCCTGCTGGTAGCTTACAGGTGGGATTGCTGGTTCCAAAAAAAATAAAAAAATAAATAAAGGGGACCTAGCGTTTCATCTGGGGCTCTAGCAGAGGACAGATGTCAATCGCTGCATCGGAGAGAGGGCTGTTATAAGCTGGAAATGAAGATGATGCTGAGTTTCCCACTATAATGGTGTGTGCTCATGCTGAATCAGATTCAGACTTGACAGCCATGCTTTCCTGGGTGGCTGAGGCGTAGTGCAACGCGTAAATCGCCTTGCCCGCCCCCTTGCCTTTTTCCCGGATGTGCATTGGAAAGCTTTGGCAGTGTGGAACTATTTGGTGCCAAAATATGGGGTGCCAATGGTGCCATAATCTGGATAAAGTTTTCCTCTCTCTCACTACCCTCATCGGTGAGGTAGCAGTGCCACTGGCAGGCCACCTCCACCCTGCGCTCTTAGTGCACGAGGGTAGTTCTGAGCTGAGGTTGAGCTGCGCACAGTGACTGATTTACATTTAAAGTCACAGCGCTGGCCCTTGGCCAGACTATGTCCACCCTGGTCCAGAAACACCCTTGGGCTACCTTGCAGGGGTGTGAGACGTCGCCAGAGTACGCTCTCTCGATGCTCACATCTCACAAGGTGACCCTTTTCGGCGACACTGTCGGTGACTGTGCAGCAGTCCTCCACAGTGCAAAGCAGATGGAAGCCCTCAGTCTACTCGCCATGGGCATCCCACGATGCCACCCGTCTTGGCTGCCAGTCAGCTGAGACGGGTGACCTGGTCTTGGTTGAAGCTGCTCTTCACCGGAGGAGGGCCGGGTGGAGAATCATTGCTAAATTTTGTTCCGCCACCGGTGTTACAGCCAGTGGTACCCAAATTTTTAAGAGCAGTTCCAATACCTCTGGGTCTCGGGAGTTCAGGAATGGCAGCGTGTGACGCTATGAAGCCGCGCCGCTCTCATTCCCCTCCCCACAAGAGGGCGAGAATGGCAGTGTGCGACGCCGGGGAGCCTCGCCACTCTCATTCCCCTCTTCTCAGCGGTGTGAGGACGGCAGTGCGCGACGCTATGCCTCGCCACTCTTGTTCCCCGCTGAGGAAGGAGGTGAGGTAGGAGGTGTGTGACGCCACAAAGCCTTGCCACTCTCTGCCCCTCCTTCAGTCGCCAGCGGACCGCAGCGTATGGCTTGAGAACGCTACCATGCCTTCTCTCATACCCTCCGTCCAACCGTGGGGGCAGGTAGGTGCTGCGTGCGCACTCAGACCCCACTTCAGGACGCTGTGCCTCTTGGGTCGGGTCCCTGCTCTCCACTTCGCTGCCCTACTGCGGGTACGTCTGTGGGGCGGTTGTGTTCATGGTATGGTTTCTGGAAGCCTAGCTAGCACTTTCGGGACGGTCCCGCTGACTCACTTTGCACCACCAGGCTCGGCTATGCAATTCAGTTCGCACGGCATCCTCCCAAGTTCTGGGCGTCCACTTCACTGTTGTGTGGAGCTGCGACGCCCATCTTGCGGAAAGAGATCGAAGTCCTACTGGCGAAGGACGCGATTGGAGCCGGTCCCTCCAGCCGACATGAAGTTGGGGTTCTATAACTCCTACTTCATTGTGCCCAAGAAAAGCAGTGGGTTATGACCAATCTTGGACCTGTGAGTCCTGAACCGGGCCCTTCACAAACCGCCCGTTCAGATGTTGACGCAGAAGTGCACTTTCGAGTACATCCGTCCCCAAGATTGGTTTGCAGCGATCGACCTGAAGGTCGTTCCCTTCAGGACTGTTCCTGTTGTGTGAATACAGAGACACGGTGATCAGTCACCTCAGCCTGTTGGGACTTCGGGTCAACTGGGGAAAGAGCAAACTCTGCCCCGTGCAGAGGATCTCTTTTCTCGGTATGGAGCTGGACTTGGTCAATCTGACAGCTCGTCTCACAGAGGAGCGTGTCCAGTCGGTGTTGAACTGCTTGAATTCGTTCAAATGCAGGACAGCGGTACCACTGAAACATTTTCAGAGGCTCCTGGGGCATATGGCATCCGCAGCCGCTGTAACGCCGCTTGGATTGCTTCATATGAGACCGCTTCAACGCTGGCTACACGACCGAGTCCTGAGATGGGCGTGGCACAGCGGATCCCTCCGTGTCCCCGTGACTCCGAGGTGCCGCCAAACCTTCAGCCTGTGGTCGGACCGTTCGTTTCTACGGGCAGGAGTTTCCCTAGAACAAGTGTCCAGGCATGTTGTTGTCTCCACGGATGCCTCATCCACCGGCTGGGGTGCCACGCACAACGGGCTTGCAGTTTTGGGTCTGTGGACGGGGCCTCATCTGCAATGGCATATCAATTGCCTCGAGTTGTTAGCAGTTCGTCTTGCGCTGGGCCGCTTCAAAACGCTGCTACTAGGCAAGCACGTTCTGGTCCGTACGGACAACACTGCGGCCGTTGCGTACGTCAACAAACAGGGTGGTCTACGCTCCCGTCGCATGTCTCAACTCGCCCGCCATCTCCTCCTATGGAGTCAGAAGCATCTGAGGTCGCTTCGTGCCATTCACATTCCGGGCCTGCTCAATCGTGCGGCCGACGAGCTCTCACGACAGCCAGTGCTCCCCGGAGAGTGGAGACTCCATCCCCAGGTGGTCTAGCTGATCTGGAGTCACTTCGGGACCGCACAGGTAGACCTGTTTGCCGCCCCGGACACGACCCACTGCCAGTTGTTTTATTCCCTGACTGAGGGGACCCTCGGCTCGGATGCGCTGGCACACAGCTGGCCCCGGGGCCTATGCAAGTATACGTTTCCCCCAGTGAGCCTTCTTGCACAGACTCTGTGCAAGGTCAGGGAGGACGAGGAGCAAGTCCTGTTGGTTGCTCTGTATTGGCCCAACTGGACTTGGTTCTCGCGACAGCACCTCCCTGGCCCATTCCTCTAAGGAAGGACCTCCTGACTCAGAGACGGGGCACCCTATGGCACCCGCGTCCGGTGTCTGGTCCCTGGACGGGACGCGGAGGTTCTAGGTGGCCTACCACAGGCTGTGGTAGACAACATCACTTCCGCTAGAGCTCCCTCTACGAGGCGCCTCTATGCGTTGAAGTGGAACCTGTTCGTCGACTGGTGTTCTTCTCGCTGAGAAGACCCCCGGAGATGTTCGGTCATTTCTGTGCTTTCCTTCCTACAGGACGGGTTGAAGCGAAGGCTGTCTCCCTCCGCCCTCAAAGTCTATGTTGCCGCTATCACCGCTAATCATGACATGGTAGGTGGTAAGTCTCTAGGGAAGCACGATCTGATCGTCAGGTTCCTGAGGGGGGCGAGGAGACTAAAACCGCCTCGCTCTCCCTCTATACCCTCTTGGGACTTAACTCTGGTGCTAACCGCACTGCAGAGGGCGCCCTTTGAGCCTTTGCAGTCAGTTGAGTTAAAAATCCTGTCTCTGAAGACAGTACTCCTGACTGCATTGGCCTCTATCAAGAGGGTAGGGGACCTGCAGGCATTTTCGGTCGACAAATCGTGCCTGGAATTCGGGCCCGGTAACTCTCATGTAATCCTGAGACCCCGGCCCGGATATATGCCCAAGGTTCCCACCACTCCTTTCCGGGACCAGGTGGTGAGCCTGCAAGCGCTGCCTTCGGAGGAGGCAGACCCAGCCCTAGCTTTTCTCTGTCTAGTCCGCGCTCTGCGGACTTACGTGGACAGAACGCAAAGCTTCAGGACCTCAGAACAGCTCTTCGTCTGTTATGGAGGCCAGCAGAAGGGAAAGGCTGTCTCCAAGCAGAGGATGGCCCACTGGATAGTGGATGCCATCGTCTTGGCGTACCAAACCCAAGACGTGCCCTGCCCGCTCGGGTTAAGAGCCCACTCCACTAGGGGTGTAGCTTCTTCCTGGGCGTTGGCTCGTGGTGCCTCGCTGACAGATATTGTAGAGCTGTGGGCTGGGCGACACCTAACACGTTCGCTAGATTTTATAGCCTCCGTGTAGAGCCGGTATCTTCCTGTGTGCTCGCTTCCCATAGTCAGTAACACCGAAGTGCCCGTTCTAAGTGTCGGCTTGCTGCGCCACTCCCTTCCCTTTGGAACGGATACGTGCGCTTATATGCTCCAGTCGAGTTCCCCAGAACGGCGAACCCTGTTGAGTCCTCCGCAACCCGCGGCAGTCGGATGTGGCGGAGCGTCCGACGCCAGGTCTAACACTCGTATGCATTGGTGGAACTTGTGTTAGGCTGGGTTCCATATGTTGTGACCCCCACGGCGGTCCCATATGTGTATTCTTCCACGGTACGGCTCCCTACGGCAAGCCCGTGTCTTTCCCTCGGCAGAGCTCTCTGCCGTCTCAGTTAGGTGTTGTTCCCCCGCCTGTTTGGCCGGGGCCACCCCTGGGATCTCCGTATGTTGCACTGCCCACGGCCAGTCCATACGTGTATTTTCCACATGGTAACTCCCTTCGGGCATGATGTGGCTTCCGCAGCGTCCCTCTGGGCACGCTTTCCCAGCGTTATCCAATAGTCTGCTGAAGTGGGTCTTGCGGAACAGCAGTGTGACTTCCCTGCGTAAATTCCCCGCCCGGAACAGACGGGGTCTGAGGGGCTCTCGCTGGGCGCTGGAAGTGGTAGTAACTGTGGCGTTTTCCAAAGGGATGCCAATTCGTCGGTGACGTCCGACGTACGTCGAACGTGACCGACTGAAAGGGAACGTCTCGGTTACGTATGGTAACCCTCGTTCCCTGAAGGAGGGAACGGAGACGTACGTCCCGTCGCCACAGTTGCTGTACCATCACTGCATGGCCGAGTCACTAGTTCGGCTCCTCAGTGAAAAACAATAGTGCGCTGCATTCGCCTCCTGTTTATACCCGCAGCGCGGGGCGGAGCGCGAGATGCAAATCTCGCACGCCAATGGCCATTGGCCCGTTCTCTATATCTCGAAGTTGATAGGGGCTCCCAGAAGTGATCCCAATTCGTCGGTGACGTCCGACGTACGTCTCCGTTCCCTCCTTCAGGGAACGAGGGTTACCATACGTAACCGAGACGTTATGCTTCAAAATTCATAAAAGTTGTGTTCATCTGTGAAATTTGCTTTGATGGACAATACGTGTAAGCATCATAAACATTTGTTGATCACAGAGCTTGTTTTTTTAATAATCTAAAAGCCTATGGAAAAAATTCCTATTGGGTTTTTGTCGAGGAAACCAGTGAGATGCGAACTGCTGACTGGCCTACAAAGTGACGTCAGACAAGAAAGAGAGAGAGAGTTAATGTTTTAAATTAAGTTTTTATTTATTTATTTATTTTTTTTGACATTATTGCACTTATATATAAACAAGTTATCACCCTATTATTCTAACTCTAAATTAACTTCCCTTCATTCTACCAACAGTAGTAGTGCCACTCAAGCCCCGACCTCAACCCAGTTTTAAAGTGGAAATGAAGCAGTCAGTCAAGTTTACGTTCTTTAGTAAACCGATTTCCACTTTAAAGTCCCACTGAAGTGCCTTGAAACGCGCAATGTATTGAAGTAGTTTCTACTGAAACAGGAAGACAGGCCGGGACACATCGAACAGCCCCTCGGCCCTTTTAAAAGAGCCAATAGTGTTTTGTTTATATTTCAGCTTTGAGCTCGGAAAAGCAACAGTTTCCTCCTAATCTCCTCCATATTGCTTTAAAATACAGCATTCTCTGCAGAATTCAAACGGGTCTGATACGATTTCTGGTCTGCGTCAACTCGATCACATGATCCGCTCTGTGCGTGTCATTTTTGAAGTCCATAAAAGTGCATCTATCCATCATATAACTGCTCCACACGGCTGCGGGTGGTTAATAAAGGCCTTTTGATGCGAAGTGGTGCGTTTGTGTAAGAAAAATATCCATATTTAAAACTTTATAGACAAAAATAACTAGCTTCATAACTAGAGGTTTGAATCAATGATTAATCAGTTTTGACTGTTCTATGTACTTCACGACGTTACGTTAGTTCTGTCAAAGCGCAACACAAAGGTAAGCGCATCGTTGTTGTTATTTATTTGTTGGCGGATTATCGTACAGTATCAATGAATGACACATTTTGGCAGTGGTGTGTGCATTAACGTGTGTAAAATGCCTTCTAATTCCGTAGTTTTTTCTGATCTCTTATATTGGTACTTTTTGCACTTAAATTGGCTTATTCTTACTGTTGACATTGAAAATTATGATTTTCTGAGGGTTAAGTCAATTAATTTCTTGATTGCCATTTTGACAGTTTCCACCTGGGCATTTTAGTCACATTTGCTAATTCTCTTTAATGTATTTGCCCTGTTTTGATCCATTTTCCTGGTCATTTTTTTTGTCATCAACATTATGTTTTAAGGAGATAAAAACTCATCAACCTTGATTGGTATGGCAATAAAAATTGTTGGTGAGTTTTTGGGCTGGAAATCGTTGACCCAATCTGGCAACACTGGCCGCAGCAGAATTCTACTAAGCAGTAAACTGTCTTTGTATATTTCCTATTTTATATTCATTTCCTAGTATATAATTAAACATTATTTCCTTTATATATATATATATATATATATATATATATATATATATATATATATATATATATATATATATATATATATGTATATAGTGTAATCCTAATGTGATTGAGCTATGAGGAAGTGTAAGTTTACTAATACTTTGTTCAATTTGAATACATTAATTTGCTTTGCAAGTAATTTTGTGATTCTGCATTTCCTTTGTAAGTTTTTTTATTGCGTGATATAGGTCTTAAATTTAATTTATAAAGGTCTTAAAAAGTCTTAAATTTGACTTGGTGAAACCTGCAGGTAACCTGCCTTTAAATGTTCTTTTTAACCCCTTTACACATACATATAGGCATAAACCATATTTCACCTTCACGTGCTACAAGTCTTATGTAATAATTGATGCTCTTAGAAGATAGTCTTTAAAATATGTGAATAGTGCAGAACACAATCAATGGCACGCGAGCAACAGCGAGCATGGAGTAGCAGCGAACATGGAGTAATACATGGAGTAGCATGTATTTTAAAATCTCTCGCAGCTGCATGCCATCGGGTAATTCTTACCCAAAATTATCTGCCAATGGGGTAAGAAAAAATTTCTTGTTTCAGTTTGGGACAGAAACAAGATTTCAAATAGAAACAAGATTATTTTTCTTACCCCACTGGCAGATAATTTTGCTTGTTTTAAGCAAAAACTCACTTCATTTTGATATTATTTTCCAGAAAACAAGAAAAAAATATCTTATGTAATTTTACTTATCTAGTTAAAGCATCTTGATTTAAGAATGTTTAGATATTTGGACTGGAAACGAGACAAAAATACTAAGTAAGAAACGTATTCACTATGTGAAGCCGTTCTGTGTGTGCACGGGTGTCTGTGTGTGTGTGCAGCACAGAAACAGCGTGTGAGTCTTCTTTGCGCTCGAATGGTTTAAAATCACATTTTCTGTGTGCACGTTTTGGATGTGTGCAAACATTGCGTGAGTCTTTTGCACTTGAATGGTTTAAAATCGTGTTAAAATGCGCACACAGGAACCGATAAGAGGAACTGAAATGCGCGTCAAGAAATCATGTTGATGGATGAGATTATTAACATTACTGTAGTTTGAAGCAGAGCAGGGCCGAGTGCTGTGGAGCTGAACGAGGTGCTGGAGCGATTGCTAGACGAGCACGAGACACGGCGACAGCAGTGGAGCTTTTATTCTGCCCCAGACGAGCGCTTCCACTTCTTCCGCTCATGCGTATGTGTGGTAACAGCGCTGTTTTATCATATTACATACACTATTTGAGTGTGTTGAAAATGATGAAAATGATCTGTGTGTTCGCACCGCGGCTGCAGTGAGCTAGATCGATATTAGAATATCATATTAATAAATGCTGGATGGCTTGTGTTGCTAAATGGCATGCAATTAATTTGAATACATATTGAATGATGGAGAAATGCTGTATTACTGACTGTACAATAATCAGTTTTCTGGCGATTAATGTATTCAAACAGTTGCTCACCTGTCTAATAAAACACATAATATATTAAAGCGTCTTTGGTGTTTCCTTGGTTTCTACTAAATAAAACTGAGGGTAACGCGGGTATGATGTCACAGCAGCTAACATAACTTTTTTTAAATGTTATTTGCTATTATTGCTTTAACCTTTTTTTTACATTAACCAGCTTAAATCACTGTGTGTAGCTATTGACAAGATTTTAATAAGTCCTCAACACCTACAACTGTGGCCTAAAATAATGACTGACTGACTGACTGATGATGAGTTCTGGCTGTTACAATAATTAATAGCTCACATTTATAAGCTCATTTCAGAGGTGGAGCAAGTTATTACATTATGATGATGGATTATCAAACCATTTTATTTGGAATAAAGTGCACGGATGAATAATTTACAGTAATACCAAGAATGTATTAAGAAAGTAATAAAAAGGGTCAAATTTTGATTTCATGATGACCTCAACATACAGCACAGCAATAAAAGCTTTGTGCTTTTTTTTCTCAGCATTTTCTCACCTCTGTGCTTCTATTTTTCCCCACCAAGGGGCAGCTGTGTTCAAGAAAACAGATTTCACATGTGATGCCAGCGATGGCGTTCAGCAGCGTCTCATGGCAGTTCACAGGGTGCAGAAACCAGCTGAGCTGTTTAATTTCGCCTCTGCAGTATCGCTTTCAAGTCAGCTTTCCTGCTCAGTCTCCAACTGTTCTTTTTACCCTATGCTTTTGACAATATAAGAGTTAAAATAAAACCCATGTGAGCCTTAATCCTCTAGTCTGTGTGAACCAATGATATATGACTGTTATCATGATATTTTTCGTGGTCACATGCCAAGCTCTAATTCATCCCAAAGGTGTTCTATCAGGTTGAGGTCAGGACTCAAGTCAAGTTCCTCCACACCAAACTCGCTCATTCATGTCTTTATTGACCTTGCTTTGTGCCTTGGTGTGCAGTCATGTTGGAACAGGAAGGGCCATCCCCAAACTGTTCCCACAAAGTTGGGAGCATGAAATTGTCCAAAATGTCTTGGTATGCTGAAGCATTAAGAGTTCCTTTCACTCAAACTAAGGGGCCAAGCCCAACCCCTGAAAAACAACCCCAAACCATAATCCCCCCTCCACCAAACTTTACACTTGGCACAATGCAGTCAGGCAAGTCCCGTTCTCCTGGCAACCGCCAAACCCAGACTCATCCATTGGATTGCCAGACAGAGAAGCGTGATTGGTCACTCCAGAGAACACGTCTCCACTGCTCTAGAGTCCAGTGGCGGCGTGCTTTACCCCACTGCATTCCACGCTTTGCATTGCACTTGGGAACCCATTCCATGAAGCTCTCTACGCGCTGTTCTTGAGCTAATCTGAAGGCCAAACGAAGTTTGGAGGTCTGTAGCTATTGACTCTGCAGAAAGTTTGCGACTTCTGCGCACTGTGACCCTCAGCATGTGCTGACCCCGCTCTGTGATTTAACGTGGCTTACGACTTCATGGCTGTTGCTGTTGTTCCCAATTGCTTCCACTTTGTTATAATACCACTAACAGTTGACCATGGAATATTTAGTAGTGAGGAAATTTCACGAATGGACTCATTGCACAGGTGGCAACCTATCACGGTACCACGCTTGAATTCACTGAGCTCCTGAGAGCGACCCTTTCTTTCACAAATGTTTGTAGAAGCGTCTGCATGCCTAGGTGATTGATTTTATACACCTTTGGCCATGGAAGTGATTGGACCACCTGAAATCAATGATTTTGGAGGGGTGTCCTAATACTTTTGGCAATATAGTGTATGTCCTGTATTGAAGTATAGGACAAGTATCTGTGCACATCATTTTTTTTTTTTTATTCATGTGCCTCATAATCTGAATGTGAATGTGAATCAGAATATCTTCCCCTCCCTCTTGCAGCAACATCTCTTCTCTTCTCTGATGACGAGGGCAGGGCAACCTGTCACTCACATGCGATCCACCAATAGCAAACCACAAGCCATTTCACTCTGATATACAATAGGAAAGAAAAGACAAGGGCACCTGCTTTAAAAACCAGTGAAGCTAATTATCACACCACATTCTTAATTACTGCTAAATACAATTTTTTTTCGAAAGAATAAAAATTAGAAGTTCTTTCTGTTCCCTCTCTAGCCATCTGAAGTAGGTTATTAGTAATTATATGCACAAATCCTGAATTAGACTTTGGGCCTGTCCCAAATGGCACACTAAACACTTGCAGTCTTGCTCCAAGTCCGCACTTTCATGACATAACACTGCTTTGACTGTCGGGTCTGCTGTGGAGCTCACATTAGTGCGGGCTTGGCAAAGGCGTGCATTGAGGGCGCATGTTGGCCGTGAGCGACCCTTTGCGGCCGATTTCTTTGTGTTTGCAGAGCCCGCAAGCTTCACAGCAGACTTCTACCCGACATTCAAAGCGGCGTTACGTCACGAGTGCAGACTCAGAGGAAGCTCACAAGGACTTAGGGTACAATTTGGGACAGGGCCTTTGTCATGTCTGGTTTTGGCTGTGTAAGGGAGCACTGCAATGCAGCTCTGAGTGTGTGCCTCTGAAAAGCAGCTCTGAGTGTTTGTGTGTGAGTGTGTGAATAGTTGCAGTGTTGTATCCAAAACAAAAAGTCCCCACATTCCTCTCTGAGACCTCTCTATTTTTCTCTGTGTTCTCGCATTTGCAGCTCCCATGATCCTTATTTTGGCTTGCTAGAGGATTTATACGGAAGGCATACAGTACAAACTTGTCAGGAGGCCCAAGGATACACTGGAGACGTCCTACCTGGAACCTTTCCAGAGTCCTGGTTATCTGCAGGTCACTTTTGACCGCTGTGATGCAGATGGCTTGATAGATGGCAGTACTGGTGTGGAAGCGACACAGTCAAGGGATATTTTGGATGACTGGGCATTTCCGCTTGCCAAAGGCAATTGATGCTTGTTCAATTCTGTGTTCAAATTTGATCTTGTATTGAATGCTGGGTTATTGTCAATTCAGTTAAGTCAGTAGGTGACCTTGCTCGTTGGCAGACAACTCCATTGTGTAGAGGTGTTAAAGAGTCCCAGGACACACTCAAGTCGAGGTTGCTGGTTCAAACCCCATATGAAATGACAATCATAGCTAAGATCAGGGTGCTCTAAGGTGCCTGTGCTGTATATCACTTTGGATAAAAGTGTATGCTAAATAAATACTTGCCTGTGTAAATTAGTTGGTTGACGGTATATATAAGTAATATCACATGAGTAGCCATGCGATTTCGCTCTAGGGGAGAGCGGGGCACAACCTAACATGGGGTTAGTTGTAACACACATGGTTTAACATTTTCCACACATGCCAGGATGACAAATCTGATATGATTGTAATCTTCTATCTGTTATTTAACAGTTGACATAGTTCTTTAATGCTGATCTAACAGCAGAAGACACGAGCCAGGGTTTAATCCCAGTTGCGCAGGCGGGGCATGTTGTCACACGGAGTTACAATGAGCCCCTGTTGGAACTACGCTATTATATTCTATACTTTTATGAATTCTATTGAGAAACCATGAGAAAACGGTGAATAAAGACTGATGTTCAGAAATTCTTAATTATTATTATGTTTTGAACTATGCTGTGTTTTGAGGTGTGTTTGTTGTCAAACTCAAAAATTTGTTTATTTTTTAATTATTAAAAAATGGCATTATTTTATTTGAAAAAGTGAATAATTGTATTTTACTGACAAAATATTTTAATATTTTAATTGTACTAGACATGAGTGCAATTAATGTGGGAAAAAATAAATACTCTGAACCACAAGTGGATTTACACAAACTTAGATGGTTGTGCCGCGCTCTCCCCTATATCAGCACGGCACAGTTGTGCTGATATACAGCCATATCCCACGGCTACGAGTGGGATATTGCGTTTATGGTTCAAGTGTGTAAATAAGAAACAACAACGGAGTGTCTTTAACATCTCTTTGGTGCGGAACTACTTCCTTCTGCCACGGATTCAAATCTCAAGTTGCCAGTTTAACAGTTGAGCCCGAGCCTCCGTTACTAATTCCGAAACGTCACTTTAGATGCTTATTGTATTATGTAGAGTAGAGTGTTATGAGAGAGAGATCGACTAAATGAGTGCCTGTATTTATGAAGTCCTAAGTGCTGCCTTTATGTCATTGTGGATTATAATGACAGGATGTGCATTCCATTCAGAACACAATGGAAGTGTTCCTAATTCATATTTCTTTCCCTCTTTTGTGCCTATATGCGAACAGTATCTACGTAATTATAAAGCTGGATAAAAACCAGCTAAATTACAATGATCAATGATTACAAAGAACAATGATCTTCAGCAACACTGTCATAACTGATTTGTGTTCTCACGCGTGACACAGATCTCTTGGATGATTCATCGCTTTGGATCTGACATTTTCAGTTCAAATCTGTGTCACTTTCATATGTGGAAATAATTGAGATACATACACTACCATTCAGTAAGTAAGATTTTTCAAAACCTTTTTTTCTGCTCATCAAGGCTGCATTTACTGGATCAGAAATACATTGATATATTATTACAAAAAAAAAATACTTTTTCTTTTTTTCTATATTTGAATATATTTTAGAGTGTAATTTAAGCGGTGCATGATAATGAAATGTCAATGTGATAAGTACTTCACATGTCAAGTCACATGTATTTCTATAACAGCTTCACATTAATAATCAGGATAATAAGAGTTGCAAAAGCCATCAGTTTTGAAATGACTTCGATTTCAGCTGTAAAGCAGCTCTACCGAAGACAATAGCGTCATTATTCAGCTCGATTCAGTTCAAAGTTGATTCAATTCAGTTCAATGACAGAGTTTAAACTGACAAGTTTCGACAATACAAGGGTTTGTCTATCCTTTTGTTTCGTTTTTTAATCTTGTTTGGTATTGATTTCAGTGTTGCATGTGTAAATTAGACTGCTTTTAAAATCTGTGGGGACAGAATATATAACATTTTCTGTGAGTATATATGTAAATACATTTATTATGCTGAGTTTCTGACTCCCCCACATTCCTACAGAGGATAATGTGGGTAAAGAAGATGGATGGATGGATTTTTCAAAATTCCACAGGGAACATGTGATGCAGAATATGGAATTACGCTGCCACGTTGTATGGAGAAAATCACAATTTAGGAAAAATAATACTTTCCAGAATTGGATTATGTGTGTCTACTGTGCTGGTGAAGGTACAGAGAGTTTTAGATGCAATGGAGATTACTCCATGTCCTAGAAAGCTAGTAAATTATTCAGTCAGAGGACAGCTACATGACAAACGGTAATTCATAGAAGCTGATACTTTGGTTTGGCTGGTTTGATGGTGTTCCACTGCCCTGATGCGCTTCATTGAGTGTACTTCAAATTCTTAAAAGTATATTAAAAACAACAACAACAACAAAAAACAGTATGCAGATAATGTAATGTTAATGAAGTACAGAGTACTTTCATGACTGTTTCTTAACACACTTTGTAAATGTCAAATTAAAAGTTTTACTTTATACATTTTACATCATTTTGTTTTAATAATCTTTTGTCATGCTTTAAAGAAGTACACTCATTTTGATGTGTTGACTAACATACTAATGTACTTAGTTAACTGAAGTGTCTTCAATATTACATTTAATGTTTATTTTATTTTTTATATATATTTTTAGGTCACACTTGTTCTGTTTTCCCTTGATTACTCCCTGTGTTTATAAACCCTTTGTGATTGTGTGATATAAACTCGCAGTTGCAAGAAAAAAAGTCAGAATTGGGAGTTTATATCTAACTTTGTAACATGCAATTGTGACTTTACGGCCCGGTTTCACAGACAGGGTTAAGATTAAGCCAGGATTAGGCCGTAGTTCAATTAGGTAACTTAAATAGCTTTTATAAACGTGCCTTAGAAAAAAAAAAAAACATTACACTGTAAACCCTGACGCTCAGAATAATTAATTTGTTTGAGTAGAGCCAACTTAAATGTAAAAATTAGTCTTTCTTTTGAGTTAACAAAACTGACACATTTTAAGTAATCTGAATTGTTTCATTGTTTTCAGTTTTATGAACATGTTTATTTTAATTTGAACTAACTTAAATTTAACTGAAACTTTGCTGGGATTTATATTTCCCAGCATGCTTTGCCATGACACTGGAAAGGGAGAGTAATTGGTAAAATTGAGTGTTATATGAAGTTTTTTGTGCAAGATTAATGTTAAGTGGGCGATTTAGTAGTGTTTAATGATTAGTTTAGAAGAGTTTATGTTATGTTGGGTTTTTTGGGGGGTTACCATCATGATGACGAGTGGAGCATGAGCTTAGTTTGAGAACAGATATACAGTATGTTAAATGGTCCATATTGCTGTCCTCATTCAGCAAGTGCTATGCTATGCTAATGCTATCAAAGCATTGTGTTACCAATTAACAAAGTAGCATTTATTGAATTAAATAGTTAAAGCTAGGCAAGTTTCCACTACTAAAAATATTTAAGTTGATCATTTTAATTGTAATTAATTAGCTTACTCAAATATTTAAAGTTAAGAGCAATTAAAATATACATCTGCAAGTTCTGCTTACTTTAAACTTAAAATTTCTTAACTTAAAAAAAATTATGTTTGCCTTTGAGTTTTGCCAACTTATTCGAGTTTACAGTGTACTGGTGTGAATCTTGAGACAAAACATTAGCACTGATATGTTTTAAGATATGCCAGTGCAAGTTGCTTTCAGTTAAAACAGCTCAAACATGCATTTTAGTCTAGGAATAGCTTAAGCCTTGTCTGTGAAACTGGGGGGAAAAAATCACGCAATTCGTAAACTTGCAATTGTGAGATAAAAAGTTGCAATTATCTTTTAAATGTTTTATTCTCTGGCAGAAACAAGCTTTCATAAGCTATAGGGTGGGTCATGCTTCAGTTTCACCAATTTTCAACATTTTTTTTAAAGCATAAAGAAACAGAACAGTGAATTAAATTCTAGGTCTAATTCTAGTTGGGAAATAATAATTTTGGGACTATTTGCATTCATTTGCGTCACATATATAGTCCCAATATTCTTCATGTTAGTGAATAAATACATAGATGTTCATGTTTGGATTCCCTATAGAATCTTTGTAAAAGGTTCCAGGTTCTAATCAGCCCTCATATAGGTTTTTTTCCTCATTAAAATCAAAGATGTTCATCAATGATTGTATATTAAGAGCAGGGACAGGTTTGTGTGCATTTTGTTTTGTGATTTCACCGGAAAGAATAGAGTGGCATTAAAGCGATAGATTGACACACTCGTCTGTGTGAAGACTGTGCACGAGCCAGAACGTAAACCTCGCCTGCTTTGATTTGATTGGCCATCTCAATCATTCTTACAGTGACGAGCGCTGTTAGACCGCTGTGGCAGACCAGACTAAAAATGTCACTTTTAAACTTTTTTGTCATCCTAACATAGAGAGCGCTGCGTAATGAAGTGTGGCAGAGCAGTGCAAGAATTTAAAAAATTGGGGTAGACAATTTGGCCATTTCTAATTTTTGGAGGGAACTTGTCCCCCTCAGTGTCTACAACGTCACTAGATTACTGACATCTGTTTTCTCTCCTAATCCATGCTCACATACTGTAATTTTAATACATTACATAACCGAATGTCCAATAAAGCGGTTCTCATTTACATATTTTCTGTCAGACAACAGAACAAGTAGGGTAGAGTGGGGGAAACCAGCAAAATCAGAGTACAAGCATGTTTTAGCTTAAAATTAAAAAGTCAAGCCAAAATAAATATGAACATTTACTAAAGGGAGGGTGAAATGCTGTTTCATGCATACTGAGCTTTTTACACTGTTAAAGACTTGGATTCCCATGCTAAACATGGACAAAGTTTCAAAAAATCAGTTGGACGTTTGATGGAGTATTTCTGTGGCAAAAATACTCCTTCCGGTTTCTCACAAGTTTCGGAAAGTTTTTTTCAAGTATGGGTCTGCGTGACGTCAACAAGGGCGGAATGTCCTTATACGGGCCATACAGGCTCTTCTCCCCGAAGGGCGCG
This sequence comes from Rhinogobio ventralis, assembly GCA_039654625.1. NCBI lineage: Eukaryota > Metazoa > Chordata > Actinopteri > Cypriniformes > Gobionidae > Rhinogobio > Rhinogobio ventralis. The sequence continues at coordinate 3,292,567 of CM077202.1, forward strand.
CGCGCGACCAGAGCGAGAGAGCAAATGCACGCCCATTAACGCGCTTTGCTTGGCTTTAGGGAAGCCGGCTGCACTGCAGTCACAGGACTGTTTTTGGTTGTCAGGGCAAGACAACCCTGTACAGCTTCCCAAAGAACCTAGCGTTAACGGGACAGTGGATGGAGTTTGTTTTTCCGGAGCAGTAACGGAGTTGTGCAAGTGTTTTTGTTTGTTCCCTGCATTTCGGCGATGATTGTTTTTATAAACAAGGCCCAGTTCAACTCTGGATTTGTAGCTCGTCTAATGCTGAAAGATGGAGCGGTCCCAGCGTTAATAGTTCACGGTCGTGCGTTGTAAGCGCAGGCGGTGAGTAAAACTGCTTCAAATGTCTTTGTGTTGTTAGCTATCGTCGCGTAAGTGCACCTCAAGTAAACAGCATGATCACATGCGATGTATGGTGTGTGTTTAAATACATTTGTATGTTGAACTAAATGAATTTTTTCATTTTAAACCTTTCACTCATTCAAATGCGCTACTATTCCATTGTTTTTCTATGTAAACCCGCACTAGTCTGACGTGCAAAACCACTCCGCTTGCTACTGATAACGTTAAATCGCATACAATAGTCCATAAACCAAATAATGTCCTCATAAACCATGAGTAAACACACACAAATGTAGTAAAACTCGCGCATGACAAGCCGCTAAGCAAATACAGTTACAGTACATGCCACATAGAGGCGTCCTTCTGTAGTCGTTGTTGCTGCTGCTCCTGTTCAATTTCAGCCTCCGGATCAGATTCTGGATTATATATGTATGGCTGAATCTGATTGATAGCCATCGTTTATTTAGGACAACGTTTTTCACAGCTTTCAGACGCTCTCAACTCAATAGCTGCGCACACTTGTGACTCTTTAGCTCCGCCCACACGATACGCCTCCAGCTGCTCGGTTTTATTCGGAAAGAATCGGTACAGCGTATCTTTCTTTTGTAAATATAATAAAACTAGATATGAAGGATGCAATACTACTCTATAGGTACTCAGGATTGACATGATATTGACTGAGACTGAGTGTTTCATCCCCCCTTTAATAAACCATGCTGAAAATCAACCTTTAAAAAAAAAAAAATTGTTAGCTGATGCTAACTGGCTGGCTAACTAGCTAGCTGATGCTAATATGAGGTCATTTTTAAATATAAAGTCCAAATATTTTTATTCAACCACCTAGTTAGATTACATTTGATGGAAAAACAAAGAATGTGATGTTCAACAAGTAATCCCTAACTACAGGCCTTGCTCTTCTCATATATATAACTGTGATGTTCTGCAAAACAACAAGCTTTAGATCACTTTTTTTCTTACTATTAAAAATTATATCACTTAACATGAAATCTCTCAGGTGCGTCACCAGTGTAAGCTTTGCAGTCAAAACTTCTACATCACTCTGGTCAACGTAGTCCATAGTAACAACAATAACGTATCTAGTGTTTTTTTGGGGGAAAAACAGTAGGGGGCGTTTTCCAGCAATCTAAAAAGTCGCTAGATTTGTCGTCCATCGCTTCAGGGGTCTAAAAAAGTCACTAATCTAGCGACAAAGTCGATACATTGGCAACATTGAGATCTGGTGTATCTCATTCTCTGTTGCAACTTGGATGAGATGGGTTGTAACTATATATGTAGTACTTTTCTGACTTAGTAAACTTGTTTGGTAGATGATACAGCATTTAACTTGTATCTCATGCTTATTATCTTTGAGCTAACCATTATTGACAGGATCTTATTGCTGAATGAGATACAAGAAAAACAATCAATCCCATCAGTTTTACATTCATATTGCTTCGACTGTTGTGGTGTGTTGCATGGACAACCGGTCAGGCAGTGTAATTAGCTGAAGCAGTTCAGTGTCTGACTGTGAGTGTTGACTTTGAGATAGTGTCTCTCTCTGTACACATGTTCTCCTCTCACTTAGGCTTTGATCGATCGCATCCAGAGTTTCCTCCAAAGCCACCGATACTCTCAAGGTCTGCCCATCACGCCAGCTGGCTATATCGATCTCCATCAGTGATGAGCAACCATTAGCATCAAGGAAAATGCTGAGCAAAGAAACCCTTTTTACAAATCTGCCGTAGGCCGAATAACAGACATGTACAGTGTGGCTCACCTCAACACGGATGAGTTTTTTTCATGGAAGTCTTTAAAAATTCATGAAGGAATAGAACAAGGCATATATTTCATAGAAATTCAACCAAAGTGACATGAATTTTCAGTAATACTTTCTATGAAGCCCATGTTTATAATGAATTATAGCCACATTTATACTTATGGTAACACTTTACAATAAGGTTCATTAGTTAACATTAGTTAACTACATTAGTTAACATGAACTAATAATTAACTGCATTTATAAAGCGTTTATTAATCTTTGTTAATGTTAATTTCAACATTTACTAATGCATTATTGAAATCTTGTTAACATTAGTTAATGCACTGTGAACTAACATGAACAAACCATGAACAGCTGTATTTTTATTAACTAATGCTGAACATGGCTAGTTCATGTTAACTAATGCATTAATTAATGTTAACTAATACAACCTTATTGTAAAGTGTTACCATACTTATTTATACATTAGCAGAAAGACCTACGACAACATGCTACTTGTTTTCTCTCCACTAGAGTAGGAAGAACTGTTTCAGTAGTGTACATTTTATTAAATGTGGAGTGTGCATATGAGCATGTCAACTGTCCCCGGATTATTGACATGCCAGTTTACGGTGACAGAATGCATGTAACTATGCAACTATGTTTTTTGATGTGATAGTACTGTATGTCCCAAAGCTTGCCTACTCTTCTGCTACACACTTAAATAATAATAATCTTGGATAAATGGCATCGTGAACAGAACCCCGACCCCAGACAAAAACATCAACACTGTACACGTGCATATATAATAAAACAAATCATTTGTAACGTTTAGTCCAAGAAAGTTGAAGATAGTTCCAATAAACAATGAGGTTTATTAAACACAGCACAATGATAATCCAGAAGGAAGCAAACACAAACAACACAGCGTGTAAGTCACGAACAATACCAGACAATGAAGGAGAGGGGGTGAGGAACTAATAATGTGATGAACATAATGGCAAACAGCTGTGATGATTGATGAATGTCCATGTAAACTGATGTGTGCCGGGAAAATTGAACAAAGGAAACATGTGACTGACAACAAACATCGGGCCCTATCATACACCCGGTGCAATGCGACTCCAGGCGCGGCACAAGTGTTTTTTGCTAGTTTCAGCACTTCTAGTGTGCGTTGTTTAAATAGCAAATGCACTGGCGCCCATAGGTGTGCTGGTCTGAAAACCAGGTGTGTTCAGGAGCATTGTTGGCGCGTTGCTATTTTAAGGAACTGAAAACAACTGCGCCATTGACGAACACAAACCTGCTCTAAAGTCAATAGCGCAGTATTTTTGGTGTTATTTAAAGGCTGCGTTATAAATGTGTGCCTATAGGCGGGTGCACAACATACGTACCCTCTGCTTATTACTCACACAGCAGCAGCACACACACATTTTTAAATATTACAAATAAAAGGATTCCTCTCTGGAGAAACGTTCAGTCTTTCCGCTCGCAAATTCCGTCACGGTGCAAGTGCAACTGTCTTTTAAAGAGAATGGGAGATGAGACTGGTTTATTGCACGTTACTCCCAAAACACACCCTTGACTCATTAAGAGACATGAGCGCAGACTGGAGGTGCTTTCCATTCGACCGTAAGTGGACTGCGAAGTGGACTTCACAGGGTATTCCGCCATCTTAAGTGAGATTCCAATCCAAAGGGAGCGAACATGTTCAGTTCAAAGGGTACTGTGAACGGTGTAGGGAAGAAGGGAACATCGATACATCACTTCACAGGAAGTGGAGAGTGAAAATCACCCAACTGTCATTGCGCGTCGCATCTCCAGTCTGAGCCGTTAGAAGAGTTTTTAAACAGCTCTGTGATAGAGGAGTTTACGTATGCATTTGAATACAAACTAGAGTAATACAAACTAGAGTATTTATGAATGGTTATGGCAATAACTATTACATTCGCATATTATATTTTATGAATATGTAAACAAATTAAAAGTGTTGAGAAGCAGGTGAGGACTGTCATCTTTTATATTTTACTTTATTTACCTCAGGAATGTTTACTATGCAGCTGCGCGTGGGAAAGAAAGCGCACGAGATGGGACCGCTACAAAGACCATTGATTAAGTACATTTATACATAGTTAACCAAATCAAAATGTATTTTCATGTTAAATGGCAGGTGCAGGTTCAAATCTGTTCATAGTCAATTAAATATACAGGTATATGTAAACTAATAAAACTAATAGACAATGTTTTGATTATATTTTTTAGATACATACTGTGTGTTTTGTAAATGTATATGCTTATTATATGGTTTTAAATTTGAAAGTAAAGTAAATTACAATATTAATTTATGTTGTATCATAATCTGCGCGACTTTCTTTGATGACGTTGCAGGGCATTCCAAATGAGCGATTATTGTCAGCGAAGTCCACTTCAACTGATATGCCGTGCTCAGGGAGTAGGGAGCAGTGAACACTGCGTAGGGACCCTGACGAATGGAACACACCTTGTTTTTTCCGTTGTTAAACTAGCAAAAGTGGATTTGGACACGCCCTAAGAACACCTGTGCCGTGAGCTTCAGACCATGCGCTCAGATCGTTAAAATGGGGCTGAACATACACGTGACATCATTGTGTACTGTTTTTTTGTTGTTGTTGTCTTTTTCTTTTTCTTATTGTTATTTTTATTTATTTATTTTAAATTAAATTGTGTTACTACTTGTATTAGCTACTTGAATCTGAATCTGTGTGAGTTGACAGAGAAATCTCTGTTAAACCCTAAGGTGGAGAGGGAACCTCCTATGAAGTGCTGAATCAGACAAAACATCCTCCGCAATGTTTATTTTTAAACCTAACAATGCTATTTTAAACCCATCTTTGTGCCATTAGTCCTTGGGCGCAGTGTATCTTTTAGGACTCAGGAGTCCCATTTTTATCTCACCAGAAAGCAGTTTACAGAAAATGTGTTTACAGCCGAAACAGCCTTATTTTCTTCTTTTGTCAGTGAGCTATAGCTTCACAGGCGGCTTCTTTTCGAGCAGCCTGGAAAATGTCCTTTGAACACGGTCAACAGGACCGATATTGAATGTCAATACCATTAAAGGTTGTTAATAGGGGACTGAGCTTCAGAATGATGCTTTGCAGTCTTTGTTTCATATGTATCTTCCATAAAAGAGAGAAATATCTGGCGAGTCCCTGACCTCTGTTATATCCATCTTCAATTTGTGTCTCTATTACCCTGCAGTGTATCTTATATCTCTGCTCAAGTTGGTGCGTCTGTCCTGGGCAGTGGCCATGAGGTGCTGATTGATTGCTCACTTAAGGCTTGAACCCACTAACCTGGTCGGAAACTGGTCGGAGATCAGCTTTCTGCTGCATTTCAGTGGAATAAAGTGTTTTTTTTCTGACATTTACCTTCTCTCATAGATTCTTGACTTACTCGTGCCTCACCTGACAATGTCAAATTCTCAACAGGTGTTGCTATACACCCCTTTTATTCATAAAGAGCAAGACTTTTTGAAAGGTGCTAAACTTTATTGTGGGTTATAATGTATTTGTTCAAAATAAGATGAAGAGGATTTTGAAAATTAGGTTCAATATTGTCATGGCCATTTTTGGCCCAACCTATTCCAAATCCCTTCCTCAGCTCATGACTACAGCACAGGCCTGTCAATCTTTCATCTGTTCAAAGTCCCTTTAAGACATTTAAGTCATTTCGCTCTGCGGCCATCTTTGAAATGCCTCTCTTGCATGCAATTGCAGCTTCTATCTGTTTGAATGGGAAACATCAAATTCTCCAAAACTGTTTGCCAAGCTTATGATTAAATTTCATATTTGAAATCACCAATGAAATCTGACAACAACTGTCTCATCAATTTTGTTTCTAAACGTTAAAATCTTGACAAAAACTGCATTTTTCAGCCTGGGCAAATCTAATGCGCATGCGCGGTCCTAAGCACATGTCTCAGAACACTGCCTGTTTCTATAGCAACCGGAGTTTCTAACAACAGCTGCACTGACGCGATGATTTTACTAATCAACAATTGGCTCTTTCATTTAGAAGGCGGGGCTTATTTGCCATATTGGGCGTTGCACTTTCCCATTCACAAGTGCAACTCCTTCCTATATATGAAGTCTCTGATCTGTTTCAAGGCACAAATATTTAGATCACCTCTCAAAAGAAGAAAAACAAAAAAATGTAAAGAATGCAAGTTTTGGCCACTTGTGATTCATATTCAGCCCCTGATGCAGTATTTAAATCAGTAAAAACAGCGTGACATTCTAAGATGTTTACCATAAAAAATTTACTAAAACAGTGGTAAATAAAAGATCTAATTTAGTGAACACTTTATAATGCATATTATATACAGACGAGTAGATGAGCTCTGAATGTGAATATAATGCTCTAAATGGTAAGCGGTTTCTTTATAATGGTTTTTAAACACACAGTTACCTGACAAATATTTAAGCAGTAATCCCTCCGGTGCGAGGACTATCCGTTTAGATCTGCTCTGACGGATAAATCCGTATAGCCCTGGTGGTTCCAGGAAGATTTGTCTTCAAGGGTATTGTTTAAACACAGTTACCTGACAAATATAAATAGTAAATAGACTCTCCATTTTCTTCCACTCCAGATAGGGGTTATTCAGGTTATATATATTTTTATTTTCTTATGAATATTTTAATTCTATTTCTGTGTAAAGCACTTTGAATTGCAATTGTGTATGAAATGTGCTATATAAATAAACTTGCCTTGCCTTGCCTTGGTTTTCTATGGAAAAACGCTTAACGAGAAACTGCATGTTGCGTTTATATTGTGGGATCTGCTCGCCTGTACATAGTATGCATCATCAATAAAGTTTATATTGAAATTGGTCTTGTAATATCACTGTCTTACTATATTAGTACTTAAGTAAAAAAACCTGGTAAAAATGACTGCCGGCCAATGGAGGAAAGCCTTGTTTTGCCCTCCAGGTGCTTCAAAGCCTGCTACAGGCCTTTGTGATTTCAGAAATCCTATAAGATCATTACAAATCACGTTGTATGACATGGATCTAATAAACTTGGGTACGACATGTATGAAGACTGTACGATGATGACACCTATTGAATCGTAGGCTATGACGCAAGTTAATACAGAAGAACAAAACGTCATCAGCGTGTGCTAGTGGTAAGCAAGATGAATAGCTCTTTGGCTAGGGAAAAAAGGGCAACTTGGCACACCAATTTTGCAAATGGAGCTTGAGGTAAGTACTTAAGTTTTAGCGCCATGTCACATTGATCAATACGCCATTTCATGTTGCATTTTTATTGGCTGGTCAGTAGACATAGGTCGTAGCAGCAAACACACTGTGAGATGATCATGCTAAATTAATGACACAGTCAGAAAATGATCGAAGGCTTTGGTCACAAGACTGTAACCATCTTTGAACCTTTCTCACTGTACGACGTACGACCACCGTTTAGGAGCCACGACCACAGAAATCACCACGATTGGTCATCTTTCATCTGGGACAGGCCAAAATCATACAATGTGTACCGGGCATAAGGATGTGATGTCATGAAAACTATATGAATACTAGGGACATCAAACAGTAATGAAGATTAACCCAAATTAGAGATTCTACCATGAGTATTTTCTAATGAAACTGCTTTATACATGCACACGTTAAACCCCCTGAAAGTCAAATGTAAGTAAATGAGTGACACTGATTATGTAACGACACGATCATCGGGTTTTGTTCATGTCAGATCAAATGCTGCTGTTATTAAAGCAAAAGGAAAAACTCAAAAGGAGAAAAAGTCAATGTAAATTTTAATTCCTTTTCAGTGAGAGTGCCAATTTGCCAGCAAAATTGGCTGTTGGCGAAATGACAAGATGCATGTGGTTGTGAAGATGGTGATCTACCACCTGATACAGATCTGCAGATCCCAACAACAGCGCAGTGACTCCACCACCTCCAGTGATTTAACCGCTGTCAGTGTGAACGGGGCTTGATACTGCTGATGCATCATAAACTGCTGTAATTTGTTTAAACAGATTAGTAGGCAAACTCAATTTGTGGCTAAAATACTTTTTTTGTTACCAATCTAATTATCCCGTTCCTTGTTACAAATCCAATTAAGCTGCATCAAAGGGTTTAACAGACTGTGGGTCAGGAGAATTCATTGAACTGTTTGTCTATTTCAGTGGTTCCCAACCCTGTTCTTGGAGCCCCTTCAACACTGCACACTTTAAATCAAGTCTCCCTCATCAAACACTCTTGATTCAGCTCATCAGCTCATTAGAAGAGACTCCAAGACCTGAAAATAAGACCAGGGAGACACAATTTTATGCAACAGGCCTCTGATCATTTTACTCATTGACTGCTCTTATAGGGTTATGGTTATAGTTCTCTATGAGCACACACATTCTCTTTCTCTTAGGTTGATGCACCTGTTCATCATTTGAGAGTTGAAATCGGCAGATAAAAAGATGCTAATAAGGAAGAAGAATGAGAGAGACGGCAGACCTGCTAGCCAGCCAACAAAACAGTGTCTTTGGCCTGGTTTCGCAGACAGGGCTTAGATTAAGCCAGGGTTAGGCCTTAGTTCAATAAGGACATTTAAGTAACGTGCCTTAGAAAAAAAAAACATTACTGGTGTGCATCTTGAGACAAAACAATGGCACTGATATACACTATATTGCCAAAAGTTTTGGGACACCTGCCTTTACATGCACATGAACTTTAATGACATCCCATTCTTAATTCGTAGGGTTTAATATGGAGTTGGTCCACCCTTTGCAGCTATAACGGCTTCAACTCTTCGGAGAAGGCTTTCCACAAGGTGTAGGAGTGTGTTTATGGGAATTTTTGACCATTCTTCAAGAAGCGTGTTTGTGATGTCAGGCACTGATGTTGGATGAGAAGTGGCTCGCAGTCTCCGCTCTAATTCATCCCAAAGGTGTTCTATCAGGTTGAGGTCAGGACTCTGTGCAGGCCAGTCAAGTTCCTCCACATCAAACTCGCTCATCCATGTCTTTATGGACCTTGCTTTCACTGGAACTAAGGGGCCAAGCCCAACCCCTGAAAAACAACCCCACACCATAATCCTCCACCAAACTTTACACTTGGCACAATGCAGTCAGGCAAGTGCTGTTCTCCTGGCAACCGCCAAACCCAGACTCGTCCATGGGATTGCCAGACAGAGAAGCGTGATTGGTCACTCCAGAGAACACGTCTCACTGCTCTAGAGTCCAGTGGCGGCGTGCTTTACACCACTGCATCCGACGCTTTGCATTGCACTTGGTGATGTAAGGCTTGGATGAGCTGCTCGGCCATGGAAACCCATTCCATGAAGCTCTCTACACTCTTCTTGAGCTCATCTGAAGGCCACACAAAGTTTGGAGGTCTGTAGCTATTGACCTCAGCATGCGCTGACCCCGCTCTGTGATTTTACGTGGCCTACCACTTTGTGGCTGAGTTACTGTTGTAGAAGCGTCTGCATGCCTAGAGCTTGATTTATACACCTGTGGCCATGGAAGTGATTGGAACACCTGAATTCATTGATTTGGAGGGGTGTCCCAATACTTTTGGCAATATAGTGTATTTTAAGACTTGTCAGTGCAAGTTGCTTTCAGTTAAAACAGTTAAAACATTAATTTTAGTCTGGGAATAGGCTTAAAATCTGTGAAACCAGGGGTTTATGTTGTATATTATGTGTGTTTTGTTATGCTTTACGTTTCATATTTCTCTTTATTAGTTGTCTGCTTTGTTAAATATTTCCTTGGTTGGTACGTCATTTGATTTTATTTATACGTTATCTTGAGTGAATTAAAATAATTCTGAGCAGTGGCGTCATTCACTCATTTTTGTTTATGTTACACTAACTTTCCTATTTTAATTATTTCACTGGAAGGTGAAATATCAGAAACTCTCACGACAAGGAATAATTCCAGGAAACAGACTTTAATCACAAATACTACTTCAAATGAGAACGGACAGAGATTAAGGGAGAACTCAGGGTATAAATGCATTGACCAAACAAAGGGAACTAATGAGATAATTGAAGGATGACAGGTGAATGAAATGACTAATTAACAACACAGAGAAACTAGGCCATGGGTAAACAGAAAGAAATCAAGCATTCATGTAACAGGGAGGTCGTAACTAAATTAATTGGGATGGAAAATGACACTATTGTCCTCTGTAGAACTTCTGTAGGTTTACAATTGATGGATTTTGCAACATTGACAGTTATTGAACTGAACTGAATTAACATTGAGCTGAATGGTGACCCTATTGTCTTCTGTTGAGCTGCTTTGTAGCTAAATCAAATTTGTTTTGTACAGTAATTGATGAAATTTGCATCATCTTCACTGAATTGAATCAACATTGAACTAAACTGAGCTGAATAATGACACTATTGTCTTCTGTCAAGCTGCTTTAAAGCTTAAATAAAATACACGATGAACTTTGCAACACTGTTATTTTCCTGTTTATTTCTATGAAGCTGCTTTGGAACAATGTATATTGTATAAAGCGCTATAGAAATTGATGTGACTTGACTTGACCCCTTTAAATCTCCAGTAATATGAAAATAGTACCAATAAACACATAGATTAGCATCTTCACCCCATATACAGAAACCTTTTATAAAACTGTTTGACTGCCACAAAAGAGCATTTTACAATAGTATGTGGGACATAAGAAAGAGCCTTCATCATGCAGCCTGTTCCTAACACAGATGAAGAGCCTACCTATACAGCAGACAGCACTTTTTGCCAGTTTGTCCTGGCACTTTGTCACAGCAAATCACTGTCAATGTATACATCTGCCTTGTGAAATGAAGTGCAGTTTAGCAAACTTTTAAAATGAGCACTAAGGAAATAATATACTTATGTAACAAGGACACTGTAAAATAAAGTGTTACCGTATATTCTTATGTTACATGTACTAATCATAGTAAAAACAGTAAATTATGCATAATTACATGCAACTAACTCTCAACCAAACTTTAAACCTACCTTAACCATATAGTAGGTACATGTTGTTAATAAATATTACTCAGCACTTAGATATATAATTACACTGTAACAATGACACCTTAAAATAAAGTGTAACCGAATATAATATGAGAACTGAAGGTAATGTTTTCAGGCACTTAATTACATGTTATTTACTATTGTGTTAGCACTTTATTTTACAGTCCTGTTTCCCATGCACATACTATGTGCTTATTACAGTAATTACAATAACTGGGTACTAACCCTGAATCTACACCTAAACCTAACCTTAACCCCTGTAGTTACCTTATATTACCCAGTATTTTCTTAGGTAAGTACATGTACTGTAAAATAAAGTGCAACTGAAAATATATTATAGTTTAAAGGTATATTCAATGCATTCAGCTGAACTTTAGAGTGCTTTTTTTACCTGCTTAAGTAGGACTTAAGTAAAAAAAAAAATTGACTTTGAAACATGGTTAAACTGTACTGTTGAATGTACTGACAAGCATTAATGGTACGCTAAAATATACATTAATCAGCAATATTAAGAAAAATGTCGTTTTCTGAAGGTTCCCGAACAAAATCACCTAGCAACCATACCTTAACATTAGAGATGCACTGATGTATCGGCCAGTAATCGGTATCGGCCGATAAAAGCTATTATTTTCACTATCGGCCATCGATCAGGGCCGATGGTATCTTGTCAATCAAAAGTGTGCGGAAAAACGTGTCCGACTGCAACTCATACGGTGTGTGTGTGAATGTCTCATGTTGAATTTAGGGCAAGTTAATGCGACAATAGAGCATTAACAGTTAAAAATAGCTGCATAAAAGCAGGTTCGGCTCTATTTGACCCTATGAATCACCGTAGTTTAAGCCAGGGTTGCCAGGTCTGCGTTTTTTTTTTCTTACACTAAACATTATTTGTAGAGCGCCTCTCATCCAATAATGGCAAATAGCAGTGTGCTTTGTTACTTCTAAAAAGAAACAAAGTGTCATCTTTCAAATTCTGTCCATCACGATTTTATCATGAAATTCAAACAATAAATGCCGTTTTGATGCTCCTAAATGTGACGTGACAGATCGCTGTAGTGCCTCAGTTCAAGCGGCAGCATGGAGCGCATCTCTTCCACTTAATACAAGTTATATCCTGAAAAACATGCATGAATATCAATAGGCCTGTTGAAAGATACAGTACAACTTACCGAAATCTGTATCATGACTCATGTGATCACTCAATCAGTGTTTCAACCACGGAAAGACGTCAATACAGCTTGTAAACAATAGGTCACATAACATTGTATTTAGCCTACCTCAGGAAAGTCATCTGATGTTCACAGTTTGTTAGTTAGCAATAAAGAAACACTAGAGAGGAGCTTACTTACTGTTAATTATATACACCTATCAGGCATAACATTATGACCACTGACAGGTGACCACTAACACTGATTATCTCTTCATCACAGCACCTGTTATTGGGTGGGATTATTATTAGGCAGCAAGTAAACATTTTGTCCTCAAAGTTTTTTGTCCCTTGTCTTCGAAGCAGGAAAAATTAGCAAGCATAAGGATTTCAGCGAGTGCCAAATTGTTAGATTTGACAAGGGCCAAATTGTGATGGCTAGATTTACCACGAGTACCATGTTTTACCATGCCTAATATGGATCTACCTCACTGCAGTGTGAACAAGTGTCTCATAGTCGCCGCCGAGCGAACACACAGAGTAGCATTATAACGTAACTCTCAACACACTCAAATGTGTGTAATATGATAAAACAGCACTGCGTTACCCCACATACACATGAGCAGAAGAAGCGGTGACTGTGGCATAATAAAAGCTCCGCGAAATCAAGGCTATGACTTTGTTTTGAATAAGCGACCTCTAGCGGCGAAAAATTACATATTGTGGCTTTAAATGTAACCTCAAATAACACTGAAGTTAAAATTATAAGCCTGTAAAATCAAATAAGTTAAAATGAGTGTAGTTTTCTAAAATTTCTAGAGTAAAGTTTCCAAAATATTATTAAAACATAATGATTTAAAATATTTATATTATTTAATATTTAATATTTAAAGTAAAACCTTTAATTTGACAATTACAAACCTTTAAAAGTTCTTAAGTGTGTTAAGAAACATTTATGAAAGTGTGCTCTCTTTAAGTACTCTTTAAAGCCCCGATCAGACGGAACGCATTTTTGCAGTGAGAGGTGCCTTTTTTAAATCGTTTTCTGTTGGCAGTGAGCATTATGCGCGCTTATTGTGCGCCCTGGGCGCCTCACGTTTTAACCACCTGCTGCGCATCGCGTTTTTAAAGGAGCGCTCTGAGCGCATGAAGTTGAAAAAAACTCTGAGCAGAAAAGCGCCCGACGTCATTGCGTTTTTTTCCCATTGTCCAATCGAATGAATGGAGAGGCGGGCCTAACGTTGTGGTGACCGTTACCTTGATTAGACTGACAGCACAGCTGATTCGGGGGTTGCCTGGCAACATAAAAGAAAACCGCATCGCACTGCTGTTTTCTAAATTAAAAAACGTCAACCAAAAAAGGCAGTGCGGTGCGCCTCGCGTTTTCAAACCTGAAAAACGTGTTCTGTCTGATCGGGGCCTAAGGCATTTTATTTCATTAATATTATATTATCTGCAAGTACAGTTTAAAAAAAAATACTTTTAAGATTTAAAGTACACTCCAAATTCAATACATTCAGGTGCACTTCTTTTTCACAAGGGTACATTATGTAGACAGTGTAGCACAGCTCACTAGGGTTTAAAATAGAGCCAAAATTTGAAGGACGATATCTGCTGACATACTGTCCTGTGTACATGCACATCCGCAAAAACATGTGGCACTGCATAAATATAAATATAATTCTTCACCTGGCCGTTTGTGTCTTTTAGGGACCTATTTCTTACTAATTTCTTAATTTCTTACTGAAAAACCTTCTTCCGCTGCCTCCTGGCATTCTATTAAAAACCCATATTACAAAACACAAGGCAGAGATAGCAAGGGAACAAACTGAAATATGAATTAAATGTATCAAGAGAACAGATGAAATTGGTGTTATCGATCAGGATGGGCCTGGGAAATGTGCAGGTGAATCCAATCGTTCACTGTCTCATGTGATTTATGAAGTGTGCAGAGAAGCTGCCTGGTCAGTAGAACACATGTAAACCTGCAGATAGGTGCTTCAGCTTTGTGATACATGTTTTGGCCACACATGGATGCCCGAAAGTGGTCCATTAGTTAGCCAGACACTATAGGAGAGAGATCTCAGTGATTTAGTGCACACTGAAAAAGGTGAAACGACCCTGTAATTTCATCACAGGTTGTGCAGGAACTCTGCAGGAACTCTGGAATGCAAGAGAAAAGCAAACCAACCTTAACCTTGACAATAACAAACTAAGAACTAAACTAATCAGGGGGTATACAGTATATTCACAGGACAAAACAAAGACTTAAACTAGAAACAGTGAATGCAATCAGTAACTATGGAAAACAAATAAGTAACTACGGAGACAAAATACAACAAAACTCAAAGAACATGACATATTTTTACATCACTCTAATCAGAAATCATAGTTTCCTTGCGATACTACACGAGTACTGCGTCGTTGGTCTTATTAAGCCTAATAAGACAAGACGCTACAGGGAAAACTCCTTTTTCTCCGATTCTAAAGCCTTTATACAATCACTCAGTGGCTTGTAAAGTTAAAGAAAAGGAACCAATGACGGTGCGGAACGCGCGTGCTAATGGTGAGCAAGCCCGCTCGAGCCCGCCGAAGGGGGCGGGGGCTCTGACTATATAAGTGGCCGAATCACCATGGCAAATTGATTAATTCTCCTTCAGCGACGCAGTTATCACCTACAAGATTGAAGCCGCCTTCACCTGCAAGCAGCTGGATTCGCCGCTGATCTTCTCGCCGCCGCGCAGTTAATCAGCCCTCCTCCCTGCTTGCCACTCTCTATCCTGCTCGCCGCTCTCAAGCAGCACTGTTTCCACGCCGCTGTGTTACAGCCTGGTCAGTGCTTTGCCCCCGAGCCGCCTGCAGTTCGTACGAGTGCACTTCAGTGTATCCTTTTAAGAGCTTCTAAAATGGCAAATTTAGTGACATTATCACTATCACTAGCATAATCGTTTTGGACATCCGTACATTGCCTTTACAGTGCCGCTGAACAGACTCTTTCCGCTTTGCATGCCATCCTGCAGATCCATCAGGCCACCTTCAGGTCCTCTGCCACCTTCAGGACGCAGAGGCCCTGCACTCCGTCTGCTCATCGCCGAGGGTGTCTGCCAGTGGATGTCACACCTGCTCTGCCACAGACTGAGCCTGCAGCATTGAGCCATGCGCAGGAAGGTTACGCATCCCATTCATCAGGCAAGAGCCAAGAACTCAAAGAAGGCTTTGAAGCGTCCCTGAGACGGGCGACCCCAAGATGAGAGGAGTTGCTTTTTCCCAGGAGGAGGTGAATGCACCGTTCCTTCCCCCGTTGGAGGGCCAGGTGGATAATCCTTTGTTTCATTTTCAAGTTGCAGCGGTGAAGAAAAAGCAGTTTCCTCATTCTCTGGGTCAAACAGATCACAGCTTGGACATGATGGACACGAGCTGGCCACCTCCTCATGTCCAGATGCGACTCACATCTCCCTGCACAGGCCGGTGTGGCACATTTAGAGGACATGCAGTTTCCTCACCTGTCACAGACCTGTTCTGGTATGCAAAGACACACCTTTGAGGTGTAATAGAGGATGTAATTTGAGGACTCAATAGAGCCTGTCCCTCAGTCGAGATAAAAAAGGGTTTCTACAGCTCTTGCTTCATCGTGCCAAAGAAAGCTGGTGGGTTGCAACCAATTTTAGGCCTGCAACTTATGAACAGAATTGGTTCACGCTGCCCGTCACCTCGCATCATTACGAAAGTTGCAGAGGCTACCCATGCCCCGTTAAGGGAAGTGGGCATTCGCATTCTCAAATGTCTCGACGACTAGCTGATCTTAGCTCACTCTAGAGATTTGTTGCTGTTTGGGGTTTCAGGTCAACTGGGAAAAGTGCAAGCTCTCCCCAGTACAGAGCATCTCTTTTCTCGGGATGGAGTTGGACTGAGCATGCTCAGTCGGTGCTGAACTCCTTGAAGAACAGCGATTCCAATTAAACAATTTCAGAAGCTCCTGGGGCATATGGAATCCTTGCCTCGGGATCAGACAGACCCAGCCTTGTAGTTGCTGTCCAGTACGCACCCTGCATGCTTACTTGGGATGGCCCACTGGATTGCCATTGCTTTGGCACACCAGGCCCAAGATGTGTCGTGCCCTTTAGGAGTGCTTGCACCCTTCACAAGAAGTTTTGTATCCTCCTGGGCTCTAGCAAACTGCGCCTCTCTAACAGACATCTGTAGAGCAGCAGGCTGGGCTACACCCAATACCTTCGCGTGATTTTACAATCTCCGTGTTGAGGCAGTTTTGTCCCGTGTGCTATTGGGCACAAACAGGTAAGTTACAGGCTGGGTATACCACTCGCCAATTTTTATTGTCCTTTTACTAAAATATCAGAGGTGATTGGGGCTCCCAATTATGACCCCATGTGCTAGTCATCGACACTACGTCTCGTTCTCTTCGTCAGTACACTACAATAGGAAATTACAATAGTAGCCAAGACCTTTTTTTAGTGCATAATGCAGCCAGCTTCCAATACAATCAGTGTGTGTTGGTTTTGGTGTGTGGTTTATTGGTACCTGTGGGTAATTTTGCTTCACATTTGCTTTGTGATGAGTGTGTTCCCTTTGGTGGTGGATGAGTGTGACCTGCCCTCTTGTCCTTGTCTTGGCATTGCTCACAGAAACTCACAAATGACGGAATCTATGAATCACAGCAGAGTATTTTAGTGTTTGGGGAGGGAGCACTGACATCGGCCACATCACAACCAGCAATGCCTCAAGCTTCAGTTTGGTCCTGGAAAAACAAAGAAGGATGTTCAGTTTTTCAAAAGTGCTTTGCAAAAAAAACATTATTGTACATTATCTTGGCTTAAGATGCATTATCAGAACTACATACAAGACAACAACCCGGAGATTCAGTACGAGAATTGTTCTGAATCAGAAGTACTGTAGGGTCAATACAACATGAAGTGGGATACCTAAGATTTATCACATCATTATATGTGTACTGTTTTTCACTAAGTATCAGTGTTAAGTTAATCCTAAACTTGTATGAGGACATATTATTATAGCCATTTAGATTACATTTTAAAAACAACATGGATGACAAATGGCCAGAAGAGTCCCACTATGGTAATACAAAATCCAGGAAATAATTAAGTTATAATGATAAATTCTGCCAAAAAGAATAGTAGGCTATTAAACTATGTATAAGAAAAAGATTTCTTACTTTCTTTATTGTTTTATAGGGGCCGATCGCCAAGACTTGAGAATCATTTTATAAAGTCAAAAAATGTTCACCATTAATGTTTTGTATGTGAATAAAATTTAAATATTGTGAGACTCAATTTCCACTGTTAAACAAACTTTTATTTCAAACTAACAGCTGTACCTGAAAATGTAAAATAAATCACAGGACGTTTGTCAGAGACATCCACCAAACCGCAGGTGTTAAGAATAGAAAAAGCAAAAAGCTTTTATGAACTGTGTGTTGAATCACTATTTTGTAATATCAATTGCAGATATACGGAGCCCCGCACATGACGTGCAAGAAAAAAAAGTAAATTGTGCCCACGATTTACTAATTCGTTCCCTTGATTTATAAATCATGTGCACAATTTACTATTTCGTTCACTCGATTTGCTAAATCGTGCGGACAATTTACTACTTCGTTCCCTCAACTTGCTAAACCGTCCACACGATTTACTAATTTGTTCCCTCGATTTATAAATTGAAGGAACGAATTAATAAATTGTGCACACGATTTAGCCTACTAGTTTTTTCCTGCATGTCATGTGCGGGGCTCCGTACATGTCTGGTACACAGAATGTTCTACATGAAATATTTAGCATATATATATATATATATATATATATATAGTCCTGTGGGCGAAAATGCCTTGTTGATGCTAGAGGTCAGAGGAGAATGGGCCGACTGATTCAAGCTGATAGAAGAGCAACTTTGACTGAAATAACCACTCGTTACAACCGAGGTATGCAGCAAAGCATTTGTGAAGCCACAACACGCACAACCTTGAGGCGGATGGGCTACAACAGCAGAAGACCCCACCGGGTACCACTCATCTCCACTACAAATAGGAAAAAGAGGCTACAATTTGCACGAGCTCACCAAAATTGGACAGTTGAAGACTGGAAAAATGTTGCCTGGTCTGATGAGTCTCGATTTCTGTTGAGACATTCAGATGGTAGAGTCAGAATTTGGCGTAAACAGAATGAGAACATGGATCCATCATGCCTTGTTACCACTGTGCAGGCTGGTGGTGGTGGTGTAATGGTGTGGGGGATGTTTTCTTGGCACACTTCAGGCCCCTTAGTGCCAATTGGGCATCGTTTAAATGCCACGGCCTACCTGAGCATTGTTTCTGACCATGTCCATCCCTTTATGACCACCATGTACCCATCCTCTGATGGCTACTTCCAGCAGGATTGAATCAAATCAAATAATTGAATCACAGTACAACTGTTCATGTATATTTGTTAGGGTTTACATTTAATATTGAAATAATTAACATTTCATTTTACCAGTGTAATACAAACCAAAAATCTAGATTGAAATTGTCACGGTTTGAGTTTGTTTAGAGTTTGTTTTTAATCGGTTTTCCTATTCATGTTTTTATTTCTAGTCTTGTTTTGCTGTGTTTATTGGTTCTGTCACACACTGGTTGCAGCAAGGATGAGACAGGATCTATTGGCAGCAGTTTACAGGTTTTATTAACTCAAATGAACTCTGAACACCGAACAGAACAACCAGCTAAATGCAGCGATGCAAACTAATCAAAGAAACATGACCCAGCTGACGAGACTAATTAACAAGAGACAGGTGACAGGGATAACACAATCAGACATAGTGACAAACGGGCCAGGGAAACTGAGGGTGACAGAACCAATAAACACACTGACAGCAAAACAAGACAAGAAATACAGACATGAGCAGGAAAACTGATCAAAAACAAACTCTAAACAAACTCAAACCGTGACAGTAATATGTTCGCTTCAAATTAAGGCACACAATTCAGTTGCTAGTCAGTCACACTGACCCATTATTTAGAAAGACGTATTATTATTATTAAATCATTTTTGTCTTTGACTGTTATGTGATTTTCCATATACCTAATAACATCCCGCTGGTGTTTCTATAGTGAAACTGCATACAGAGAACTGCACCATATGAAACAAATTCAAGTACACTTATTCTTGAGACATGGGAAACACACAATGGCCCATAACTTTCCCTGCCAATAATTTTAAAATATTATTATTTCCACTAGACTGTGATTTGAACTGAAAGGATATTGTTTGAGATTTTTTAGAGAATTTCTCGCATTTTAAGCATTTCCTATTAGTGGAAAGTAACACCGTAAAGAGATGTGTTATAGTACAAAATATGGTACAGCTGTCAATTCATTAATTAGTTATATTATTCATTAAATGTTAGATTTATCAATATGAATGAATATTATTTTTGTAGATACAAGAAAATACATTTAGTCTGCAAATGGAAGAATATAAATGACAATCTCTGAACACTAGGGTGTAATTTCTACTGGGGACAGGGGGGATATGTCCCCCTCACTTTTCAAAATCCTGTTTGTGTCCCCCCCCACTTTCAAATTCGTTTGTTATGATTTTTTAACTGCACGCCGTCATCGCCACGGAGGAGCAGGACCGAGCAGGACACAGAGAGCGTCCAGGAATGTCGCTTGCACACTCTAAAGCCTTGTTCAGACTGTCAGTCTAAATCCAAATTTCTGTGCATATCAGATTGAAATCCGATTAGATATATCAAGTCTGAACGGCCAAAAATCACATGAAATCCGATTTCTAGAAATCCGTTTGTGTGACTGATCTGTTCGGATTTTGTTTATGTGACTTTCTCATGCTGTGTATCAGCTTGAATCAGTCGGCCCATTCTCCTCTGACCTCTAGCATCAACAAGGCATTTTCGCCCACAGGACTGCCGCATACTGGATGTTTTTCCCTTTTCACACCATTCTTTGTAAACTAAAACGGTTGTGCGTGAAAATCCCAGTAACTGAGCAGATTGTGAAATACTCTGGCCGTCTGGCACCAACAACCATGCCACGCTCAAAATTGCTTAAATCACCTTTCTTTCCCATTCTGACATTCAGTTTGGAGTTCAGGAGATTGTCTTGACCAGGACCACACCCCTAAATGCATTGAAGCAACTGCCATGTGATTGGTTGATTAGATAATTGCATTAATGAGAAATTGAACAGGTGTTCCTAATAATGCTTTAGGTGAGTGTATGTACAGCTCTAATATTTGTGTAACTACACACATGTAACAACCCACTGAATGATATGTGTACAAGTACAAATGTGTAACAGGACATTGGTAACAACACTATTTTTACTTCAGTAAGTACATGTGTGTAACAGGAATTATGTAACTACATTTTGTAAGAACTATGTGGTTACACTTTATTTTAAAGTGTCATTGTTACAGTGTAATTATATATTTAAGTACTGAGTAATATTAATTAACTACATGTACTTACTATAGGGTTAGGGTAGGATTAGGGTTTGGTTGAGGGTTAGTTGCATGTAATTTTGCATAATTTACTGTTATTACTATGGTAAGTACATGTAACATATGTATCAAGGACACTGTAAAATAAAGTGTTACCTAATATGTATTCACACACAGTCTTCAATACTGCAGTAACCAGTTTGGAATACACTGAGACTTTGTACGTTGTACTTACTCCAGTGATAACAGTACAAAATTATGCAGAATTATAAGCAACTGAATCTTAAAGTAAACCCTAATCCTAACACCATCCATATAGTAAATACATGTTAATTAATATTACTCAGTACCAATTTGTGTAATTACACTGTAACAAGGACACTTTAAAATAAAGTGTTAATGTGTCAGTGTGTCCTTGAGCAAGGCACTTTACTCCATGTTGCTCCAGGGGGATTGTTCCTGTAATAAGTGCCTGGTAATAAGTGCACTGCTTTGGATAAAAGCGTCTGCCGAAATGCAATGCATAAATGTAAAAATGCTACAAACTGGCTATGCTATAGTTTATGTGCCATAAGTTTAAATGTCAGCATGGCTCCTGATTCCATTCCAGCTGATTCCAGCATGGCTCCTGACTCCCTGGTGCCATAACATTATTCAGTTGAACTGTCCATATGCCCTATATAGAGGACAAAAACCATACACCCTCCTCTGGCGTCCTTGAGTCATTAACCTCTCATTTATCATTTCTCCTAACTAACTTGCCTCTGTCAACCTTGAGTCTGTCTTGTTTAAATCAATGGCTTACTGCTCACAGATTACTACACACATACATATACTGTACATACAGAATATACATGTAGTAATCTGCTTTAGATGTTTTATATTGATATAGCTGCCCGCATTGGATTAAGATAATAGCACAACCTCATGTTTGATTGTGGTAAGGCACCCCGATTCTATTAAGAAACAGTCTGCATTTGAACCTGCTGTTTCATTCAGAGCAATAGTTGGTGGCTAACACTTCACTTTTCTCTATATGTTTGGGTTATGATCACAGGCTTGACCTCACCTGTCTGTGGATGACATCCAAGAGCTCATGAGAAGATTCTTCAGGTCTGACTATAGAACAGGGCAGATACTGCTTGTCGTGCATTCATGTAAAAGCTATTGATTTTTCCTCTCTCTTCCTATTCCAATCAATACGTTTCCTGTGCAATGCATGCCAAAACAAAGGGCAAAAATAACAGAACAAGTCTCCTCATGTTATCTTCCAGTGTCTTGTAGTAAAATGGTCAATCTTGTATATATGACATTGAAACATTGAACATAGCCAGCAGCTGTCATCCTCCAGTTCTCGCCTGGTTTCCATCTGAAACTAAGGGGGTTAGTACCGAGATGGGAGACCTCCTGGGGAAAATTAAGGTTGCTGATGGGAGGGGTTTTGGTGAGATCAGCAGGGGGTGCTCATCCTGTAGTTTGTGTGGGTCCTAAAGCCCATGAGACACCAACCCAAGATCAAATAACTAGCGATGACAAAAGCTGCATGTTGCCGCCTTGTGCCGCCTGCATCTTGGCCCAGGTTGCGATTGAACACACTGCAAAAACTACTGTCATTGGCAAACTAGCATGTATATTCGGCAGCTGCCTATATCAGCAGGTGGCAGTAGTTACATTCGTCATTAAAAAAGGGAAACCGGAACTAGGACTGTGGATATACAAACCGCAAACAAAGCAGCGCTTGCTAACCGAGTATGAATGTTTAGCAGTTGGTCTTCAATTACTTCATGAAAATATTCTGCTTATGAAAATATTTGCGTATTGGAATGCTCAGGTAAGATGAATAGGTAAAATTAGACGAGCCATCTGTGTGTATTCTTGACTTTGTCATTCGCTTGCTTTTGTCACTTCCGATTAATTTTTCTCTGGTTTACTAAGCTGAACAGCCAATCGGAGTGATCTCTTTCACCAACTGCCTGACACCAATTCAATGTGTACAATCGGCCGCCAACGGGATCCGACAAGTGCTGATGGTGCCTCAACAACACACATAGTAATGGGGATGCTAGACTGAAAAAGTACACACATATTAAAAGAGAAAAAAGTATTTACCATGCTAAATTAAAGTAGAAATTTGTTATCACAGTCTATGAAAAATGTTCCACAGACACCCCGTTGCTTCCGAATAGAATCAGGAGCCATGCTGACGGCATCCTGCATTGCACGCTATCATATCAATTCTCACTTGAAACCCCTCATCACACTAAACACTCACTGGCACCCGCATCACCAGTTACCTCTCTTGAGTAGATTTACACCTATTCTGTCAGTGCCTCATTGAGAAGTCAGTCAAATTTAAGAGGACTTGGTTATTCCAAGTTATTGCATCAAACCTAAATAGAGAAGCACAATGTACAGTATGATTATAATTCTTTGTCTACCACCACCCAAATTTTGATTTAGTTTTAGTCAACTAAATACTTCTGTAACGGTGGCGACACCTGAGTGTACACTTTTAACCTCAAAAAGTACTTTATCTTTTTGTTCGGGCGCCAGAAAGTAAGGACTGTCAAATTTAAACTTTTCCCAGATAGCCCTAAAGCCACCCGTTACATTCAATAATCAAAACTCAAAAAAAATATTCCAAAAAGAATCATATGAGGATGGCAGATCTGGCTTTTGCTGTTGATGTGACTGCACTTATGAATGAACTAAATACTAAACTGCAAGGTAAGGGCCTCTTTGTACATGAAATGTACAGCTTAGTGATGGCTTTCATGAGAAAGTTGAAGTTTCTTTCAAGCCAGTTGGAGGGAAACACATGCCAACACTGAAAGTCACACCATCAGCTGATCACCTCTGCAGGTACTCATCCATGTTAGGGGCACTGCATGGTGAGTTCCCTTTCAATCTGTCACATTCGATGTCCACCTGCTCGTCGCAGAGGGCGTCCCCCTGCCGCCGCCCAGCAGCAGCCTCCATCGGGGCAACAGCGCAGATCTAGCTGCAGGAAGGCCGCCTAGCCCGCTGCCAAACCAGGTGGCAAGCGGAAGTCCAAGCGACCCTGAGACGGGCCATCCAGAGATGGAGGGGACAGCTCATCGGGAGAAATTTTTGTTCAAATTAAATTTTTTGTTCCGCCACTGGCCTTCGGGTTCCTCTCCCATCGCACTCGAGAGGCCTCCACACACCTGTGCGCCCCCTCAGTGGAAGCAGGTAAGTGTCAGGCAGTTGGTGAAAGAGATCACTCCGATTGGCTGTTCATTAAAAATTCTGGGGACATTTATTGCTTTTTGTATATAGTTACTGTGATGCTGGTCTTTGAAATACTTGCTTTTTTGTGTAAAGTTGTGATGCTATTTTTTGCATTTGTGAACAGTTTTTGTGAATGTTCATTAAATAGTGATATAATTGTGTGCTCCACATTTTCATCATTGTAATGTTTTATTTAATGTTTTTTATAAAGAGATATACAATAAATTGCCTCAGTTCTGCCCAGTGTATTGGTCTGGCCCTCTACAACCGCTCCAGTTTCTCATGTGGCCCCATGGGAAAATTAATTGCCCACCCCTGCCCTAGGCAAACCTGTCGACAGGCCACATAGTTTGGTTTAGGAAGGACGCAGAAAGGCACTGGCCGGTGCATGTTTTTTGAAAGGATTGATAGGTATCCCTCTCTCCCTGATTAACGTTTATTTGGGTTCATCCAATTCCCTATATCCCCTTAGAATCTTTAACTGGCCCAGTCCTCAGACTATATCCGGTCAACTCAGAATCCTCCTATTGTCAGCCGGTGGCTCAGAAAAAGCCACCTCGAATCGACGACCAACCGGCCCTAATTTGATTATCCTGGCCCAGCATCACATTCCCAAAAACAATCTCCTATTCCTCCCTACTACCGGTCTCGAACCGTGGTCCTTCTATTTCTAACATACCACTACTAACCCCAGTCCTATCCCATCTCCCTTCTATTCATCCACCTGCCATCTTCTATACCTAAATGGGCTGTTCCATTTTAAGTTCCTGTATGGGGTAGTTTTTAGATTTCGTTTTGTGTGGCCAGTCCACCCTTTTTCTAGGGTAGGGGTGTTTAATCAAGGGCTATTCAATTTTCAGTTCCTATAAGGGGTAGGTTTAGGTTTAGTATAGTATTGTTACATAACGTGTAGTATAAACTGGCTGGACTTCCATCATGTGCAATCAAAATGCTTCAAATGATTCAGAACGCAGCGGCACATCTTGTCTTCAACAAGCCCAAAAGGGCCCACATCACACCTCTCTTCATCTCTCTGCATTGGCTACCACTCAAGTTCAAGGCGTTGATGCTTGCTTACAGATCCACCACAGACTCAGAACCCACATACTTCGACTCGCTCCTAGGTGCATGAGGAGGTCACGCAGTCCTAGAAGTCCCCGTTGTCTTCCCGCTACTGTTCGGTGGCCTCCTCCGCCTTTTCTGCCCTCAGTGGGGCCACTGCCAAAGGGTACACTGGGGTCCCCCCGTTGAACGCTCTGTTGCGATGCAACTGTGTCCGCAGAGTGCTTCGACGTGGCAATCCTAAGCACCCCTCCAAAGCCTGTAGGCTCTCGTCTACTTCGGTGGCAAAGTCCTCCGGAGCTGCGGGGCAGGCCACCACCTCTTTGCACATGCACGAGGGTAGAGCCGACCCAGGGCTCATGGATGAGCTGCAGGCTGCCACCGACCTCGCCCTCCGGGGCGATGAAGGTGACCGCACGCTCCCTGGGTCAGGTGATGTCCACAGCTGTGGTCCAGGATAACCAATCACCCAACCACGAGCGCCCGTGACAGGTTGGAGGATTCCACACCAGCCCGAGGCTCGTTGCTGCCCGAGATAACATGGCTGTCAGCTCTGGGTCGGACTCGGGCAATGCTGGCACACCCAAAGGCAGCAGCTTAGAGGACTGCCCAGAGGACTCTAGCCCATCTTGAGATGCGGCAATCGACATCTCGTCGCCACCTGGAGTGCCAAACAAAACACACGGGGCGTCAACAGATAGTCCCGCTGCTTCAGTCCGACCACTCGCGGGTAGCGGTGTCCGAGAGGGGGTGTGGCCCGAGGAATGATTGTCGGGGCTTTATTCCACACTGTAACCCTCAGGTCACCCTGGCCACCAGCCAAAGTACCATCTCTCGCAGAGACGGTAGATTGGGGTGTGGCAGAGGGGACTCTCTCTCCTTTACAGAGGGCATTAAATCTCGACCGCAACATCGCGATGGTCATGTTCCCGCAGTGAGAACACGACTCATCCACAAACGCTGCTTGAGTGTGCTGTAAGCCCAAACACGTAAAGCAGTGATTGTGCCCATCAGACGGCAACAGAGATCCACACCCAGAAGTGCACGGACGAGACATCTTTAAAAAGATGTGCCATGCGCAAGCTCTTTTTGTGAGAGGAAAGCTCTGCAGAAGTGTTGAAGCGCCCAGGGAAACACACACACAGCTCAGTGTCACAGATCACTGCACAGATCAGCAGGCAGGCAATGTGAGATCGCTGGAACGCGCCATCACACCAACACACTGGAGAACCGCTCGTCTCAAAGAACTGAAGAGAGAACTCAGAATTCAGGCTTGCAGGAGTGAAGAGATGCTCTTGGCTCCGAAGCAGAAACATAATGCGAGATTGCCAGCGTCTTTTCTTATATACCCGCAGGGTGGAGGCGATGTGTCCACAGGCCGTGGTGGAGCGAAGGGCACAGAGGCTGGAGGCTGAGCCAGGGGATCCTCTGTGCTGGATGTAGCTGGTGGCCTATAGACACTGGACAGGCTTTAATAACAAATACTAAACTTAGGAGCAATACACATAAACAACCACGCTTACATTAACGAGAATGGACAGAGACTAAAGCCGGGCACACACTGTGAGATTTTGGCCACGATTTGGCCATCTGAGACAAATTTTGCAAATCCTAAAAGATTCCTCTGAAGTCTTTGATCGTTAGTTTGACATGTTCACCGGCAGACATGGCTTACAGAGGGGATCATGTTCGTACAGTCTGACAAGAAACAATCTTAAAGGACTATTATAAATCGCACAGTGTGTACCCGGCTTAAGGGAGAAATCAGGGTATAAATGCATAGACCAAACAAAGGGGTAGGTTTAAAAATCTTGTCTTCTGTACACTGTAAAATTCCTTACTTTGTCCAGCAAATCATACATGTCCTTTATATTGCTTGCATGTTTTGTTTGCTAAGGGATTTAAATAAAAGTCTATAAACTTAGCTTCCACAGTACAATACTATTGGTCTTCCTGGTGGCATATCTGGAAACGGCCATGTTGCTTTGTCTTTATGAATCTTTGGCAAAATGTAAAATCTCCTCCCCCTTGGAAAACCTATTATATATTTTACCTGTGCCTTTGTGAGGTATCCCTCTTTCTGTAATACTTCCATCTCTTTCTTAATAATTTATACTGATTCCCCATAAATAGGTACCTCCTATAAAACTCCCGTTCTTCTAGTTGCCTATTAACTTCTAGTTGCCCTTATGTACTGTACCCTATCCATCACTACCACTAACGTCCCCTTATCAGCCGGTTTAATCACTATTGAAGTATTCTGGCTTAATCTCTTCAAAGCTTTTCTCTCACCCTCTGTTATATTCCAACCTTCTCCTTTCTCAATCCAACCACTAACTATTTGTATATCTTCCTCTATAGACCTCAACACCATTTCTGAAACCTGTTCATTTTGGGTTTCCCATCCCGTATTCATTCTAAAGGGTTCTTACCCAATCCTCCTCCTGATTACCACCAAAATAATCTGGCAATTTTACCCTTCTGTGATATTCCGTCACTCTAACACCCTAACCCTAACCTCTGTCTATCTCTTCTCTCAGACCCTATTTTAGGTACAAATGACAACCCATACTCCAATAGTTTTATTTCCTTTTTAGGTAACTCCTCTTTATAATTTATCTATAAGATTGGGAATCTTAATTACTGCGTTAGGAAAAGTATCCTTCGCTGCTCCTATCACCCTTCCTAATGTTCTCCTCAACAATGCCATGGAATAATGTTTTCTGTTGTTCAGACTGAATGATAGAATCACCTTGGAAACCTTTGGACTCACCAGTGTCCTTTGCTTTAGAATCCTATGTATGTGTGTCAATTGTGCACCTGGATAACTCACCACCTGTATCCTGCTGTCTTTAATTATTGTAGTCTACATAGATTAGAATTGGTTCTTGGTTCCATTTTCCATCGCCCATACTTATCTCCTCCATGTTCCTGTCTCTCAAATAGACCCTATGTTTTGTCTACCACCCTTTCATCTCCTTTTCCTCCTGCTCCACTTCGTCCTCTCTAGCTCCATCTTCTACGTATCCAGGTTAGGGTTAGTGCCTTGTTATTACCCAGTTGTTGTACATACAATGTACTGTATAGTCCAGGTGTTATGTGCAAAATTTTAGGTGATATTATCACTTTTTCATAAAAGCATGAAACTTGGTACACTTGTACAGTTTTGGGCCCTGAACATTTTCAGAAATGGAGCCATACAAAAACTCCTCATGGTCTCCATGGCAACCATTTTACTTTCTGCCATGACCAAATTATGTATTTTGTATCATCTCCTGAATCAAACATGATAACACAGAAAAGGTGATGTCTACCCTATGTTTTGATGGTCAAGGATTACAATGATACCATATAAAACATCATAAATTGTTCAGGTGAATAGTTAATTGTGAATTAAGTCACATGAGAAGGAAATCACAGTATCTGAGAACCTAGGCTAGACTTTGTTGCATGCATGTTGTGTAACATGCAAAAACCTTAATCCTTTTGTTCATTAACCCTGGCAATACAGTGACTGTAAATAATATAATATGCAATATGACCTTAGCAACATAGCTTAAAAAGAATGTCAAACAAAGATTTACTTCAAAAAATCTATTTCAGAAACAGGTTTGTCCCAGTCAGCAAATTTCCTTTGGCATAGATCTGGTCCAGATAAACAGTTGAGATGTGGCCCAGATTAGATTGTGTTTGCCGGCCCAGATCTGGCCCACTTCTTCTTTTCCACAGCTCCGCCAAAGCAGTGCCATAACTCCGCCAAACATGAGCCAAATAATAACATTTTATGTGGCCCTTATGTGGGCCATATATGCAATTTTAGTATGGCTGAGTTTTGTTAAAATCTAATGGCCCTTATGTTGCCCACATGCGACTTTGAGTATTGTTTAAAAGTCTTATTAACTCCATGGTAAATAAAACACTCAACAACAAAAATGTATTCAATAATTTACTTTTGACCAATGTTTAAATAATTACAGTTACTCAGAAACCATTTATATTAATATAAATATCATTCAAAGAGTCTATAGACTTTAATTTATTTTACACCAAAATTCACATTTAAGTGTGTATTATGTTCAAATAACAAACAAAATCCAGCACTAGGCTACATAAGAACTGAGCTACTCAGCTACATATGTTCAAAAAACTTAAATTAAAGTTAAATTAAAATACATAACACTTGTTGGTTGCAACTAAAAGTGCATAGGACTTGCTTTTAAGCTTTTAAGGGCTTGTAGGGGTTTGCTTAAGTTATCACCAGTGCTTAGCAATTTTTATTAAAAAAATCTACATGTCAGCCTTTTCTGGGAGTATACGAGATCTTTCAGGACAAATAATATCTCCAGCAGTGGAAAAAACCCTTTCACTTGGGGTTGAAGAAGCCTGCACACATAAATATGACGAAGCTTATGAGATCTGACAGGAAAGGATATGCGTTTTTCTGTTTCCACCACCAGGCAGCAGGTTCATCAGATCTCATTGTAGATAGCATGAATTGGTACAACTTCAGCTTTGCATCCACTTTGTCGTCAATGGACAATGTTTTGCTCTCTGTGGATTTCATTTTTAGTTCATCATCTGCTGCAAAAAGCTCCTCCAATGAGGATATTATGGCTCTCTTGCAGGGAGGTGGCTACAGAGAGAGAACAGTAGTATTACTGATAACAATAAGAAAAAATCATAAATACACAGTTAAATTATTGTGAAGATTTTAGTTAAATATAATTTTAGCTATTTTTTACTATATACTTACATTATCATTCTCTTCCTCACTCTCCCCCTTGTCTGTGATGTCATTCTCTTTTTGTTTTCTTCTCTCCTCATTTGACTGCATTGTAATCCCTTCTTCACAATCCACTCTTGACTAGAGACAGTGCAATTAAGATTTAGACAGGTATGTATTTTGTCATAACTGAGGATATTAGACCAACATATTATGTATGTAAACATCAGGTTTCACCTGTGTAGATTTTGGTAGATGTGCAACCATTAGCTTTTCTTTAATGCGGACCCAGACAGTGCTGCTGTCTTCAACTTTGTGTTTAAAGCGTGGGTCCAATGCAGTGGCCTCCTCAAGAAAGCTTCTGATGTCATCCCTCTGTAAGACAAATATTTATTAAAAACACTTTTTTTTTTTCCTTCTTTAAAAATCTGATTTACCTGGTATCGCTTGGACAGGTTTTCCCAGACAGCCTGCTTAAACACTGTCTTCCTCTACAACTGTGAAATGTTTTTCAAGCTTTTGATTGGTAGGATCTGACCACATGTAGGGCTCTTTTCAGAAGAACCACAGAGTGTAGATGTGTATAAAATTCTCATCAGATGGACAAACTCTTCTCCCTTTCTGAAATCTTCACCAGTCAGCCGAGCAAGTCTGAATAAAAAAGAAGGCAAAGAAGCTCAGGCCAATTTTTACCTTGATAGTCAGATCACTCATAGCAAAGAACTATGCAAACTCTTCTTGCTTACCGGTCCCTCTCTATCGGCTTTCTCAAACGCTGATCCAAGCTGGCTGCCTGAATAGTAGGGTACTGTTCAAGAAACCGTTCTATCATCAAGTAGAGGGAATTCCAGCGGGTTTTTATGTCAAGAATAAGTGAGTGTTGAGGCAAATCTAAAACAGAAGCATAGGTGAGAGGAAATGTAGATTCAATTTGTTAAATTTTTTTTTAAACTTTATACATCAGAATACAATTTATTTCTGTGATGCAAAAAAAAACTGAAGTTTCATCAACCATTACTCCAGTCTTCAGTGTCACATCCCATCCCAGAATTGTGTTACAAGAATGTTCTGGTTCGTCTAAAACTTAAAAAAAATGTCTAGTTTTCTTTCTATTTTTTTATAAGGTATGACATTTTTCAAACATTCTTTCAACTTAATTAAGTTGGCTTGGGAGAACCAACTTCCTGAAATGCTATATAAACTTAATATTATTATTCTTCTTACAAAAACTGTTGACTGCTACTCCTCCTAGAGCTTTAAAGCTACAACCACCAAACTCGGCTCAGACATTCAGACTGTTCTGAAGTTAGTTGCTGTATCTTTTCAAAATCCCATTGACTTTCATTGACGGAATGTTTGTCTATCAATCTATCAATCAATCAATCAATCTCACACACTCTCAATCACTCACTCACTCTCACTCACACACACACAATCACTCACTCACTCTCACTCACACACAATCACTCACTCACACTCACACACACACACAAACACACACACACACACACACACAGAATACCCTAGCATCCGCATAGCAACACCTTAGCAACCACCCGAGTACCATAGCAACCACCCTGAGTACCCTAGCAACTGCATAGCAACCACCCCAAGTGTCCTAGCAACTGCATAGTAACACCCTAGCAACCACGAGTACCCTAGCAACACCCTAGCAACTACCCAGAATACCTTAGCAACACCTTAGCAACCACTCAGAGCACCCTAGCAACCACATAGCAACCGCATAGCAACCACCCAGAATACCTGAGCAACCACATAGCAACACCCTAGCAACCACGCCAAGTACCTTAGCAACCGCATAGCAACACCCTAGCAACCAGCCCAAGTACTCAAGCAACCACATAGCAACACCCTAGCAACCACCTTGTACACTAGCAACCGCACAGCAATCACCCAGAATATCAATCTATCTATCTATCTATCTATCTATCTATCTATCTATCTATCTATAACTTCTACCACTAAAACTACTTCAAACTTAAAAACATCTGACATAAAGCTATAAGGTCTACTTAAAACGTTCTGGCTGCTCTCTCAAGCCAACTTTTTTTTTTAATCTAGTTTTGATTTAAAATTCAACATTCCAAGAACATAAAAATGTCCAGTTTCATTCATGTTAGTAGAATGTTATTTAAAGGTTGTTATTTCAAGTATATCTTATTTTAAGATAAAAGTATATCTACTTTTTTTTTTTACATTCTCAACACTGAATATTTAGAATATTTTTATTCTTATAACAAAGTTCTGTTAGCTGGGATGATCCTTCAGAAATTCTAATATGCTGATTTATTAATGTTGAAAACAGTTGGAAACTTGTGATATTTTTTTCAGGATTCATTGATGAATAAAAAGTATAATAATAAAAAGAACAGCATTTAGTCAAAATAGAACAATTTTCTAGCAATATAAGTATTTTTTACTGTCACCCCTTGTCAGAAAATCCTATTGGAATTTCATTTTATCCTGTAGGATCTTATTGGATTCTTAGAATCTTATTGGACATTCTGATTTATTTTAATGGAATTTCACTTTGTCCTGTGATATTTTTTTATTATTACTTTTTTATAATAAATAAATAATTAATTAATAACTGTGTGTGTGTGTGTGTGTGTAAGATAGAGAGGCCCAATTGGATCCCATTAAAATCTTGTAGAAATTATCCTACAGGATATTTATGTATTGTCTTATAAGACAATTCCCACAGAATCCAATAGGAATTGGATAAGAATCTTATAGGACAAGACATAAATATCCTATAAGACAATTCCTAATGGAATCCTATAGGATCGGTTCCAAAATATGATAGAAATTCTTAATGGAATCCTGTACAGGTTTCTTATTGGAATCCTTTAGGATTTTTATGACAAGGGACTTTATCAATTTAACACATCACTAGCCAGGTTTCCACGAAATGGGGGTTTCGCCTAGAAGCCTATCATCTTCGAGATCTTAGAAAACGGCCAATGGCAGGCCAATGCCATGGGCATGCGGAATTTGCATAGCGTAGCTCCGCCCCACAGCGTGGGTATATAAGGAAGTACGCTGGCAACATCGCATTATGTTTACCTGCTGAGGAGCCAAGACTGAACTCCCGGCCGTTTCAGCGGTACAGCGGATGTGGCAGAGGGACGTTACGTCTCCGTTCCCTCCTTTAGGGAACGAGGGTTACATACGTAACCGAGACGTTCCCTTTCGTTCAGTCACTCCGAGTAACGTCAGTGACTGACGAAATGGGGGTCCCAATTCAATCACGCCACTCGGCTGTCGTCCAGTGCCCTGCGTAAGTGTGAGCTCCCTGTCGTAACTAGTATGGACAAAGGACTCCAACTTAGCACAGAAATACCAAGGTACACTGGGAAGCATATTCCAGGTGGAAGTATGCGCCAAGTGCCTACCCGTAGGGAGGACTTAAGGAGACACATATGACCCGCGAGGGGTTGCATATGGAGGAACTCTGGGGTAACCAGCCGAAGGTGGAATATTTTACCCCCAGGGGAGGCAAGGGCTTGCCGAGGGAAATACACATGCTCGGAGAGGCTTACAGTGGAAATACACATGTGGGGGTCACCCATAGGGGGAACCATGCACACGGTGGCACCTAGCCTGACACGAGGGCCTGAGCGAGTGGGCAGACACACTGGTGTCGGCATCGACAGTGCTGGAGGAACTCAGGGTTTCGGGGAAACTACCTGAGGAAAATAATGCACGTATCCCGTCCGTGGAGAGGAATGGCGAGCAAGCGAAGACACCTGAGCCTAGCCCATTACCGGCCACTTGTAGAGGCGAGTACATGAGAGGACACTGGCTCCACAAGTGGCTGAAGCCGTGAGAGCTCGTCGGCCCCACCGTTGGGCCCCACCATGGTAAATCAGACTCCCCGGAAGCGGGGAGGAGCCTGAGCGAACTGAATCGCGTAGCCGAACCTGATGGTCTTCGCGACCCAGCGGGACAGCCCCGGAAGCTCTAGCTAGGCTCCCAGGAACTGCACCAGCGGGGACAAGCGAACCACAGGCATACCCCGGGTGGGGCAGCGAGGCGGCGTGACCGGCCCAGACGTGGGAGGCATAGCGTCCCGGTGTGGGGGCACGGTCAGCAGCCGCATCCTGACAGAGGAGACCAGGGAAGGACGTGCGTTCCACTGGGGTCTGCTCTGAGAGGAGACTGGCGCCAGAGAGGGACAAGAGTGGCGTGGCCCGGGGGCGGCACACACTGCCATCGGTCTCTGGGGGCTCAGGGATGGGCGGGTTAGTTCTTTCTTTGACAAAAATAGGGTGCTGCTGACCCGGGGGCCAGCAGCGGAACAAAGGATTCTCCCCCGGTGGAGGGCCGGTGGAGTGGTCCTGCTACCATCTCCTGGAAAGAACTGCCCATCCCTGAGCTGTCCGTGTCAGGAGCGCCGCTTAGCCTGGCGCTTGGCGGGCTGCGGGGCCGACACGGACTGGGGCGCCTTCCTGCGGCGTCCTCCACGGCGCGGCCCAGGTGAAGGCTGCTGCTGGGGCCGGGCGGGATGGGTGGGAGCCGTGGGAGGGCGCCCTCGGCGGCGAGCAGGCTGAGGCGACTGTGCCGGCGGCTGGGTGGAAGCAGCAGCTGGCCGCTGGGGCAGTATATGTTTAATAGCCTCAGTCTGCTTTTGGGCGGTTGAGAACTGTTGGGCGAAGCTCTCAACCGCGCCGCCGAATAGCCCAGCCTGGGATATGGGAGCGTCGAGGAACCGGGTCCGCTCGGCGTCCCGCATATCGGCCAGGTTGAGCCATAAGTGTCTCTCCTGGACCACAGCTGTGGACATCACCTGGCCTGGAGCGTGCGGTCACCTTCGTCGCCCGGAGGGCGAGGTCGGTGGCGGCACGCAGCTCATTTCTGAGCCCTGGGTCAGCTCTACCCTCGTGCATGTCGCATATTATCCGGGCCTGGTAGGCCTGCAAGATAGCCATGGCATGCAAAGAGGCGGCAGCCTGCCCCGCAGCTCTGTAGGTCTTCGACACCAATGTTGATGTGAATCTACAGGCTTTGGAGGGGTGCTTAGGGTCGCCACACCAGGTCGAAGCACTCTGAGGACACAGTTGCATCGCAACAGAGCGTCCGACTCGGGCAATGCTGGCACACCGGAAGGCGGCAGCACAGCCGAATCATCATCCTCAGAGGACTCTAGCCCACCTTGAGATGCGGCGATCGACATCTCCTCGTCCTCTGTTGGCCCAAACGCAACAGACGGAACAGCAGGAGCCGGCTCCGTTGCTACAGTTTGTGCGCACGGGGGGAGCGGTGTGCTAGAGGGGGGTGTGGCCCGAGGCATGAGCGTCGGGGCTTTATTCCACACCGTCACCCTCGGGTCACCCTGGCCACCAGCCAAAGTGTTGCCTCGCGAGGAGACAGCAGATTGGGGTGTGGCAGAGGGGAATCTCGCTCCGGAACGGAGCTCATTGAGTCTCGACCGCAGCACCGAGATGGTCATGTTCCCGCAGTGGGAACATGACTCATCCATGAACGCTGCCTGAGCGTGCTGTAAGCCCAAACACGTCAGACAATGTTCATGCCCATCAGAGGGCGGCAGAGACCGACCGCACCCAGAAGTACACGGGCGAGACATCTTTAAAAAGACGTGCCACGTGTAAGCTCATTTGTGAGAGGAAGCTTCGCAGTGATGCCGAAGCGCCCAGGGACCGAATACCAGCTGAATGCAGACCACTGCACAGATCAGCAGGCAGGCAGTAAACGATCGCTGGAACACGCCGTAACACCAACACCGACTGGAAAGCTGCTCGTCTCGAAGAAGCTGACGATACTCAGTCAAAGGCTTGAGGAGTGAAGAGAAACTCTTGGCTCCGAAGCAGAAACATAATGCGATGTTGCCAGCGTACTTCCTTATATACCCACGCTGTGGGGCGGAGCTACGCTATGCAAATTCCGCATGCCCATGGCATTGGCCTGCCATTGGGCGTTTTCTAAGATCTCGAAGATGATAGGCTTCTAGGCGAAACCCCCATTTGGGTGCGTCTCCATTTAAAACGAACTGTAATACGACACCAGTTGATGAATCCAATGTATGATAGTCAGGAAATGATTGATATAGTTTAACAAGTTTAATAAATATTATTTTTCTTATACAGCCCAAATCTTTATACTTATAACTGGGGTTGTATGGATTACGATAGTATTCACTTTATCTATATTCAGCATTTACTGAGGTTAGTCTGTGATTTTATTACCGCCCTAATACAATATATCAGTGTTTTTCTCCCACCATCTGTAAAAATACCAAGCCAAATTACCGGTTTCACCGACAGATGCTAACGATACATACGCTAAACTGAGGCTAATTCAACACCCTCCTCAATGAAACAAATAACTAAAAGCTTAATAACATGCAATGTTGACACATAATGCAGCATATTTCAACAAAATAACTTTAAAATGCCAAAACATCACTTACCTGAAGATATGCGTGAGAGCAGATGAGAAAATGGCGCCTGCGCCGAGGTCGTATTCGCACCGTAGTATCAGTCAGATTCATTCCACCAATAGGAGAGAAGATGCATAACACGTGGAACCTTGGATGTCAGCCGCGCTTGATTTCAGGTTTCCTGTGTTTTCCCATATAAAATCCAAAGGTTTACCACAAGGCAGCGTTTCTCACTTTGTGCCTTAGCTCAAACACATGTGATCCTTGTGTGTACGTTGTCTCAAAATGAGTTGTGAACCAAGACAACATTTCCCGCCGATTTTAAAGTTGTGGCAAAACAATATGGTCACATTTTGGCCCATATTTGTTCAGCCATGCCATATCTGGGCCATGTGTGCCAGATAAAACCCACATGTGGGCCAAACATGCTTGCTATTGTTTTGTTGTTGTAGTTGAACATATTCTTCTGTCTCCTTCACAGTCTCCTCCACATTGACACAGCTGTGCACTTTAAAGAGGTTTTTTTACATTTACAGTGCCGACCAGCAGCCTTTCTTGCAGCCATAGTTTAAGCTCAAGGATGCTCTGCTTGGCTGTGGGAGTTGACCACAATGGTCTTGCCCACCCAGGTGTTGCCTATTAGCCACTCCCCCTTGTTACCGTGTTAACCTTGTTTCCCTTTGTGTATATATATACCCCAGTGCTTCAGTTGTTATTTGTCGGTCGTTGCTCCTGTATGTGTGCCTGTCGTTGTGCTCATACACTGTTTGTTAATTGGCCAGAGAAGAACTGGCACCCCGACTGAGCCTGGTTTCTCCCAAGGTTTATTTTTCTCCATTATGCCACCTGATGGAGTTTTGGTTCCTTGCCACTGTCGCTTTTGGCTTGGCTTGCTCAGTTGGGGACACTAAATTTTCAAATAAATAACCAAATAAATTGAATTACTAAACTAAATTAACTATATCAACTACATTACTGGAATATATATGATAATTGAAATGAGCTGATGACATCACTGTTTTCTCCAGAGCGGCTGTACAGCCGAATCAAATTTGGTTGCATTATTTTCCTGTCTAACACTGTGAAGCTGCTTTGAAACAATCTGCATTGTAAAAAGCGCTATATAAATAAAGTTGACTTGACTTGACTTGACTTGCCTGTTTGCCTTCTCGGATTTTCTCTGTTTATGTCTTTAATAAATGCTCAAGCTGCATTTGGATTCTAACCTCTCCTCATCCCTGCTCACACATTACAGATGGCATGTTCTGTTGATTTTGTCGAATATGATGTTCCCCTTCTTTAAGCCTGCAAAAAGTACCGAGTACTGATTTGGGAAGAGCTTTAAGAAGTTCAGAATGGAGTTGGGGAAAATGTTTACTTCTGAATTAATAAAGGATATATGCAGGACTAGCCATTGTAATTAGTGATTATCTCAGTTTTTACATTTTGAGACCAAAAATGTACTGCCGTTGGCATTGCAAGATTTTGTTAGGCCGCACAAATTTTCCCACTGACTCAGATTATACACGGCCATCAAATGGGACAGCCCTAGTAAATGAATGTAAAAATGATCTTTTCAGTAGTAAGAACTGGTACTTAACAGTATTTGTTGTACTCTATATATCCCTGTGACATTGCATTGCCTAATTATTTCTTTCTCTTTTTTACCATAGTAATATAAGCCCATTGTTACATGTCTGTCTGGCTTCAATTGTGTTTTTGATTCTGTCACATGTTCCTTTGTTCATTTTCCCGCCACTCCTGTGTTCCACTTCAATGGTCACCGTCATTATGAGTTTATTTGTCCCAGCTGTGTCTTGTTTATTAGTCTAGTCATCACCTTGTTTGCCCTGTGTATTTAGTCTTCATTTCTCCCTCAGTGTTTGTCGGTCGTTGTCTATGTTAACTGGTGTTTCCCTGCGTGTTTCCTGAGATTTTGTCATTAAAGTTCCAGTTCCAAGTTCTTCATTGTCTTCATGAGTTTTGAACACCAGAGATTGTAACACCCATCAGCCGTTTTTTCTGCAATTTTTGAAGTTACTAAGTTTCCTTTTGATGTTCAGGCTAAGCATCAGATAGAATCAACATTATAAGAGAATTTGTATGAAAGCATGGCTCAGTACAGTATGTAAGTATTTCTCATTAACTGTGCAAAGGTCTTATTGGGTTACATTTTGATACAATTTTAAACAAAATTTAAGGCTACGCTCGTGTTTAAAATATTTTTGCAGGTATTTGACTAATGAAGGGTCTGTTCAAGTGGCTAAGGCCCTGACTCAGAGGTATCCCTTTTTAAAGGACAAAGAGGGCAATGGATATGTAAGTAGATGAGTAAATCTTAATATCCTACTCTTGGTTCTGTTCATTCAGTTTGTTATTTTGTGTATTTTTATTTATTTATTTATTTTTGCCCAAATATTATTTTAAATAGCACACATGGCACGTCTCTGACATGCAAGTTTATATTTGAGTGGACCCCTTTGGCTGATGTTGAAGTGAAAAGACTTAAACAGAAGTTTGGTCATTCAAAAAAAGTCTCTGCAAACTGAAAAAAGCATTGCAAACAAATGAAGGTCTGTGGTGAGCATATATTTATAATCTTTTTACGTTACATGTTACCAATGTATTGTTCTCAAATGTGAAGTTATTAAACGTAATTTCGGAAGGAGTACGCCCATCTAATCTTCCAATCAATACCAAGGTATAAAACCAGCACCTTCCCATTGTTAGTTCTTGCAGCATCCTTCCTCTTCCCCTGCTCCTCCTTTTTGTACAGTTTTGGCTGTTATAGGGGGGCAATCAGAGCTCGGGTAGAATATCCTCTCCGAGACCCTCTATAGCAGACAGCAAGCCAAATCTGTTTACCACTTTCACTAAGATTATATATATATACTAAGATTCCACACAAACTCATGAAGTATCATTATAACGAGTGACAAGATGCAAAAATATTATTTTCTTGCCTAGAAATTAGAAATAGCATTCTACCTGATTGTTTTTGTCTCTAAAAATGGATGTTATTGGAGAGGATGTTACCTCAATAGTGTCACGACACAGACGGAGGCAGAGGATGAGGTGAACTCAAGTGATATTTGACAGACACGAACACAGGTTGCAATAGGTATTCAGGTGAGTATTATAAACAAGCACTTCTGGACAGTCACTTAACTCTAGATAATGGAGTTTCTCATTTGCAGGGAATAGAGAACACGAGGACCAAGGAACTGGAGACGAGGAAGACTTGGAAGAAGACGGTGGATTCTCAGGTGAGTAGCGGGTAAGGAGTCCAGGTACGTATGACGAGACCAGACACTGTAATAAAGGGAGTGTGAGTCTATATAGTGTCTGTCATGATGAGGCGCAGGTACCGGTGATCAGTATTCAGGGGATTGTGAACGAGTGGGCGGAGCGTGGATATCTGGTGACGATGCATGGACATTGGTGGGTGTTAGCTGTGACTCTGTGACAGTATCCCCTCCTCCACGGGCGGCTCCTGACGACCGGATGGGGCGACGACGACGAGGTCTACCTCGACCCCGAGGAGGACGGTCCGGATGTTCAGCATGGAATTGAGTGAGGAGCGAGGGGTCGAGGTCGTTACGGTTGAGGAACTCAATATGGGGACCCCGTCGTCGGGAGTCAAGGATTGCCAGCACCCGGTAGATGGCTTCTTCCTCAACAATGTCAGGAGGAGGAGGTACCGCATTGTCACCAGGATCTGTGGAAGGAGAGGACAAGGGTTCAGTGTGGGGTTTCAACAATGACACATGGAATGAAGGTGAGATACGGTACTGTGCTGGGAGGTTGAGACGGTAGGTGACATCGTTGAGCTGCCTCTGTATCGTGAATGGACCTATGTACCAGGGACTCAGCTTTCGGCAGGGCAGTCGGAGACGGATGTCCCGTGTTGAGAGCCACACCTTCTGGCCAGGTTGGTAACGAGGAGTGGGACCTCCTTATGATAAGCGCAGATTCATTCCAGCCACTAGGGTACGAAATCGAAGGGCATGCATACTCACAGTCTCTTCACCTTGGCGAATGTGGTAGAGTTGGTCGTCTACAGCAAGCTCGGCGGTGCTTTGACCGAACACTTCCCGGAAGTGATTGAAGAAGGCAGCGATAGTAGTGGTTACGGGAGCATTAGATTCCCAGAGAGGTTGAGCCCATTGTAATGCTCGTCCCGAGAGCAAGGAAATCTGGTGGACGACGGTTATAATGAAGATCGCACAGCTTCGACCAGAGTGGCGAATGGATCTGGCGGGCGATCTCCGCCTGTGTCCGTGGCGCTCTGCATGAGGTCTGGTCTTCTGTCATGACACAGACGGAGGCAGAGGATGAGGTGAACTCAAGTGATATTTATTGACAGAGGGGTAGCATTCAGTCACTGCTGTGTTCACACTGCACGATGGATCGGTGACAGGGGGTTTCACATTGCATGACTATACAAGACAAAGAATCGCCGACAGCTCTGTCCCGACCACAAACTACGTTTCACAACCAAACACACGTGAGAAGTAAGAGGAAACAACACGAGATCACACATGGGTCAGACCGGAGTTCTCGCGTGAGACTGGAATTGTTATTAAAAATATAGAGTGCAGAAAGCTTGCGATCCAAATTGTCTGTGCGCTGATTTGCAGCGAAAAGGAGAAGAAAATAAGATTATGGAGGAGGAAGTGGTTGGGGAGACACAAGGAGCAAGGATTGTGTTCTGCAAAGAGAATTGGAGGTAAATAAATTATTTTGCAATGTGCTGCTGTTGCGGCTGGTCAAGCAAATATTTGTGCTTTGTTTCTGTTTGATATAATTGTAAATATATCTATTAAAATACTGATACGAACTTCCCGCTGCCCTGTATCTTGCTCTCTCATTGGCTGTAGGTCATTGCAGATGTAATTTTCAGTCAGAACGCATATCACACAGCAGGATTTTGAATCGCCGACAGGTCCAGATATTTAGCATGGCAAATATCTCATAGGTGTCGGCGACTCATTGGCGATTTTTCTCTCTGATCGCGTATTTGATCATTCACACTGCGTGATTGTCACTCAGGTGCACGAGCACCAATTTGCCTATGATTTCGGGCATTTGTTGCCGATTTTCGCAAAGTTTTCCGTAAGTTTTAGAGTCTACACCACTTTTATCCCACTATACATTAATCCACATATTATCTTTAGTCTCTCTAGAAAACAAACAAACAAACAAAAAAACGAATTCTTGAGACCTTATGTGAATTCTTTTAACAAATTAGATTATGGAATAAAATAGCTCCTTGCACGACAGGTGCATTAGAGCTACAGTGAGCATCAAGTTACATAACAATTTAAAAGATTAATGTTAATCTAATGTGGATTTTAGTCATATAATGATGTGGAAATATGTTATGTATAGCCTTTTATATGCAGCTAATCGCTACACCTGCTTAGCATTTATAATATAAACATCCATTATTGATATGAAAATACCCCAAATCACATGAAAATCACACACAAACCATATACTATCATAATAGTGTGTTTATTAGCTTCTTGTTTCACATGTAAACATTTTTTTTTTTTTTTTTGACGGAGCTCAGAACAAGGAAGTGTACGGGATAGCATCATCCAGAAAGGCAGGAATTATGGTCACACAAGATGATTGACAGCTCTAGGCCAAATGAGCGCTCAATGAGTAATAACTGATGCAAAACCAGGAACAGGAGAGATAGAGTGCGCTCTGAATGCTCTTTCAGCTCATCAGGTTGCATAATTCAGTGGAAAATTAATAGAAATTATATTCTGTATGATTAAATATTTTACAAACATATGAGAATAAATCAATATTAGTCCGAAAGTGTGCATATTTGGATAAAGAGCCCTAACAGACGCTGTTCAGTGAAGCTATGTGACCACAAATAAACTGGAGCATGTGACAGAATATGAATGCGTGTTGTTATTCTATTCAAAATATTAAAAAAATACTCTTAGAAGTCCCATTGTGAAGAATGTCTCAAGTTTTACTTTTTATCTCTGCATACAATGAAAGAAAATTGTCTTTTCAGTGTGGTAATCTTAGGAACAAACTGATCAGAATCAGAAGATCAAATCCAAATGAAAACTTTAATTATAATGCGCAGGAACCGGCAGACGGGCAAGGACACACACACGAACACAATGGTGACTGGACAAAGAGTGCAGGGAAGGGTGCAGGTTAAAATCACAGACAGAAATGAGATGATTAATAACACACAGCTGAAACAACTGAACTAATACTAATGGTAACTATGGAAACAAAGGAGTGGCAGGAAACTGAACCAAGGAACATATCAAAAACAAGCAATAAACAAATTTCATAGTTTTCACGTGACATCGCACCCATCTGGAGGGCAAAACAAAGCT
Source organism: Rhinogobio ventralis (assembly GCA_039654625.1). NCBI lineage: Eukaryota > Metazoa > Chordata > Actinopteri > Cypriniformes > Gobionidae > Rhinogobio > Rhinogobio ventralis. The sequence continues at coordinate 3,335,159 of CM077202.1, forward strand.
TCCCTTCACTGACAGCTAGTTATTTTTACCAGGTTTGTACTGAGTAAAATATACTTGTGTCACAACAGATCAGAGAAGATAAAACCAGGGGATCTATTTGCAATATAACGTTATTACAAAAACAAAGATAATCTATAGAGCAAGGAACCAAACTACCAAACTAAGGATTTAAATACACAAGATAATGAGAACTGACCAAGAGACAGGTGGTGAACATTAACAGTAACTAAGGGAACTAATGAGAGCATGCATAGAAACCATGACAACCAAGGAAACAGAAACTAAACAGGAAATGGGAAACCATGCAAAACAGACCAAGTCTCTGAACTCTGACAGTACTAAAGCAGTGACTTTAAAAGATCAAATTCAGTATGCACCTCATTGATGGTGCATACCATATAAAAGTTAAGCAGATATGCCCAAAATATGAACACACCACATTAACTTGCAAGTTAAGCATTTCCCCATAGAAAACTATTATAAAGAAAAGGCTTAATGCGCAATTTCATGTATTGTGTTCATATTCTGGGCACATCTGCTTGCCTGTATATAGTATGTATCATCAATAAGATGAATTTGATCTTTTAATAACACTGTCTTAGTACATTAAGGCATGTTAAACCATTTTCACATTAAGTGTTTTGAATGTCCCGCTGGTTTTAGTGATTGAAATACTGCAGGAGGTGCTGCATGTGAATCACATGTGCCCAAAACTTGCAGTTTGTTCTCATATTTTAGTTTTTCTTCTTTTGAGAGGTGATGTTAATATTCATGGTTTAAAACAGATGGAAAATGTACAGACCTGGGCTCGGGCAGCCACATGACAAACTATGAATTGAAAACAATTAATTGAATTTGAACAATGCTACTAGAGATAAGTTAAAAATTAATATGTGTACCTTAATATAAAGTGTTACCAAATACTTTTAAGTAATTCGGTCCCACTTTATATTAGCTGGCCTTAACTACCATGTACTTACATTAAAAAATAAGTACAATGTACTTATTGTGTTCATATTGTATTGTATATTTTTTTCTGATATTGAGGTGGATACGGGTAAAGTTAGGGACAGGTGTGGTGGTATGAGTAAGTTTAAGGGTAGGGTTAGGGACAGGTGTGGTGGTATGAGTAAGTTTAAGGGTAGGGTTAGGGACAGGTGTGGTGGTATGGGTAAGTTTAAGGGTAGGGTTAGGGACAGGTGTGGTGGTATGGGTAAGTTTAAGGGTAAAGTTAGGGACAGGTGTGGTGGTATGGGTAAGTTTAAGGGTAAAGTTAGGGACATGTGTGGTGGTATGGGTAAGTTTAAGGGTAAAGTTAGGGACAGGTGTGGTGGTATGGGTAAGTTTAAGGGTAGAGTTAGGGACAGGTGTGGTGGTATGAGTAAGTTTAAGGGTAGGGTTAGGGACAGGTGTGGTGGTATGGGTAAGTTTAAGGGTAAAGTTAGGGACAGGTGTGGTGGTATGGGTAAGTTTAAGGGTAAAGTTAGGCACAGGTGTGCTGGTATGGGTCAGTTTAAGGGTAAAGTTAGGGACAGGTGTGGTGGTATGGGTCAGTTTAAGGGTAAAGTTAGGGACAGGTGTGGTGGTATGGGTAAGTTTAAGGGTAAAGTTAGGCACAGGTGTGCTGGTATGGGTCAGTTTAAGGGTAAAGTTAGGGACAGGTGTGGTGGTATGGGTCAGTTTAAGGGTAAAGTTAGGGACAGGTGTGGTAGTATGGGTCAGTTTAAGGGTAGGGTTAGGGACAGGTGTGGTTGTATGCGTAAGTTTAAGGGTAAAGTTAGGGACAGGTGTGGTGGTATGCGTAAGTTTAAGGGTAAAGTTAGGGACAGGTGTGGTGGTATGGGTAAGGGACAGGTGTGCTGGTATGGGTCAGTTTAAGGGTAAAGTTAGGGACAGGTGTGCTGGTATGGGTACGTTTAAGGGTAAAGTTAAGGACAGGTGTGCTGGTATGGGTAAGTTTAAGGGTAAAGTTAGGGACAGGTGTGCTGGTATGGGTCAGTTTAAGGGTAAAGTTAGGGACAGGTGTGCTGGTATGGGTAAGTTTAAGGGTAAAGTTAGGGACAGGTGTGGTGGTATGGGTAAGTTTAAGGGTAAAGTTAGGGACAGGTGTGCTGGTATGGGTAAGTTTAAGGGTAGGGTTAGGTGTAAGGGAAGTGTCAACAGTGTAATTATAAATGTAACTACATAAATTAATTACAGATGTAATTACATGCAGGTAAAATGTAAGTACAATGTAAAAACATGTATGTACACAATAAGTGCATTGTATCAAATGATTAATTTAAATGTTAGTACATAGTAGTTAAGGACACCTAATATAAAGCGGGTCCAGTAATTCTTATATATCTGGGAGACCAGATTTATTAGGTTTATGGATAGTTTTTTTTTTGGTTAATTTTCATTTGTGCTCTCTTTTTGTTCTTGTTTTGTTTTAAATGTTTTATTTAAAGTCTAGTTATTGCTTTCTTAGGGCAATACAACAGGAGAACAGCATGTACAATTTTTCACTTTCTTCAATGTTGCATTCAACCAACATTACCAACACTTTACCATTTTAATGTGGTAAATTTGTTCCATTGCAGTATTCTACAGAAATTACTTTAGCATTGTGGACAATTCTGGACAATTTCTGAACTGCAACATGCATATTTAAAGCCATTTTCATTATTTACTGTACATCAGTAAATCACACACTGCAGCTTTAAGATCAAAATGAAGAAGAAAAAAAAAAGTCTAAAACTGCTGAATGAAAAGATCCATAGCAGTATACAGTGTCCAGATTTCCTGCTGTACACCATAAAACCACAGGGTTTCCACAAAGCCTGCAGATTTCCTGTCATCACAATCTATTATCATGCTGCTTGTTTCTATTTTAGGAAACACTGTCTCATGTTCATATATGTTACGTTTATCAGACTGTGTCTGTTCCCCTGTGAACCTTACATTGTGTCTGTTCCCAAGGAAAATTGGCTAAGGGCAAATGTAATGTGACCTTCCTGCACAAAGATAAGACTACAGAGAGAATAGTGAAAGAGAGACTATGAAAGAACTGTGCATATCAAGTAAGGTTTGATGCCAAGAACTCCCAAATATGATGATTACGTTGACAGCTGTATATTCTCATGTAGAAAGATACATTTTTACTGCGTGAGATATAATTGGCTTTAAAAGCATATCTTTTTTCTACCCACTATTAGAGTAGTGTTGCATGCATATTGCAAAAAAAGAGAGATAAACTTAGAAATAAACACTAAACTATATGCAGATTTTTTTAAAGATTTAATTTGGTTAAAAACTATAGGGCTGTAATGTTTTTTAAATAAAATTATCAATGATGGTTTCTGACTAGTTTGTAAAAAGCATAATGAAAAATGAAACAATATTACATTTTGGCAAATGTGTTCCAAAATATATTGAGAAACATTGCAAAAATATCACCATGGCTGTGACAAAAATGGTGCAAAAAGGCACTGAAGATGGTCATGTTGTGTCCTAAACATTTGCCGTTGTTTAGTAAAGCTGTGTTTTTTTATCTTGTAATTTTTCACGTTTATAGTGTGTGGTCCTTCTTTACAACTTTTCAGATTTGTGTGTATTATTTTGGATTATTGTTGCTTTAAAGAATTAAAGAATTAAAGAACACTTCAAAATTAACATTTTCTGATATTTTACTCACCCCCATCTCATCCAAAGTGTTTGTGTCTGTCTTTCTTCAGTTGAAAAAAAATGTCGTTTTCTAAGGAAAACATTCCAGGATTTTTCTCCACAAAATGCACTTTAATGGCAACCAACGGGTTGAAGGTCCAAATCAATGCAGTTTCAAAGGGCTTCAGAGGCTCTGCACGATCCCAGACGAGGAATAGGGTCTTATCTAGCCAAACGATCGGTCATTTTAAAAAAACAAAAAAACGTATTTATATACTTTTTAACCTAAATTGCTCATCTTGCGCTGCTCTGCCACGTGCCACGGATTGCGTAATCAAAATGGAAAGGTCACACTAGACGTAGGCAGAAGTACCACCCAAGCGAACATGCGAAGACTAATACAAATGCCCTTTACCAAAAAAAAACTCCATCTCCAACTTCAAAATTGTCCGACATCGTTTTTTTACCTTTTATTGCTAAAGGACGTATTAGTCTTTGCATGAGCGCTTTGTAAACATGGGGGCGGTACTTCTGCGTAGGTCTAGCGTGACCTTTCCGACGTAATCCATAATATACATTTTAATTTTTTTTAGAAAATGACCGATGGTTTCGCTAGATAAGACCCTATTCCTCAACTGGGATCGCGCAGAGCCTCTGAAGCCCTTCCTTTGAAACTGCATTGATTTGGACCTTCAACCCATTGGTTGCCATTGAAGTCCATTATGTGGAGGAAAATCCTGGAATGTTCTCCTCAAAAAACTTAGGACTAATTTATTTTCGACTAAAGAAAGAAAGACATGAACATCTTGGATGAGATGGGGGTGAGTAAAATATCAGGATTTTTTTTTTTTTAAGTGAACTAATCCTTTAAGTATCTAAACTCTTTTCATTTAGGCGCTGTGAGTTTTTGGTGGTTTCATATATTGCAATAAGCATATTTAATTAAACATCTAAATTTTCTCAAGAACCCATGAAAACCCTTGACATAGGCTAAGTAACAATGAAACCTCTCAAGAGACATATTTAAAATATATTAATATTCACAATTATAATCAATTAATTAAACCCTGCTGAAATGTCTTTTGTTCCTGGGAACAAAGCAGTGAAAATGCATGATGAAGTAAGAGAAGCTGATATGGAGGAGGGGTTGTAGAGCAAGGTCTTATTGAGGGGTCAGTTGGTAAGGCAGGGCTGGTGGTTGTAATTAATCTTCAGGTGGCCAAGGAGGTAAAGGCTTAGTGTCTTCATTGAGACTTGTGCTTCCACTCTTGACGGTGTACTCTCAGGGCCCCTTGGGCTATCCTTCATTCTTATTTATGAGTTTCTGCCCTGCTGCGGCACACCGACACATCAATTCCTCAAGGTCGAAGAGGAGACACAGCTCACTCTAACATGCTACTGTACACTAGATACAAAGACAAGGCCACAGTGTGCCTGCTGCTGCATTTCTAATGCAATAACTGTAGGAAGTCACTGGAATTAAGGGGCAACTGAGGTCTTTTAATTCCAGACCCCCTGGGTCCTAGACATTCAACTACATTATATTAAGTTAATAGGACCTTAAGGGACCATGGTGAATGTACAAGGACATAGTTATCTACAGCAGTGGTTTGGCCATGGGAACCATATAAGAAAATGTGATGTTCATTCTATTCATCAGGATCAGTGTCTATATATTTTATTAATAGTTCATGTTAGTATTGTGTATTTATCATAGTAACTGTAATTTCCAAAATACCTATTCATTTCCACTTATTTTATTATTTTCTGACTGTGGTTCATGCCAACTTGCTAACTTTATTATATAAACAAAAACTAGTTTGGGACTGCTATAAGAACCTTACCTTCAGAGGTGGCCTTTGCAATTTGAAGGCCTGTTTCAAAGACAGACAAAAACATTCTATGCAATGTGAATGCAATTACTTTATTATTTCTGTTATATTTATCTTATATTTGACTCTTAATAGTATATTTATAAACGCATTCTATCTACCACTATCCACACATCTTCTTTAGCCAGAACTAGTGTTACAATCACGACCGAAAGCAAAAAATCGTCACTCTCTCAGATAGGTTACTTTTAAATATGAAACTAAAATGGCCAGTAGGTGGCGGCAAATCGTTGTCTTAACGAGGGAGTCATTGAATCAGTCAAATGATTCGTTCAAAACAGCTTATCCATTCAAGGACAAAGCAAGAGACTGGGCCCTATCATACACCCGGCACAATGCGACGCCAGGTGCGACGCAATTGTTTTTTGTTAGTTTCAGCCCGACGCAGTTATCATTTTCACGTCCAGCGCCACGTTGTTTAAATAGCAAATCCACTCTCGTCCATCTCGTTGGTGTGCTGGTCTGAAAACCAGGTGTGTTCAGGAGCATTGTTGGCACATTGCTATTTTGAGGAACTGAAAACGACTGCGTCATTGACCAACACAAACCTGGTCTAATGTCAATAGCGCAGTATTTTTAGTGTTATTTAAAGGGTGTGTTATTAATATGCACCTATAGGTGGGTGCACAACGCACGTACACTTTGCTTATTACACACTGTCACATGTGCTCTGTGTCTATCATTGGACTTTTAAGTTGAAGTGTTTCCTGTGCTTTATTTTTGTAGTTCTTTGTAGTTTTTCATGTTGATTAGTCTCCCCAGGTGTGCCTTGTTATCTTGTTAAGCTTGTTTGCCCCTGTGTATTTAAACCCCTGTGTTTCCTGTGTTCTTTGTCAGGTCTTGTCCTACATGGATGTACGTTTAGTGCTACTCATTCTGTTAGCTGTTCCTTGGTTCTCTGATCTCTGTGGTTTTGTTATGTTTATTTTGTTATTAAATTATTTTGCATTTGGATCCAGCTCACCCTTTTGTTTTTGAGTTTACCTTGCGTTACACACACAGGGACAGGGCAGCACAAACATGCCAAATATTAAAAATAAAAGGATTCCTCTGGAGAAGCGTTCAGTCTTTCCGCTCGCAAATTCCGCCATGTAAATAGCGAATCCGCCATGGTGCGAGCACAACTGGCTTTTAAAGGGAATGGTGTCACATGTCTGTCCTGTCTTGTGTAGCACATGTGGTGTTTTGTTATTTTGGGCCATGTGCTTGTGTCTCTGTCTGATCCCTCCCCCTTGTTATCTGATTAGTGTTTGATTTGCCCCACCTGTTCTCCCTCATTACCGGCCTTGTTTGTACCCTTTATAATCTCCTTGTGTTTGCAGTCCTGTGCTGGATCGTTGTTTGATGTCGTTGGTTTCCTGTATGTTTTATGCTCCTGCTCCCGCTCCTTGTGTTAAGTTTATTTCAAGTTTGGTTTTCCCCATCGTGGGTGTTTTTGTTTGTTTTATTTTCATTGTCAAATAAATCCATCCTTCTTCCAGCACTTGAGTCCTCGCTCCTTTTCAACCACACCGACCATGACAAATGGGAGAAGAGACTCTGATTGGTTGCACGTTACGCCCAAAACACACCCACGACTCATTAAGAGACTAGGCACAACCCTTTTGGACCATGTGCCTGTTTTTTCCGTCGTTAAACTAGCAAAAGTGGATTCGGACATGCCCTAAATGCACCTGCGTCCTGTGCTCAGATCGTTAAAATAGGGCCCAATGTGTTTATGAGTGAGTCGTGGATTCACCCAGTAAAGAAACGTGTTTCTTTAAAGACGCACAATGGCTTTACTTTGGATTTGTTTGGAACTATTTTCGTTGGCCAAACAGACAATATTCTGAGTCTAAAATGTAGTCACCAAATATTAACTTCTTGTTTATTAAACTGTTGTATAAAATCAATATCACGTTTGCAAACGTGCTGATATTTGGGAAAACAGCACTCTTGCTCGTATGGTGTTGCTTAACTATATCCTGTTGTGAATATTAAAAACAAGAGCTCATACAGGGACATTTTTTGCCCCATATCATGAATTTTTGGGGATTTTTATTCATTCCTGACCCTGGTGTGTGTGTGGTGTGTGGTGCGATGATGGGGCTCCTTTATTAAGCGCAAGCCCTTGAAACGGGTGAATTCTGGGGTAAATTTAGCTGTAAAGCAGCTCTTAAAAAATAGTGTCATTGTTCAGCTGAGGTCAGTTCAGTGTTGATTCAGTTCTGTTCAATAACTGTGTAAAATCAAATATGAAATTCATCTATAAAGCAGCTCTGGAGAAAACAATGATTTCATCGTCCAGCTCAGTTCAGTTCTCATCCGATAGTGTCAGTACATAGTCAACATTTTTTGTGTGCATATGCAAAACAGCAGAGAGAGAGAGAGAAAGACACATTGATACCTACTCTGTTCAGAAATGTGCGTTGTCAAAAGGTACAGGAAACTTACAAATATAGAAGTGAAAAAACTAAATCTTCAATAATAAACAATGTATGCAATATGCCATACATTAAGTACTACTGGACACTGTTACAGGTATGAAGGAAATGATGTTCAGAGCATGTGAGTGGGATGAGCTCTCAGACGGCGATGACAGCAGCGTCCTTGTTCATGATAGATGTGGCCTGGGGGAAGAAACTGAGCAGAGTGCTTTCAATTTTTGTTTCTGTCAGAGGGAAAAGGCTGGAACAAAAGTAGCTAATGTGCAAAGACATGCTTTTCTATAGATCTGTATAGTATAGACCTGTAAGTTGCAGTATATTGAAACAGCCAAGCATAGAAAAGGAAATAACTGGTTCAGTTATTTCAATTTAGATTAGGGTCCAAATCTCACTATTAACTAACTATTAACTATGAATGTCTCAACAAACTCCTAATTATTGTTTATTAATAGTTAATACGGTAGTTGTTAAGTTTAGGTATTGGGTAGGATTAAGGGATGTAGAAAATGGTCTTGCAGAATAAAGCATTAATATGTGCTTAAAAGTGCTAATAAGCAGCCAATATCACAGTAATATGCATGATAATAAGCAACTAGTTAATAGTGAGAATTGGACCCTAAACTAAAGTGTTACCGAAAGTTAATACCAGAAGCACTTTTGGCAGGCCGAATTATAATAAACTTGTCACAAAAAGGGTATTTCTAATGGTTGATTAATTGTTCAATTTGGTTTTAGTGCAGTGGAAAGGAGAATAATGCAGGATAAACTATGACTTGGATGAATATTTTGCTTTGAAAATAGTAATGAAAGGTATCCAAATGTTTTTTTTTTAGGATACCACAGCTGATGGAAATGGAAGGGGTGAAATCTAGTGAACTTGATAAAGACAATGAAATGTAAGGAAGAAAATAAAGTGTATTGTGATCTCTTCATCGAATGTAAAATATCATGTTAAAGAAGTGTCAAGTTGAGTAATTCAGGCGTATGTTTTGCTAATAGCTGCTATTTGCCTATTTGCTTTTCAATTGTCTTGGTAAAATTCATTGCTCTTTATTTTAGGTATACCAAATATAATTTGATCTTGGTTTGTTGGTTCATGGCCTTTACAGAGTGCATACTTATTTTTTCCTCTTGCCTAATGATCTTGATTTTTATATGCCATAATTTACCCAACTCTGCTGTGCACAAGTGCTCAGAAATGTATCAGAAATGAGGAATTATCCCAACCAGAAACCATGAAGACAAAAATTTCTTGGTACAACACTATTTTGAGTGATTACATAGAATAATAAAGCCTTTGTCAGAGAATGATTGGTTACAAGCAGACCTAGTACGACCGGAGCAGAACAGTGAAGGGTACAAAAAGTATAATCACAGTTTCATCAGTTCGAAACAGAAAACAAATACATTCGTCATGGAAGTTAGCCTACAGGCTAGCAGTACTATACAGGAAAATACATTTAAAGTTCCTTTCGGCAAGAAGTGCGGGATTTCAATGCAGAAACCTGGTTATAGTTGGATAGTGAGCGTGACAGGATATCTGGTATATCTAATGCTGTGTAGTTGATAGGTGTGCTGCCTCCATGAGATTTCATGTCAAATTGTTGTGATACTTCTGATTAATTATGGGAAGCAGGTGTTGCGGACTCCCCCCGGTCACATGAATGCATCACTTGTGTTGCCCAGGGCTTCACTGACGTCCACACAGAGGACTCACAATGACACCACATATTGTGATGCTTATTCTCAGAGCACAAAAAAGTGTTTACTAAATAGCCTGTAATCCATCATCATAACTATGAAAGGAAAGAAATTAAGTTTTTTAGTGTTTTAAGGTTGTTGTACATATATGCAAAACAATATATCTGAGAGTCCTAGAGATTATGTTAATAGCTTTATGCATAAGCTTAATGCATGTGCCCACCTTCTATTTTTGAGCCAATAGGGGTTATTAATGGTAATTATACAATTAAAAAAAGTTCTACAATTAAGCAGATAATTTATAACTACAGATTTGAATGATGAGTAACACTTTGGACTAAATTTTAACGATCTGAGTGCATGGTCTGAAGCTCATGGCGCAGATGCACTTAGGGGGTGTCCGAATCCACTTTTGCTAGTTTAACAACGGGAAAAACGGTCGCGCCTGGCACATGGTTTGAAAGGGTTGTCCCTAGTCTCTTAATGAGTCATGTGTGTGTTTTAGGTGTAACGTGCAATAAACCAATGAGAGTCTCATTTCCTATTCCCTTTAAAAGCCAGTTGCGCTCGCACCATGGTGGATTCGCTATTTACATGGAGGAATTTGCGAGCGGAAAGACTGAACGCTTCTCCAGAGAGGGATCCTTTTATTTTTAATATTTAAAAATGTTTGTGTGCTGCTGTGCGTCCCTGTGTGTGTAATATAGAAATGTCCTACTTTCCACTTCTAAAGTTGTGCTCTGTAATTTTTTTTTTTAAATAACAGAAAAAGTACTGGCAGCTTATTACCCGGACATTATCCAGTAATTTTATAGACATTTCCGTTAACCCTAAAACACAACGCAATAAAGTTCAAAACTCTAAATACAGGTAAACACGAGTAAAAAAAAAATACGGAAAAATCTGTTAAATTAATACAGTACATTGTGCCCTATTTTTGTGTGTGTGAATACGAGCTTGTCGCATTCAAGTGCTTTGTTGTCGGAATGAACAGGAATCCTGAAGGACAACAGGTTTATTCTTACCTATTTATGGGGCAAATCTTATTAAAGCCGAAATGATATTTAGCGTTCCATTAATTGACAACCATATAAACATTCATTTTGCTATCTATCTAGTCAGCTTGCTGACAATTGTGGAATTTCGGTCAAATACAGGCTATTTTTGCTATGTATAAAACATACAATACGCTTTAAATAATTATTCATATGTAAATATTCACTACTTTAATGGCAAGACAAGGCGAATAAAGAATAGCAGTCACAGCAGCAATCGTTCTCCCCTCCGCCATGTTTGACGTTTATGGCACGCCCATCTCGGAAACTTGGGTATCAATATTATCCCAGAGTTTCCCAGTGGTAAATACGACTCACCCTCACCAGAGTTAGTTGACATTTAGTTGCAAAGTTACTTATAGTTTGTAGAATTTCTAAAATGGACAATCGAAATGAAGTGTCAACTTTCTGTAGTCTTCCCGTAGCTCAAACAGTAGAGCATGGTGCTAACAATGCCAAGGTCATGGATTTGATTCCCAGGGAAAGCAAGAACTAATAAAATGTGTACAGTACCTTAAATTCAACCTTGAGTTGTCCACTCACAGCATCAAGGGAATCGTGCAACTAAAATACATATTGTACAACAAATATAATGTTTATTTGTTTAATAAACAGATTTTTGAATAATTGTTTGGAGTGGTTGACAAAATTGATGATGCAGCAATCAAAGGTGACTGGTCATGGCATACCGGAGAAAATCAGCAGAAGAGAAACGGATGCAAGGCAGACACACCGTGCTGTGCTGGTGAATAAATGATGAACTGTGGGCGGTACTATTGGCTCGGCCTGCTGAGCTTGTCAACTTTGAACACTCTGCATGCCACTGTACGTGACTTGTTTGCATTCTAACAAATAACTAGACATTCTGTTCTTTCCACGAGATAGAAACACTCGCAGCTTTTTTCTCTGAAAACCTATTTTATTTCCTAATTAATTATTATGCTTCAGGGGGTTTTCCTCTCTTGTTAATTAATTTATGCTGGCCGTGCACACAGAAAATATTAATGTCTACTTGAGGCAATAACTTGGTAAAGGAAGCTACAAGCATTAGTGAGTACTGTGATGTCATGACCCAGAACAGGAATTTAAGTTTCTCTCATGCTCCTGTCAGGTTACAACACTTAAAGACTCTTAAAGACAAAACAAATGTCTGCACTGTCTTGTGAAGTAAACAATATCCCATGTGAATTTCAGTGTGAATTGATCTTTTGAAGATATGCGCATGCATGATAGTGTTGACGCAGAGGCAGTGGCCTTTCCTCCTTGAGAAGGTGCTGTCAGCACTGCGATCTGTGCTGTCTGCTGACATTTTCACAGGATGCTCTCATGCCTTGCATTCAGGCCTCATCAGCATCTACATCTGACACCCAGACCTGCACTGCTTCCCTTTTACCCTCCAGCCCCACTATCATCCTCCCTTATCCTCTGCTTCTCTTCTCATAAACAGTGACAGTCATCCACTGCTGAATTCAACTGAATTTACCCACACAGACTGATTGAAAACATAGCCTCCCAATGTGCAAGCATAAACAATACAACAAATACTGCTTAGGCATTAACCATAATGCCAAATATATTTCTCACAAGAGAGGAGCTTTGCTGGAATTACATATATTACAAATCACAAAAAGGGAGTAGAGCTGGAGCACAGCCGCCTACCAGCATAATCTAAGATCAGTGTGATTTCAAATTTTATATAACATTCATTAGTACGGCATACAATGAGGACAGCTTTTATTGTACTCATTTTCGAACCTGAACAGACATTGTCATTGTGATTATGAACTATTCCATAATATTGTATGGTAAACAACTGTACTGAATATTTTCTTTTTGTGTTTCTGTCACGATTCACCTGTCACCTCTGCACTACATTTCCCAGAATCCTTCCTGCTTCCCACATGCACACACTCCACAATCATCCACACCTGCCATCATTCACCCTTATCAGCTCCACTCCATTTAAGTCTGCTCCAGTTCACACACTCATCTTGGTCTGGTCTACAACTAGGACTCACCGAAGCTTTGGATGTTACTCTTACCTGAGATGCCAACCTCCGTGTTGTCTTCTTCTCTAGTCTCAAGTTCTCTGTGTGTTCTCCCAGTCCCTGTAAGAAGAAACATATTCTTAATTCAGTTATTCAGCGACTCATTGGTGTGAAAGTGTGCGTGTGGTGCGCCTTACCTCAATTGGACTGCTTGAGCTTTATCCTCATCTTCATGGTTGTTAATGTCTACCTGCAATATACTTACCTTGCCAATTACCTGAAAGAATACATTTTTTGTTATTTTTTCTCACTACTTCTGCGAGTCTGTCTTTCCTGACAGAAGACCAGACCAACACAGAGTAACGACAACATGAGCACCATTACCTTTGATCCAACCACTCTGCTCCTCTACGTGACACAAAATGGAGAGCCCTCTCCAAAGTCTGTTCCTCAGACTGAAATTCCTGAGTCTGTTTCTGAGACTGAAATTCATGAGTCTGTTCCAGAGAAGGAAATCCTCAAGTCCGTTCCAGAGACTGAAATCCCCAAGTCCGTTCCAGAGACTGAAATTCCTAAGTCTGTTCCAGTGAGTGAAATTCCCAAGTTTGTTCCAAGAAATAATTCTTCAATGTTTGTTCCTGAAAATGAAATCTCTGAGTCTGTTCCAAAAGATGAGCCTGAGCCTGAAAATAGAATCTCCAAATCTGTTTCTAAGTGTGTAGTTCCAGAGCCCACATGTGAGAGAGCAGTTCCAGAGCCCACATGTGAGAGAGCAGTTCCAGAGCCCGCACCAGAGAGAGCAGTTCCAGAGTCCGCACCAGAGAGAGCAGTTCCAAAGCCTGCTCCAAAGGGAGCGGTTCCAGAGCCTGCTCCAGAGGAAGCAGTTCCAGAGGCCGTTCCAGAGGAAGCAGTTCCAGAGCCCGTTCCAGAGCCCGCTCCAGAGAGAGCAGTTCCAGAGCCTGCTCAAGAGAGAGCAGTTACAGAGCCCACTCCAGAGAGAGCAGTTCCAGAGCCAGCCCAAGAGAGAGCAGTTCCAGAGCCCGCTCAAGAGAGAGCAGCTCCAGAGCCCATTCCAGAGGAAGCAGTTCCAGAGCCCGTTCCAGAGGAAGCAGTTCCAGAGCCCGTTCCAGAGGAAGCAGTTCCAGAGCCCGTTCCAGAGAGAGCAGTTCCAGAGCCCGCTCAAGAGAGAGCAGCTCCAGAGCCGGCTCCAGAGAGAGCAGTTCCAGAGCCCACTCCAGAGTGAGCAGTTCCAGAGCCCGCTCCAGAGGAAGCTGTTTCAGAGCCATCTCCAGAGGAAGGATGTTTTTGTGAGAATCATTGTGCAAACTATTCGTAAGGGTAAACAACTCAAGTAAAGCCTAAATCATCCCACTCTTTTGCGGTGTAATGTCTCTCTGCAGGTGTCAGTTGGAGTTCTTGAAGTATACCACTCGCATTACTGGCTCAGAGATGAAACACTTTTTTTAAATTGCCATGAACATATAGTTACTGTAAAGAGTAGAATATTCAATATGACCTTAGCAACATAGCTTAAAAACAATATCAGACACAAAGATTTATTTAAAAAAATCTACACTGCTCCAAAAAAAGGAACACTTAAATCACACATTGGATCTCAATGAACAAAATATTTAATTTGAACATGAAATTCTGTAAGTTGTGTGCACTGACGACAACATCTGGGCATGCTCATGATTAGATGACGGATGGTGTCCTGGGGGATCTCCTCCCAGACCTGGATCAGAGCTTTGGATGCTCTGATACATAATGTCCAAGAGGTTCTCAATTGGATTTAGGTCAGGGAAATGGCATCAGTGCCTTTGTCATCGAAAAACTGCCTATACACTTCAGCCACATAAGGCTGGGTATTATCATGCATCAGGAAGAACCCAGGGCCCACTGCAACCGCAGAAGGTCTGACAATGGCTCTGAGGATTTTATCCCGGAACCTAACAGTAGTAAGGGAACCATTGGCTAGCACATGGAGGTGTGTGTGACCCTCCAAGGATATTCTTCCCCAGACCATTACTGACCCACCACCAAACTGTACACTCTTTCGTGTAACGGCCTGTCTCTTGGTATCTCCTCTATGCTCTTGAATCTGTGCTGGAAGACACACCAAACCTCCCTGCGATGGCATGTATGGATGTGCCATCCTGGAGGAACTGGAATGCCTATGCATCCTGATTGAGTTGCAGGTACTGCCTCATGCTACAGATAGTGACAATGACCCTAACAAAATCAAAACTAAAGACAAATCAGTCAGGAGAATAAGGAGAGAATAACTGTCTGTGGCCACCACCTGCAAAATCATTCCCTTTTTGATGGTTGTCTTGCTATTGCCTCTCCAGTGCACCTGTTGTCACTTTTATTTGCACCAAAGCAGGTGAAACTGATTCACAATCACTTATGCTTCCTAATTGGACAGATTTATATCCATGAAGTTTAATTGACCGTGTTTTTAAGATTAATTATACTGTGATGATTGAGTGTTCCCTTAATTTTTTCGAGCAGTGTATTTCAGAAACACGTTTGATTATTTTGTTGTTGTTAAACCTATTATTCAATGTCTCCATCACAGTCTCCTCTAAATTGACACAGAGCTGTGCACTTTAAGGAGACTTTTAATGTATTGCAGCCAGAACTTAAGAGTGGACTGGCTTACCTGTGGAAAAGTTGACCACAATGGTCTCCAATTGCTTGGGTCCATCCAACCCCAGACTGAGATGGCATATTTGGTGCCACCTCAAGTGTTTATCCCTAACAGTGTCCTTCTTGGTACACTGCTATTTTAAGGTGCTGCACCAGTGCATCTTTAGATGGGGGAATTTCCATTCCTCTTCCTATCTTTGTGAACAACTCAAGACGAGCTTGATTGATGTTGAGTTGGCTGCTGGTGCGAGTGTAGAGGAGAATTGTGAAGTGCTCCACAATAGAAATGACCTCCTCTGCACTGTCAGAAATAAAAAGTACAAAACTGTACCTTTTAGGGTATAAGTGGCCGTCACTGGGGTGGTACCCTGAAGGGTACCTTTTTGTACCTTTAATTAGAGGTACAAAATTGTACCTTATAACTTTGTACCATTTAAGGGGCAATTTTGTACCCATAGGAACAATTTACTACAATGAAAGCACAAAATTGTACCTTATTAAAATGATACCCAGGGTACACCCCAATGACAAAGCAGTTTTGATCTTATGGGGCACAAAAATCTAAATATCTTAAAGAAACTGGCTAACAGATATGCAGATTTTACAGATATGCAATTTTATTTATAAACCTTTTACAGAATTACTTGAAATGTATTACATCATCTCACAACAGCAGGTGCAAGTCGAGACAATTAATTATTCATTGCATACAAAAACTCAAAAGACATTACTCAACAAATATAATCAGAAAAATAAAGTAGTCATTTAAAACAGTAACGTCTTAAAAAAAGGTAACAGGAGTACAAATTGTCTATATCTAATCAGAAAAATAAATTTGAAAAATAAATGTATATATATATATATATATATATATATATATATATATATATATATATATATGTCTATATCATGTACTGCACATTGAGGTTTACAGCATAGGGCAGTTGTTCTTCAGCAAGAATACTTAGTGATAAAATTTGTCATCAACATTGTAGATTTGTAGTCCCTGATAATCAACCTCCTCACCTGGAGAGAGGACATATTTCTCATATTTCACACAGTATAAATAATAATAACGACAAAGGGACTCAGGAGTTAACAGCTTTCCACACAATAACCAGTCTGTGTCCATGTTAAGAATGTACAAAAAAAGCAACATCTTTGGGACATTCTTCCTCCACGTCCTCATACAGATGCAAAGGAACATCAATCGTAGACTGTTGTAACTACTCTTTCGGTCAATGGAGGGACAGAAAGCTTCAGACTTTATTAAAAATATCTTCATTTGTGTTACAAAGATGAACAAAAGTCTTGCAGGTTTGGAATGACATGTAGGTGAGTAATCAATGACAGAATTTTCCGTTTAGGGTGAACTAACCCTTTAATAAATAGGATAAAGTTAAAAAAAGTCAATTACCAAGATGGTCTTCAATAAGAGATTCTTCTGTAGCTTCTTTGTGTGGCTTTGCTAAAAAGATCCTCCTCATTTGCTCTTCAACAATGCGAGTATCTGGCTGTGTCTTTCGATATTGGTCCTGTAGAACTTTCATATGTCCCTCTATTTGTCACAGTCAACAGTCACAGCCAACACCCACCAACGTCCATGGATCGTCACCAGATCTCCATGCTCCGCCCACTCGTTCACAATCCCCTGAATACTGATCACCGGCACCTGCACCTCATCATCACAGACACTATATAGACTCACACTCCCTTCACTACAGTGTCTGGTCTCGTCATATGTACCTTGACTCCTTACCCGCTACTCACCTGAGAATCCACCGTCTTCTTCCAAGTCTTCCTCATCTCCAGTTCCTCGGTCCTTGTGTTCTCCATTCCCTGCAAACTCCATTATCCACAGCTAAGTGACTGTCCAGAAGTGCTTGTTTCTAATACTCACCTGAATACCTATTGCAACCTGTGTTTGTGTCTCTGTCAATAAATATCACTTGAGTTCACCTCATCCTCTGCCTCCGTCTGTGTCATGACAGAAGACCAGTGGTGCTCCTCATGCAGAGCACCATGGACACAAGAGGAGATTGCCCATCAGATCCATTCACCACCCTGGTCGAAGCTGTGCGATCTTCATTACAACCGTCATCCACCAGCACTTCTCCCACAGTACCTACGGATCTCATGCACGCCGCCTGCCATGCACTCCCGCACCCAGCACCCGCTGCTTCTTCACCAGCTGCCTCTGTCAGTCCCATGGCCCAACCAGCGACATTCTCCGGTGCGGCGGAGGATTGCAGTGGATTCCTTCTGCAGTGCTCACTCTACCTGGAAGCCCAGTCTCAACTCTTCCCCACTGAACGCGCCCGCGTGCCGTTTGTGATTTCCTTGCTCTCGGGATGAGCATTACAATGGGCTCAACCTCAAATGCTCTCGTAACCGCTACTATCGCTGCCTTCTTCAATCACTTCCGGGAAGTGTTCGGTCAAAGCACTGCCGATCTTGCTGTACACGACCAACTCTACCATATTTGCCAAGGTGAAGAGACTGTGAGTATGTATGCCCTTCGATTTCGTACCCTAGCGGCCGCTAGTGGCTGGAATGAATCTGCGCTTATAACAGCCCTTAATGGTTAATGGTAGTGTACGATGATACTATGGGGCTTGTAAACCTGATCCAAAAAAACATCCGTGTGGCTTAACGCTATTCTGCATGCACTCTTCACATGTCCACTGCCAATCCTCTGCCTGCCACACTATCTGTCGCCCTTCCAGCACCAGAACCCATGCAAGTGGATTTTAATTACCTGACTTGTGCGAAGCATCAGAGAAGAATCTTACACCATCTTTCTCTGTACTGTGGGGGAGAGGATCATGTCATCGCTGCCTGTCCCATCGGCCACCACGCTCAGCGGTGAGTACCATCCAACTACCTGCCCATTTTGCATCTCTTACCAGAACCACGGTGTACCTCAATTCTTGTGTCTGTATTTCAGCACAAGCCCTCATCGATTCCGGCTCCGCAGGGAACTTCATCAGCCCCCAAATTCTCCAAAAGATGAATGTCCGTCATAAACGCTGCAAACAGGATCTCCGTGTCCATACGATCCAAGGAAAACCGCTGGGCCGTGGCCACATCCGGCATTACTTCCCCACACTGACGCTCCGCATAGACTGTCTGCATACAGAGGAAATCATGTTCATGGTGCTGGAAGGCTCCACCGCGGACATCATCCTGGGACGCCCCTGGCTCACGCAACATCAGCCTGACATCTAGTGGAGCACGGGTGAGATCCTCAAGTGGAGTGAAGAATGCTTCCAAAACAAATCTTCTGTGAATCTCCGGCCCTCTTCTCCCGACTCCGAAGTCCTTCCTCTCCTCTCCACTTCCATCAAAAGTCCTGAGGATAAAGTTTACTCTTTGTCCATCCCGGAACAGAAGGCCATGGAGGAGTACGTGCAAGAAGCACTTAAGCAACGTTTCATCCGACCATCTACATCCCCTGCTGCTTTAAGCTTCTTCTTTGTGGCCAAGAAGGACGGAGGCTTGAGGCCGTGCATTGACTACTGCCACCTGAACTCCCAGATGGTGAAATTCAGCTATCCCCTTCCTCTGGTCCCGGCAGCTCTGGAACAGCTACGAGGAGCTCGTAACTTCTCCAAGCTGGACCTGCAGAGCGCGTACAACCTCATTCGTATTCGCCGGGGGGCTCCACCGCTTTGTAGTAGTCTACATAGATGACTCCTCATTTTCTCCCGGAACCTGGCCGAACATCGCCAACACGTCTCCCAGGTCCTCGAGAAGCTACGCCAACACCACCTGTACCTCAAGCTGGAGAAGTGCGAGTTCCATATCCCCTCCATGCAGTTCCTGGGTTATGTCATTACCAACAGGGCATCCAGATGGACCAGAGGAAGGTGGAGACCATCCGAAGCAGGCCCTTACCCACTACCTTGAAGGAGCTCCAACGTTTCCTGGGGTTTGCGAACTTCTATCGTCGCTTCATTCACAACTATAGTCTGCTCAGTGCACCCCTCACCTCGCTCCTCAAAGGCCGGCCCAAGTCTCTGTCCTGAACTCCATCTGCCCGAGAAGCTTTCCACCAACTTCAAGAAGCCTTCCAGACCGCCCCGATCCTCGTTAATCCAAATCCTGACCTCCCTTTCGTTGTCGAAGTCTACGCCTCATCTACCGGGGTCGGGGCGGTGTTATCCCAGCGGCAGGGTGATCATCACAACTCCATCCATGTGCCTTCTTCTCCAAGAAGCTATCCCCAGCGGAGCAGAACTACGACATTGGGAACAGGGAACTGCTTCCCATCAAGCTAGCCTTGGAGGAGTGGAGACACTGGCTGGAGGAGGCTAACCACAAGTTTGAAGTGATCACTGATCATCGCAGTCTAGAATACCTTTGTGACGCCAAAAGACTGAACCCTCGCCAAGCCCGCTGGGCCCTCTTCTTCACTCGATTCAATTTCACTGTTTCCTACCGGCCCGGAACCAAGAATTGCAAGGCAGACGCCTTATCCCGTTTGTATCAACCCAATCCTGAGACCTCCGATCCTGAACCTGTCCTCCCTCCAGCCATGATCGTAAGCCCTATCCAATGGTCCATCAACCAACGCATCGGCCAAGCCAACCGCCCCTAACCTGCTCCGCAGGGAGGTCCTGAGGGGCTTCTCTATGTTCCACCGGCCCACTGTCAGCCCCTCATGGACTAGGCTTACACATCTCCAGGCTCTGGACACCCAGGCAGTTCACGTACCCTCTTGCTCTTGCGACAACACTACTGGTGGCCCTCCATGCCTCAGGATGTCTCCCGCTACATCAGAGGCTGCTCAGTTTGCGCCGTTGCCAACACTCCTAGGAGGCTCCCTGAAAGTAAACTGGTCCCTTTGCCTATCCCTCGCGGACCGTAGACACACCTGGGCATAGATTTCATGACCGACTTACCACCATCCAATAACTTCACCTGCGTACTGGTAATCGTGGACCATTTCTCCAAGGCATGTAAACTTGTACCCCTCAAAGGCCTGCCCACTGCGTTAGAAGCTGCCGAAGCCCTATTCCACAATGTGTTCCATCATTTTGGTATTCCAGAAGACATTGTGTCCGACCGTGGACCACAGTTCCTCTCCCGAGTGTGGCATGCCTTCTTCAAGCTCCTAAGAGTGTCAGTCAGCCTGTCCTCTGGTTACCACCCACAGACCAATGGCCAAACTGAGCGCAAGATCCAAGAAATTGCGAGATACCCGATGTCCACCGGAACCAGGACAGCTGGAGCCAGTACCTACTCTGGGCCGAGTATGCACAAAATTCCTCGGAGGATCCCGGACAGATGATCGTTCCTGGGTCAACCGTAACAACAATATGTAATATTTGGGGAATAAAGGGGTAACTATCAGGAAAATTAACAAATTATTTATACTTTAAGTATTTTTTAATTAAGGGGTAATTATCCATGTAGTTACAGGGTAAGTATGACTCTGCGGGCTGTAAATTAAAGTGGTATTTGTTCCCCTCTTGTTTCATGTAGTTACAGGGTAAGTACAATAAAAAACACATACAAAATCTGATATCACTCGGAAACATTTATTTGAAAAACAACTTTCAAAACAGATTTATGACACTTCTTATTCAGTTATTAATTTTTTTTAAATAAAATTTTCATTTCAAATAATAACGTCCTGACAGAAAGAGGCATGTTTTGTCCCTTTTTTGTTTCTCATGCTTGGCTCCTCTTGTACCTCTTCTTTTTTGTTAGTCTACAGTTTAAACATTTTTAAAATATTGGTATTTTTCTTACAAACACTTATCGTTTCACTTCAGAAGACGTTGATTCATCCATTGGGGTCGTATGGATTACTGTAGTTATTGCTGTATGTGTTGTTTGATGCTTCAACTTTTAGGAATCCAAATGAGTTTTATTTATTTTTCTGTGTTCATCGGAAGAAAGAAAGTCGTATACATCTCGGATGGCATGAGGGTAAAAGACGAGTAAATGGTGAGGACATTTCTGGGTGTACTGTATTTTCTTTTAATACATAATACAGAATAGCTGGAGACATGGGATTCCTTCTTAAGATTCATCTGTGGCAAGAACGAAAAAGAAGAGGAACAAGAGGAGCATGAAGCCAAGCAAGAGAAATGGATAAGAAGTGTTGTAAATCTGTTTTGAAAGTTGTTTTTCAAATAAAGATTTCCGAGTGATATCAGATTGTGTACGTATTTTTATTGTACTTACCCTGTAACTACACGAAACAAGAGGGGAACAAACACCACTTTAATTTACAGCCCGCAGATTCATACTTACCCTGTAACTACATGGATAATTACCCCTTAATTAAAAAATACTTGCAGTATAAATGATTTGTTAATTTTCCTGATAGTTACCCCTTTATTCCCCAAATATTACATATTGTTACGCAGTAAATACGCTTTACTTACGCAGTGCTTTCCGGGCTGTAATTCCCTTGCGAAAAAAGTATTACAGTTTAGCATACTTTTAAAAAAAGTACTTATGGAAATTAAAATACTTTAAACTTTAAAATATACTTATTTTTCGAAGTTAATGTAATATTTGGACACTTAATTGCATGTAATTTACAATAAAATTTTGATTTAATTTTTCATTTAAATGTATATTAAATGCATTTAGTTGAAATTGAGTGGGACTTTCATTTAAGTGTACTTAAGTCATGAAAGTGTACTCTCTTTCAGTGCACTTAATGGTCTTTGATTTCATTAATATTATATTATCTGCAATCTTTTAATATATACTTTACAAGTGCACATTCAGTACAATTAAGCACACTTCATTTCCCAAGGGTATCACTGATATGCATTATCTATGCTATGCTATAATAATTGTCGTCAAGAACAGTAGCTCTTTCCTCCGCACTGCAGAGAAAGGTGAATGCTAGTGTCTTCCTCGCTTTTGGAGTATTGATTCTGCTAAAGCTGCCACACTTGAAATAGCTCAGACAGCGCTGACACACGAACAAATCTGAGAGTATTCTGTGCAAGGGGACAATGATGGGCTAGAGCACAATATACCCATCTCACAGGTCTCATGTTTCTGTATCTGCATCTGCAGGTGTGGAAAGGGTTGGTATGCTTTCACGCTGAGGTGCTGATCTCTCGTGCATACCTAAAAATAGAGAAATTGTACATGTTTCTCTTCAGTCTCTCAAGGTGTAACCTGCTTTTCTTTCTTGAACTAGTGTGAGGTAATTTGCAAGCCCATCCCTTGAATCCCTGAGTCAGCCATTAATCAAAGGCAGGCTGTAGTAGGCTGTGGAGGCCGGAGGGGGATGGTGCATGCAGAGCGGACACACATTAATCAACTATTGCACAATGAAAGAGCTGAAAATGACAAAGCTGAGTAGCTGTGTTATCATCCCATTGGAATCACAGAACACAGAACAGACTGTATTTAAAGAAATAATTTTTACACGCTTACTCTTCCAACCCTGGCCCTGCTCAAACCATAGTACAGCAAACAGTCATCGACATGCCTCGGAAATCTGCTATTATAGTATTATCCTTTTGAAAACAATCCAAATCCCATAATCCCACATATTTTGACATGGTATGATTAAAATGGGTGAATGAGCCCTATTAAAATAGACTGTGCAGCCCAACTTTGCAAACAATTCAGAGGAAAAGATGCTGGTTGCCACTGCTGCTACAATAAATCATGCGGGACAGACATGACCACAGATTTAATAGCTTTTTAAGTTTTATTGGTTGTTTTTTTACTAAAATTTGTTCATTATGCCTGACCTGGAAAAAAGTTGAAGCTGAAATTACCATGAATGTTTGACAAGCTTACATGAGGACCTTAATTTAATTTCAACTTCATTTTCAAACTGAATATTTTTTATGAAAGTTTAGAGTGACACAAAACTAATACCACAAATTTATCAAATCCATCGCTAATACACTGACATTTTTATTTTTATTTTTACTACTTGTTCAGATTGCTTGATTAAAATGAGCTAAAGCAACACAATTGCTATACATTTTTTCCTAACTTAATTTGATTGTGTTCTATCCACTTAAATATAAATCAAATTGAAGTTTACTTAATCCGTTTGTGTTGAGATTACATGAATGATTTGTGTTGCATTAACTGAAACTGGGCGGGGCTTGTTAGTTCCTAGCATGCTTTGCATATGGCTAAATCAAGAGAGTAAATGTTGTTATTTTATATGTAAAAGTGTCATTTTATGTATCTTTGAGCAAGATGAGAAAGGGAGAGACTTGACTGTTTAATAGTGTTTAATATTCAATTATGTGGGAATTATTAGAACAATTTAAATTACAGTGGGTTACCATTGTGGAGAAGAGTGGAGCATTTGCTTAGGCTGTGGACTAATACAACTAATGTCATAATGGCTTTGCTGAAGGAGCTTTTAATGCTTAGCATTTAAGATGCTAATGTGTGCTATTGGTAGCTAAAAGTTTGTCTAACTAGCTAGTGAAGTATTATGTAAATATAAAATATATGAAATTCACTTTGAGACTATTTAATTGGGTCACTTAAAATCTATTCATTCCATGATGTTGAAGTTACATGAACAAATTATGTTTGTTTAACTTAATTGATTCATGTGACAAAATTGTTTTGTTTGAAATATTTAGATTAGATAAATAAATAAATAATATTTCAGAATATAATATTTAATTGTAGACTTTACTGCAACACTTACTAATGGCAACATAGTCAAGTCAAGTTACCTTCATTTAAATAGCGCTTTTATGATACAGATTGTTTCAAAGCAGCTTTACAGTGATAATAGGAAATTAATGGAAGAGAGATTGTTTTGGCTGTACAGCAGCTCTAGAAAAAGTTATTGTTCAGCTAAAGTACGTCTTTGATTGACTCATTTCCGTCGTAAAAATCATCAATGGCCTTCTGGCCATTCATTTGCATGGCAACAGTGTTTGGTTGTTTGAGAACGCAAACATTGAATTAGGTTTTTGAAATAGTTTTGAAATTATACCGGTATCATCTTCGAGTAAACATAAAAAAACGTGAATCTGTGAGAACGGTGACGGCCCGCACGTAGGCATCACGTATTTAGTCTATAGGCAAGACGTGCGCAGGTGTGTAGTTTTTCTTTACAAAATGACTGCCAAATTACTTGTCTAGCATGCTTAATACAGCGTTTTTAGTCGTTTCTGCGGATCCATGTGAACGGGAATCATTTTGATAATGTTTTTATCTGTACAACATTAATATTTAAAATTCCAAATGTGACAATGCAGTCTGCAATGCACAATTCAAAGCTGGCTTTTTTTGTCTTTCAGTTAAGTCTATCTTCACTGACTCAATCTCCATGGCTTATGCGCTCCAGGTGGTCTTTCTGTAAGTGGAGCAGTGCTGATGGTGACTAATAAGGCCAAAGTGCCAGTTTATGTCCCTGAATCCCTGAGTATATGTGCATGTTGTTTTCTGCAGGCTGGTGGTGCAGTGACTCCTGTTGCCTTTAGCATGGCTGTTGTCTCCATTGTAAAAAATATATATACGATAAATATAATATATCTAAAATAAAATAAATAATTGCCAGGGTTTCCTTTGTACTGTTTAGAGTGCGATGCATATTAGCAAGAGAGCATACACTTCCAGAAGTGTGACAAAGACCAGTTCTTACTGATGCCAGAGCTTTGATCTAGTAGTCATCAAATCTGGCTCCCTCTAAAACTGTGATGATGTGAAGTCTGGTGCAGGAGTTAGTTTCCAAAGAGATTTTGATAGAACTTCATTATTATAGTTCTTATGATTTTATTTTTTTGTCCGTAGAGTCAAAATCCCTTTCAAGGTAACTCATTTCACCCAACAGTCATATTTGCAACGCTTCTGGGCAGCTATTTCGGAATTCAAGGCAGTGGCTGTTTAAGTCCACTTTTTTATGCCATTTCCTCTGTAACTTCCCACAGTCTCGTTCACTCGGATGTAGCCTACGTCATTGCTTACATTGCATGTGTGCACACTACTGGCGGAATGCTTGCAATGGGTTTAAATGGAATGCCCCAAGCCCTTGATCACTTGTGGGTAAATTAAGTGCAAGCACTGAGAGTTGCTGTTGTGACATCACAGTTGTGTGCATTGTCGTCTATGGAGCCAACTGAAGTATACATATGAGTAGACTCGCACCCTCTGTTAAAATCGAGGGGTTGAGGGTCTGTCCAAATAAACTTCACTCGTCCACTTGATGAAGTTGAACGCAGGGAAAGTGCTTAGAGAAGTTTGCGAGTTATACAAGTCCTGTCTACACATATTAATGGGGAAATACTGAAATCTGAAAATACTAGAAACTGCTTGCCAAAGTCACATTACCAATAGCATATTTCAAGGCAACAAAATCTGATATGAACTGTTATATGTTTCTTTAGCTCAAAAAGCGTATATATTTCAGGTTGGTTCAGTAGGTATCTCCAACTTTGATACACTAATCATTTTTCAGAATGAAACAATAATATATATATATATATATATATATATATATATATATATATTATTGTTTCATATATATATATATATATATATATAAAATATATATATATATATATATATATATAATATATATTATTATATATATATATATATATATATATATTTTTTTTTTTTTTTTTTTTTTTTTTCACAAGGTGAAAAGCACAAAAAAAAGTAGGCTTTTGGTTTGTTTGTGGTTCTGTGGTTTAAATGTGTATTTTCAAATGAGAGTTACAGCCTTATTCCAAAATGGATTAAATTAATTATTTTCCTCAATTTTAAAATTTTATTAATTTTTTTTATTAAAAATAAAAAACGAAAAAAACGGGGGGAAAAAAATCACATGTACATAAGTATTCACAGCCTTTGCCATGACACTCAAAATTGAGCTCAGGTGCATCCTGTTTCCACTGATCATCCTTGAGATGTTTCTACAACTTGATTGGGGTCCATTTGTCGTAATTTAAGTTGATTGGTCATGATTTGGAAAGGCACACACCTATCTATATAAGGTCCCACAGTTAACAGTGCATGTCAGAGCACAAACCAAGCCATGAAGTCCAAGGAATTGTCTGTAGACCTCCGAGACAGGATTGTATCGAGGCACAGATCTGGGGAAGGGTACAGAAACATTTCTGCAGTAGAAGCCACTCCTCCGTAAAGGCACATGACAGCCCATCTGAAGTTTGCCAAAAGGACTCTCAGACCATGAGAAACAAAATTCTCTGGTCTGATGAAACAAAGATTGAACTCTTTGGCCTGAATGGCAAGCGTCATGTCAGGAGGAAACCAGACACCGCTCATCACTTGGCCAATACCATCCCTACAGTGAAGCATGGTGGTGGCAGCATCATGCTGTGGGGATGTTTTTTAGCAGCAGGAACTGGGAGACTAGTCAGGATCGAGGGAAAGATGAATGCAGCAATGTACAGAGTCATCCTTGATGAAAACCTGCTCCAGCGCGCTCTGGACCTCAGACTGGGGCGAAGGTTCATCTTCCAACAGGACAACGACCCTAAGCACACAGCCAAGATAACAAAGGAGTGGCTACGGGACATGTCCTTGAGTGGCCCAGCCAGACCCCAGACTTGAACCCGATTGAACATCTCTGGAGAGATCTGAAAATGGCTGTGCACCGACGCTCCCCATCCAACCTGATGGAGCTTGAGAGGTCCTGCAAAGAAGAATGGGAGAAACTGCCCAAAAATAGGTGTGCCAAGCTTGTAGCATCATACTTAAAAAGACCTGAGGCTGTAATTGGTGCCAAAGGTGCTTCAACAAAGTATTGAGCAAAGGCAGTGAATACTTATGTAAATGTGTTTTTTTTTTTTTTCTTTTTTTTTTTTTATAAATAGATTTCAAACAAACTTCTTTCACATTGTCATTATGTGGTATTGTTTGTAGAATTTTGAGGAAATAATTAATTTACTCCATTTTGGAATGCTGTAACATAACAAAATGTGGAAAAAATGAAGCGCTGTGAACACTTTTCGGATGCACTGTATTTGCGTCTTGTGTCATGTGGGCTCATGCTAATTTTTCTCTGATCCTGACAAATAGTTTTGTTAGTTTTATTTTTGCTTTATCAGTTTGATCTTCTTGTAAATAGGCCTTAAGCCTATGGTGCAAACTATGCTTTTTATATTGTTATTGGACCTGTGATAGGCAGCCAACACTTAAGATGTGTAAAATCATTTATTTTGGCTCTAAATGTGCACCAGTAGTAGAATGTGTGTGTCTATATGACGTCTTGATGGATCCTGGGTAATAGAAAAATAATCTTTCACAAGTCAGCTATTTTTATCTCTTATAGAATCATCTGTGTAGAAACAATTTCCACTGCTAGTAATTTGCTAGTAAATTTCACAAACAGTTACAAAGAAACAGCAAGTAACACATTCAATTAAGCATGACATTTTAAGGCAAGGCAAGCGTGTGAGTGCAGCCGAAAGTGGAAGGATCTTCGGGCTTGGGGGTGCTGGGACCACCAGGCTAGAGATGCCTGTTGCTTGCACCGACATGAGCGGTGTGTCCACCACACTAAATGCCAGTCTCGCCTGCCCCGAGACTGATCTAGTGGCCGGGATGGTACTGGTCGATGATGTCTGTGGCGGCCCAAGCTCCGTGGCTGCCAGAGCTTGAGGAGCATAGACTTTTCCTCCAAAAAATGTTTACGGGGATCTTGAACGGTTGCTTCAAGGTCCTCCTCCACCTCTCCCACAGTGAAGGCGGATCCGCTCAATAAAGCGCTTGCTCCCACAAACTCATAAAAAGTCCCACAAAGACCATCTTTGGAAAGTTGTGCTTTAAGTTGTTTATTGAGTCCACAGTAATAAAAAGTGATCAAGGAATTGTCTGGAAAACAAGTGTGAAAGGCCAAGTCTGAAAATTCACTAGAATGGTCCTCGAGGGAACGCTCATCCTGACGGAGAAGGATAATGTGTACTACTGTTAGATCCATTTGTCAGTCAGTTCTTCTCTCCTATTCTCCATTTACACTACATCCCTGGACATTATAGGCATTGTTATGCTGATGACACACAGCTCCACTTTTCATTTCAAACAGAGGATCCCATAGTAACTGCATGGATGAAAGAACATTAGCTACAACTCAACCTAATGAAGACAGAGCTTCTCGTCTTCCCAGCCACCTCGTCAGTACAGCACAACTTTACCATCCAGCTAGGTTCATCAACAATAATCCCATCAATTTAGGCCAGGAATCTTGGGGTAATCTTTGATGACCAGCTGACCTTAAAAGACCACATTGCTACGGCACGATCATGTAGGTTTGCACTGTACAACATCAGGAAGATCAGGCCCTTCATAACGGAGCATGCAACACAACTTCTCATCCAGGCCCTTGTCATTTCCAGGCTGGACTATTGCAATAGTCTTCTGGCTGGACTTCCAACATGTGCAAACAAACCCCTACAAATGATCCAGAATGCAGCATTTCGACCGTTTTTCAATGGACGCCAGGCAGCCCATGTCACACAGCTGTTTATCTCTCTGCACTGGCTTCTGGCTGCGGCTTGCATTCAAAACATTGGCGCTTACCTACAGGACGGTCAGGGTCTCCGCCCCCTCCTACCTCCACTGTTCCTTGCTGGTGGAATGATCTTCCCAACCCTATCTGGACATCTTGTAACAATCAGCCATATTGGTTGGGTTACAAGAGTTAAAAAGGGGTCAGATCTTACTGAGTGAGTAGTCAGGTGTTTAAAAGAATGAGATTTAAAACAGGGGTTAAAGTGGATAAGAATGGTGTACTTACAATATTCACACAAGACAAAACTAGGAAAACTCAGGCTGTTAAAAGCCAATGCACCATATGCACCATACCCTAAAACAGTCCATAAGAAACCTAATGAGTTGATAAGTCCCAACATGAGTGTCCACCAGTCTATACATTCCAAGAGAAGTGTTAATCTAAAAGGTTGCAAGGTGTTATATGGAAAGGTAAAGCCACAGGATAGAAACTCCACAATCCAGAATAGTTGCTGTATTTGGTGACTGCCTGTTTGTTTGCCATGCTGCTCCCAGGTATAGTTCCTGCTTCCTGTCATGTGATCGCTCTTAAAGATATACCTACACACTTAAAATGAACTAAGAAAACATGTAAACCAATTAAAACTATTATACATAAAATCATTGTAATAAATAGAGCGGTAAAACGTCTCTTATGTGACAGTGTCACAAGCTTCCTTCACCTATGCTCTCACTATTCCTTAATGTTAAAGTTGACCATTTCAGTTGGTGGTGTTTGTCAGGTTCTGTGACTTATCCATGAGTATCTAAGGATCTATGGTGTCCATGATTATTACTAGGTAGTCAGCAGCTCATTAGGTTTTGGAACAAAGCTTTAAACTTTGTTCTGTTTCCGGTAGGCATGCAATTTTCTTTGAGGTGGTTTTCTTTATAATGACATGATATTTGGGGATTCTCGACAGTGTGCATACGATTGTGTGTATCACTGTGTAATGAGATTTCAGGGCAGGTGTTTGTGTTGGGTTCACCGCTCTAATTGGGTTTCATGTTCTTCAAGAATCCTTGCACTGCACACACAGTCTTTGATCTTTCTCCAGGCTGTCGTTGATGAGGAGGTGGGAACACTCATTAGCTTTGAGGTTTTTGCTTATCAAATGATGGCCAGTAATTAAATCCAAACATACAGGGATCTCACCTCTACATGCATACAGATACAAATACAAACTTGCCTGGCTCTCGATTCAACCTCAGTGTTAACCCGGATGAGTATTGTAGTGGGCAGATATAAAGATAGACTAATGGAAGTGCATTAGACAGACTCATTTACGTCTTTGAAGTGAAGAACTCATGTTCTGATAAATCTATTACTAATCAAACCTCCACCTCCATTCTCAAAATAGATATGACTACATAATATATAATTTAATGGATATAATATCTAATTATAATTGTATGTTAGATGATTTCATCTCCAGATGCTTCTCTAAACCCTAGCATCACGGTTAATCTACTGAACGGTTTGTATTCACTTATTATGACAGAAACTGACTTTTCTGCACCAAGTAAATTAATTCAAAAGCAATATTGAATTTTGACACCTAAAAAATCCCTTTTGTTTTGTTTTTATATAAATTTAGCTTATTAAATTAAATTTATAGTTATATAAGGACCTCACTTCCCTGTTTGTCGCATTGCCTTTTTAAACATGTTAGCTTGGGTAAGATGGGCAAATCTTTTGCTATGAGCACAAATAAACCCGATTAGTTCTGCCCAGTAACTTGTAAACACAACTTGCACTAATAAAAATTCCTGACTGCTGTGCACTATACTAAAGAAAATTATATCTTGGACCAACTTAAAAACATACTCAAATTTTTTACAGCCAAATGTATTATTATTTTCCTCAAATTATATTAATAGTGGTTTAAACTTAAACTTAAACTTTTACTAATTGACTTAAAAAAAAAACTTTTTTTTTCCCAAAGATGTAAACATTTATACAAAGTAAAAAGAATATTTACTATAAAGACCATACTTAATCAATATAATTCCTTTAGACATAATTCCTTTAGACAAATGTTATAATGTAGCAAATCTTTTTGCATTTTTACATTTTCAAATAAGCATAATTTAGTATGTTAATGAATCAACCCTCATGGGGACCTTGTTTTTTGACTTGTTTAATCAAAATGTCATAAATCACTTTTTCCAGTGAAACGACATGACTTCTTTTTGGTGGCGTATGCAGGACTTCATCAATCATTATTCTGCTTAAACCCCGACCCTCCACAATCTCGCATTAATTCAAAATCCATCTCAAAATCCAATTAACAGACTGAGAGCCTCCCATTTTTTCTTTTTTGATAATCATAATACAGAAGAAAAGATCTGTTGTTACTTAAATTTCATCATGACTTAAAGAAAAGGATGAGGCTCTAGTGTAGATACTGATGAATGTCTGGGATATATCTACTGAACATGAAGAGTACACTTATAGTTATCATAAAGTTTTTGAAATAAGTGACACTTGGGATGATATGCACAACATCTTCATTTCCACTGCTTAGACAGAACTGTTGTATTTGCAATACCAAATTTATTCAGTCTTGACTAGTTTAATTTGCATCAATTTTTTTTTGTGTAATCAGCCTTGGGTGGTTTGCACAAGATTACAAGTTTTCACTATACCACCTTAGGAATAATGGCCAAGGAAATCAATTTTCCTAATGCAGAGGAATTTATTATTTACATGTATGCATTTTCCAGATGCTATTATCCAGAGTGAATCACATTGCATTGAAGGTTTAAATTTGATCAGTGAATGCATTCCCTGGGAATCAAACCCATGACCTTGCATCGCAAGCACAATTGCACTAATGTTTGATGAATTGACTATTTGTGTCATGGATATTCAGTCATTTTCTCGTTTAGTTTCATTATCACTGACTTTTAGTTTGCTTCTCATTATCTCCTGTTGTCTTTGTTCATGTTTCCCGCCATTATTAGTTACTATGGCAATCTACTATGATCATCTGATCATCACACCTGTTAGTCTTTTAGTTCGTTATCAGTGTGTATTTAAGTTTCTCATTTCTCTGGCTTGATTGTCGGTTGTTGTTTATGTATCACATGCTGTTACAATATCTATGGATTCGCTGAGCTTGTTTGATTAAATACATTAATTTTTAATTCATCGTCTTCTGTGGACTTTATTATCTGAGACCGTGACAGACTGACTGTTTGAGTTGCTAATATATTTCATATATTTTTTTTCTGACAATTGGTTGGTTCTTTTGATTTGGGCTAAGCAACCATCAAGAACAATTTAGCAACCACATAGCAACGCTCTGGCTAAACTGCATTGTGGCAGCGTGTTTTGTACAAGTAGCTAAGTTTGCATAATATATAGCTTCAAATAGCTGAATGAAGTGCCCACAAGCATGACTGAACATACAAACAAATGACCCACGTGGAATAAGTAGCATGTCATAACATAGCATAACAGAGTGTTTATGAGGCGTGTTACTTTGGGCGTGTTGTTATGGCTGCCATGTACTGAAAGTGTTTCCTCTGGCTGGCTTTAAGACATGATTGAAAGAGGCCTCTGTCTGTGACCACAATTAATGGTGCCCATGGCATCTGAACCCAACACAGTCCGACTAACAGAGTGTGATGAATCCACCTCTGCCTGCTCTTTACTTGACATTTGTACATTGATCCTAGAGTTTCATCAGACCTCAGGATTGAAAGGCCAAGCTGTGAGGCATAAATTTTCAAACGTGTGCGTCTTTAGCCATAAGTCACAATGAATCTTGTTCCTCCTAACCTCAGCCTTCTCTGGACTTCATGCACAATACAAGGCTGTAATTCTAACAGCAATAATGTTGATATTGCCAAAAGACAGGTTAATCACACTGCTGTTTAAACAAGATGGGAACCACTGCAAATAAAATAAAGTAAAATGGAAAATAATAGACACCATATATTCGATAACAGCATAATTAAATTTAGTTTAGTTTATGTACTTATACACTACTGGTTTGGAATAATTAACTTTTTTTTTTTTAAAAGAAGTCTCTTATGCTCACCAAGGCTGCATTTATTTGATCAAAATACAATAAAAACTGTAATACTGTAACAATAATATTCAGCTTGCCCTTATTGGTATCGTAATGGTAGCCAATCAAGATTGGCGTGTGTTTACACATGCTTCAGACACCGGTTCACACAAAGCATAGCGTTCCACTTCAAAAGGGAACTACAGCAACATAAAAGCAACATTTTTTTTTTGCATAAAAGCAAACATGCAGTTTGTTAGTCAAGGATGCTTGACTAGCATTATAAGTGAACTTCATGGGAAAAAGTAACTAAAATATACACTATATTGGCAAAAGGTTTGGGACGCCTGCCTTTACATACACATGAACTTTAATGACATCAAATTCTTAATCCGTAGGGTTTAATATGGAGTTGGCCCACACTTTGCAGCTATAACAGCTTCAACTCTTCCGGGAAGGCTTTCCACAAGGTGTAGGAGTGTGTTTATGGGAATTTTTGACCATTCTTCTAGAAGCGCATTTGTGAGGTCAGGCACTGATGTTGGACGAGAAGGCCTGGCTCGCAGTCTCCGCTCTAATTCATCCCAAAGGTGTTCTATCGGGTTGAGGTCAGGACTCTATGCAGGCCAGTCAAGTTCCTCCACACCAAACTCGCTCATCCATGTCTTTATGGACCGACGCTTTGTGCACTGGTGCGCAGTCATGTTGGAACAGGAAGGGCCATCCCCAAACTGTTTCCACAAAGTTGGGAGCATGAAATTGTCCAAAATGTCTTGTTATGCTGAAGCATTAAGAGTTCCTTTCACTGGAACTAAGGGGCCAAGCCCAACCCCAACCCCTGAAAAACAATGCCACACCATAATCCCCCCTCCACCAAACTTTACACTTGGCACAATGCAGTCAGGCAAGTACCATTCTCTTGGCAACCGCCAAACCCAGTCCATCGGATTGCCAGACAGAGAAGCGTGATTGGTCACTCCAGAGAACACGTCTCCACTGCTCTAGAGTCCAGTGGTGGCGTGCTTTACACCACTGCATCCCACGCTTTGCATTGCACTTGGTGATGTAAGGCTTGGATGAGCTGCTCGGCCATGGAAACCCATTCCATGAAGCTCTCTACGCCGCACAAAGTTTGGAGGTCCGTAGCTATTTACTTTGCAGAAAGTTGACTTCTGCGCACTGTGCGCCTCAGCATGTGCTGACCACGCTCTGTGATTTTACGTGGCCTACCATCTTCATGTTGCTCTTGTTCCCAATTGCTTCCACTTTGTTATAATACCACTAACAGTTGACCATGGAATATTTAGTAGTGAGTAAATTTCACGAATGGACTCATTGCACAGGTGGCAGCCTATCACGGTACCACGCTTGAATTCACTGAGCTCCTGAGAGCGACCCATTCTTTCACAAATGTTTGTAGAAGCGTCTGCATGCCTAGGTGCTGGGTTTTATAAACTTGTGGCCATGGAAGTGATTGGAACACCTGAATTCAATTATTTAGAGGGGTGTCCCAATACTTTTGGCAATATAGTGTATGTCCACTGTTATGCCCCGTGGCTCAAAAAGGACGTAACAAAGATAGGGACACACAAGAGAGCCGAAATAGAATGCAAAATTTATTAACAAAATATAACTATACAGAAAAAAACAGTATATAATGTAACAGTCAGGAGTCAGTAGTGTAAAGTGTAATCCATGCAGTGTGAAAATGCTGAACCGTCATGAATTTTTCATTTGAATGGATGTTTATGCAATATGTCTAGGACTTGCGTATATATCTTTTATTTGTAATTTCCAAGTTTATATTGTCTTTGCAATATGGTGTGAAGTGTTCTGCCGAATGTACTGACTAGCATTTATGGTAAACTAAAATATACTTTAATGCCATTTCTATTGAAACTTTTATGTCATGCATTAGAATATATTTGTAATCACACATTTGTAATGATGACTTTGCAAATTAGTACATTTAAAATTGTAATATCAAATATCACACTAGTTAAAATTATAATCAAGTACTTTACATGTGCTTTAGTATGTTAGTCAACACACACATCAAAACACATCGAAATAAGTATACTTTATAATGTTAACATACTGTATAAGAAAAAACATTTCATTTACATTTAAAAAAAGTGTACTTAAAGGGCACCTATTATGCAAAATTCACTTTTACATGGTGTTTGAACATAAATGTGTGTTGGCAGTGTGTGTACACAACCACCCTATAATGGTAAAAATCCACCCACTCCTTTTTTTTTAAATCCCCATAAATCATAAGCAGTGTCTCAGAACAAGCTGTTTGCAGATTCCTGGGAATGTGACATCACATTTCACAGGCCCCGCCCACGAGTGTTGATGGACACTGGTATTAGCAAAGACCACGCCCTCAGAGAGCTGTACACAGTCGGCCGTGTTTATCTCCTCGCCAGAGCATTAACAGCAGCATTAAAGTAAGAAATACTAAGAAAACATAACCAACTGTTTTCATGTGAACTTTGTGTGTTTCTGACATAAACTTGTGTGCATTTGACAGTTTAATCACTATAACACTTGAAAGAGAACTAGTCTAGTTAAATAGCCTACTCACGGATGCACTCATAGACAGTAAAAGAAATGGACACAGCGACCCCATAGACTTCAACGGAGAAATAAGTCCATTAGAAGCACTCACTTCCTGATGGCTGAGCATACTGCGCAGCCTCAGACGGAGCTTGACGACGTAGATGTGACGTGAGCAACCTGTCTGACAGTTGTAAGTCTTCTAGTAGTTGTGCAAAGTGAAATCTGAATCACCGAATCTTGCAGAGACGGAGAGCGTGAGCAGGAGCAGGAGCAACTTTTGGTAAGTATTCTGATTAACTATTTAGTCATTTTGCATAGTATTTATTTATTTTAAAATTTAACGCCAGATTGCCTGCGAGCTTCTCCTCCTGTCTATACGGTAATTTCTCTACTGTGCGACAGAGAGTTGCGTGGTTATGACGCAATCGTTAGCCTATTTTTACAAAAACAGCTTCTACGGGGCGATAGTGTAAGATACAAGGTAATGGAGCCTTTTATACATTGTTGTGTTTCTTCAGAAATAAACAATGGACAAATGGAGTCTTTAAACGCCTCAGATGTAAAGTTATTTGCTGTCAAAGTGATGCCAAAATGAATGGGAGTCAATGGAATGCTAACAGCTAAACAGCAATGGCTGCCCCTATGGAAGGTACGCTTTCCGGGTGCTGGATTACCCCCTTGGATGCACCGACATCCAGCTCTCTGTGCGCATGCGTCGGGTGTATGTGCTCAAGTTGAGAGTGATAAGGCTTTAAAACACATGCAGATTATAATATGTAATGATGATGAAGAACTGCAATGTCACGTGAGCATGTCTGCGACAGAGATGATCATCAAAACAAACAGATGTATCATGTTTCAGTTTTCACTTTTATTTCAATAATATTATTTTAACTGTAAATGTTTTTTTTGTTTTTTTTAAATACACTACAGGTACACATTCAATATAATTAAGTGGACTTCTTTTTCACAATGGTTGAATTACCTACAACATGGATACTATATCTTACAATAATGCATTCAACTTAGTATTCATTCATCGGTTCATTAAACAAATTCAAAAATGGAAGATCAAGTGGCAATGTGTTGCACATTTTAGCAGATGTACTATGTCATGGGTATCCCATGCATGCTGAAAAAAAGAGTTAATATAAGACACTTTCCCTTCAAAATATCAAGGGACTCAACCAGAGGTGTCTCTAACATCCACTGGATCCTTCCTCTGATTGGCCCCAGCGTTGGGCTGCTCTCAGAAAAGACTAGCTGATTGGCTCTGCTGAGGGTTCTGACAGCCGATACCTGCAACATCACAGCGCTGCAAGCCTGAAATATGAGTCACTGTTCAGACTGAAATGTTACTGCAGATGTAACTCGGCAGAAACAGAGAGGTGAAACGCAAATGATAACTGCATGAAACGGGAGAGGCATAGAGATGTGTGTAACCTAAAGCCATGTGCCAAAGCCTATTGAACTGCCTAACTAGTCAGCATTTTAAAGAATCTCAAGATACAAGGCTGTACCAAACAGTAAGCAGCAAAAATATGCTGCCTTATAAGATACCAATATTTGCCCCCTGGACATTTTTTATTTTTGTATGGGCAATTTTCAATAATTACTTTATTAAATATATTTGTGTTAACTTTATGTGGAATACTTAAATTTAAACAATTGCTTACTTTAATCAATCAGACTATATACTGCTAGAACTACAATTTCAACAAAATAAAATAAATAATATAATAATAATAATAATAATATGTTTAATGAATTGTAAGGTAGCATCACAAATGCAATCCCAGAATGTATTGCACCAAACTAGGGAAATTGTTAATAATCAGCTTAAGTATATCTGTTACCTTTTGTGTCAAATACTTAAATTTAACTGAATTCTTACTTCAGTCAATCAGAGTATACACTGTTACCAATGACATTTTGTCAACTTTTTTTTTTTCATTTTGTGCCAAAATCTAAGGTAGATTTTCTTTACAGCTAAAGCAATCCTAGAATGTATTGCACCAATTTAGGGAAATGTTGATAATAATTATCTTGAATTTCACTCTTTCTCCTCATAACTGCATTTCACATGAAATGTCTTCTGATTGGCTGTAATTGTGCTGTGTCATGCAGTTTTGTGTTCAGTGTCGGCAGACAAATTGCTTATCTTGACATCACACCTAGTTAGGACAATCTTAGAAGGTTGCTGGCTGTCATGCACGACACCTTGTTAGTTTTTGAAACAGAGATCTAGTATTATGTGATCATGGATATATGTGTAAGAAAAGTATATGTAGATTCATTGGGTTTCAGTGCAGGTGC
This sequence comes from Rhinogobio ventralis, assembly GCA_039654625.1. Classification (NCBI taxonomy): domain Eukaryota; kingdom Metazoa; phylum Chordata; class Actinopteri; order Cypriniformes; family Gobionidae; genus Rhinogobio; species Rhinogobio ventralis. The sequence continues at coordinate 3,372,900 of CM077202.1, forward strand.
TTGCAGAGATATACTGAGAGTATGACAGGTATGCTGATGGGTAAACGGCTCTGTGATTAATGCACACTGTACTGAGCTTCACGTGGGAGCAGTCGCTCACTTACAGCGTGCTGGAGCAGCTAAATTTAAACACTGGTCAGCACAGACAGGGACCTCAGGGATTCTAACAAGCACACATATATAATCACACACACACTATCTGCTGGGACTGACAGTGGATTTTAGATCCAATTTCAAAGGAATAGTTCACTCCAAAAATAAACATTTAATTCCATGGAGCACAAAAGGAAGAAATTTTGAAGAATCTTCACACAGATCTTTTCCAGGCAATGACAGTTCTTAGTGACCACAAATGTCAATTTAAAAAAAAAAACAGTAGTCCATATGAATCGTGCACTATATTTTTAGTCTTCTGAAGCCATGTGATGGCTTGAAATATGTCACTATGTAACAGTTAGCCATGATCACAAAATAAACCCTTATCATACTTTTTTAAAAGTACTTATTATGTAAATATTATACTTTAAAAGTAAATTTAAGAGTGAATTGAATGTACAATTACATGTTATTTACAATCATGAATGAAAATGTGCTATAGTTTAAATTTATATTAAAAACAAATGCTTTTTTGACCCACAAGTGTTTCACCTGCCTCTTTAAAAGTCTGCACTGACCAGCTGGCCCCTATCTTCCCACAGATCTTCAACAGATAACTGGACCAGTGTGAAGTTCCCTGCTGCTTCAAATGCTCTACTATCATTCCTTCTCACTGTACACTGCACCTCTAAAGATAGTGAGGAGTCTGCAAACAGACAAGATGTTGAACCACTGGCTGTCTGGTGCAGTCATAACCTGGAGCTTAAAATAGTGGAGATGATATTGGACTTAATGAGGAAGACCACAGCATTCTCCCCTACTTACCTTCATGAACAGCACTGTGGCAGCAGTGGGGTCATTCCGGTTCCTGGTATCTACCATCTTTCAGGACCTGAAGTGGGACAGTTACTTAGACTCCATTGTGAAAAAGGCATAGCAGAGGTTGTACATCCTTCACCAGCTGAGGAAGTTCAACTTTCCACAGGCAATGCTGATGAGTCTGTCCTGTGTTCATCTACTGTAGTGTGGAAAGGCCTGGAAGACATTACAAAATACAAGACACCATCCCCCAACACTGCATGGAATCAACAACTGGCTGACGACCTGAATGAGCCTGAATGATTTTTAAGTCTGTCCTCTGCACTTCTATGACTTGTGGCAGTCGTGGCCTAATGGTTAGAGAGTCGATTCTCAATACTGGCAGGAAATGACTGGAGCAAGGTACCTAACTCCCAATCGCTTCCCAGGCAGTGTGTGTGTTCACTTTTAATGTGTGTGCACTAACTTGGATGGAGAGTTAAATGCAGGGGACATAGGTATGTGGAGATACTTGGTTTTGAGTGGCCCTTTCGAACGAGTATGGGTTACCATACTTGGCCTTCACATGCCACTATTACACTATTACTAACAGACATCAGAAGACTACAGAGGACAGTTCAGAGTGCTGAGAGGACTAATGGTGCTCCCCTGCTCACCGTTCAAGAACTGTATACACCAAGAGTGAGAAAATGGGCTCAGAAAATCACCCTGGATCCCTCACATCCAAGCCTCATTCCCTTTGAACTTTTGCCATCTGGCCTAGAGGTCAGCATTCCTGATCAGTTTTCTTGCGGCGTGGGAGTAAATTTCCAAATCAAAGACAGTAGCGATCGGTAACTCTGGTGTACTTTGGACTTGAGCGGGTGGTCTGACAATAGCCCAGCCGCTCCCGAAATCCTTTGACAGCGTATCCGCGCTTGAACTTAAAGTGAACAAAACTTTCTGCAATGGTGCCGTTCACACAGTTCCCATTTCCCAGTTCCCTGCCCTGAACCTGGCAATATATGTTTTTTTGCATCCCGTCCACAAGAGCACCTTCAGAGAGAACATTCAGCCTTTGTGGTCGGATTTTGGAGGAGAGACGTTCGGTAATTAAACTATCGTCTGTCAGTGACATTCTATTCTTGCATGGATGTTAAAAAAAATATTTAATTTTGCAGTAGCTATAGCTAGTAAGCCGACAGTTTTCGTTTTTTTTTCCCTGTGACATTTTTTACGGTGTTGACAGTATCATGATAAGACAAAAATAACAAATAAAATTATTATATAGCCAACATTTTATATTTGTTATCCCAGTCACTCTCTTTCTTTAGCGGAAATTTAAATCTGGAAACAAGGTCCAAATTTAGCAGGATCGGTCGTGTCCGGAACAAAATCATTCTAAGCGGTAAGCGGGTGAACACAAAGTAAATTTTTTAAGAGGGAGTGGGAGGGTGCGGAATAGAACCTTGCGGGAGTGGGACGAAAAAAACAGTCCCGTGCAGACCTCTAATCTGGCCTGAGCACCAAAACAGCCAGGTACAGCTACAGCTTTTGAGAGTCCCTTTCGAACGAGTATGGGTTACCATACTTGGCCTTCAATTTCACTATTACTATACTCGCAGATCTAAGATTCGTCTCAACCCACTGCCCTCTTTGTAGGGCTGTAAAACCCTTTCTTCATCTCGGCCAGAGGGACAGGCTCTATTCTGATCCCATTAGAATGTCTGGTGTACCCACGATGGGAAGCTTGCGGCGAGGTGAAGCAAGGCTCACCATGTCAAGAGGGCTCAAGAGATGTGCTGAACAGTGTATGAGAGCACCTACCTTAGTCTGGAGTTTGTGTCCACTGAGTTCGCATCCATTGAGTTTGCATCTACCGTGGTTCTGAAACGAACGTCCGATGCATGGCCATCGTAGTGATGAGGACTGTGGACATTGAATATTTGGAATTGACCCAGGGAAAGAGGAAATTGTTCTTTTATTGACCATGTAAAATTCACTTCCCCCTCCGATGGGAGTGAGGCCCACCCCAAGTCCTGGGGCGAACAGATCCACAGCTTCTCCTTCTCTAGGTCGCCCATCTCAATGCAGCTTTGAAGCCTGAGAAGGATTCTTGATGATCTGTCGATGGGCGGGTGGTGCCACCTGCCTGCATAAGGACCGCTGGGGTCTGGCTGCCAGTCCATGATGTGGTGGGGTCAATGCAGCCTTTGCAGGGGCCCAGCCTCCAGGCAGGGCCTTTGTGACCTTGGAGGTCTGGCTTCCTTGGAAGCATACCTGCTTTTTCACTGCGGAGAATAGCTGCACAAAGCTGCACAAGCGAACTTTCTCAGCATCCTGCATCTCTGCAAGTTTCAGCCACATGTGGTGGTCCTGGGCCACCAATGTGGACATCGCCATAACCTTAGTAGCCCGAAGAGCATAATCAGTTGCTGAATGCAGTCCCTGCATTACCTCTGGGTCAGGACTGTGCATCTTTTAAAGTGCTTTGGCCTGGAAGACTTGCAGGATGGCCAATGCATGAAGGGTGAAGGCGGCCTGGCCAGCAGCATTGTAAGCCCTCTCCGTAATTGACGAGGTAAACTTACATGCCCTGGACAGGAGCTTTGGGTGATTCTTTCAGGTGGTGGCGTTTTACGGGCCACAATTGCACACTCCACTTGTCCACTCACTGAGTACCCCCGCAACGCCCCTCTCTGCCAGAGAAAAGTGCCTTCCATGATTTCATGATCTCCACATGCACTTCCAGGAAGAAAATAACTGGGACAGAGCGCAGCTGTGCATTACACTCTGACCCCAAGAACCAATCGTCTACAGCAAGCAAGGCTACCATGTCTGCATCAGCCTCAGACTGGGGCACCACGCCTGAGGGCATAAACCCAGTCGAGTCCTCCGGCATAAGCCCGCCCTCCAATGCTGTGATAGACAGCTAATTTTTTTAGTATGAGACTCATACTCTTTTCATTCTATGTCTTTGTTCCATCCACGGGTCGGCTACTACTGAGACATCTAAGACTGTGATGTTTTGGCCATTGTCTATTACTATGTCGGGTTTGATGAAGCTTTGTGTGGTCGCTTTGTGGAAGCTTTGTTTTAATTAAACAGTTGGATTCCCCTGGTCCACACCAGTTCTAAGCCGGCTGCTAGGTGCCAGGGTGGCTGTCCGCACAGGTCCCCTCCCCCCAGAGGGGAAGACACCGCACGGAGGTCCCGACACAAGCCATAGCTCATCCAGAAGCTCTCCCACTGTAACCCCCAGTTCTTCCTGAGAGCTCGCCACAGAGGACCTGTAGGTAGAAGGACCAGGATGGAAAGCAGCTGAGGAGACTCTCTGCCTTTTGTAAAAGTATGAGAGTCGCGACCACAACATTCCCATGGCCATGGGAACCATCTACTAACGCTGTCTTAGCATGAGCGCGGCCCATATACAAAAAACAGCGCTCATAGCAGTCAGAGGGAAAGAGATATCGACCGCATCCAGCAGGACATAGACAGAACGACATATTTAAAAGGACGCAATCCACCGTGAAGCTCTTTTAGAGGAATTTGTTCTTTATTATAAAAGGAAAGGGCCTCTTCTAGATTGCCGCTGATGCATCTAGGGGAACTCCCTGCTAGGGTTGTGCCAATAGATGATAGTATAGTGTATCAACGATATTCAGAGATATTGCCGAAAGCTGAGGCCGTTGCCGATTTCAAGACGATATTTTATTTTTATTATTAAAGAAAAAAGATTATTATGATCATTATTATTAATATTATTACCAATAAACGAATTACAATTAATTTGCCCAGATATAGCCTAGTTCACATAAACATCACCGCATTGCCAAACTTCAGTGAAAATGTTTTTTAAAGACTACAAAATTACATGTAATTCAAAATTGAATTACAAGGGAGTCATATATTCATAATCATGATATGAGCCATGGTGCAAACTTCATCATTTGGCTATAGCATTCCGTTTTCTTTGCATAGCACATACAAATAAAATTGTATTGATACTAATAATAATACAATAACAAATTGTAAAAATATGACAAAAAATATTACTATTATTATAGAATTAAATTTATAGGCTATAATAACAGTCTAATAGGTCTAAACACACAACAATCAGTCAACAATTAAAATTAAAAGCAGCTTTATTTTAAACAACTTAATGGCAACTTCTTAAGAACAACAACGACTTAACATGAAAAAGAACTACGAACTAAAATGAAGGAGCAAAATAATTAAATTACCACCTCAAATGTTCTTGCATAAATTTATTCCTAAAATAAATACAAGGCCAGAAACAATTAAGATAAACATTTTTGTTATGCCATTCAGGTATCTATGCCTACAGATTTTTAGCTAAGAAAACAAGTTGGTTTACTCTCTCTGGTTTGAAAAGGTTGTGGTGGGGAGTAACTATGTTGCACACTGCACCGAACACACTCGGATCGAGTGCTGGTTGCGGTAATGCACAGGTATTTTCTAGCCATGTTTGCCATTAAAGGAAAGCGGCTTCCGTTTTTTTCCACCATTCCAGTGGCTTGTCATTGCCATCAATAACTGCAAGTAGGATGTGATCTCTGATTTTGCTTGCTATTATGGTGGGCATAGACTGCTTCACTCTGCCCAGAAGACGTCCCAGTGGTTTTGTCCCCTTAGCTCAGCTGCTGCACCCGCTATTTCTTTTTCTTCCCCCTCCTCCTCCACTCTGATGCGTACAGGCGGCTTGATTTTATCTTTCCAGAATGCCACAATCTCAACCTTAAACTGACTTTTGATCACATCAAGGTGTTCGGCATTGATATGGTCCCCCTTATAGCTTTGTGCATCAACTAAAGGGTGTTGTTGTCATATTTCAAGATTCAAGTTTCTCTAATATTCCCTTTTTAATTTTTTCCGTCATCTTTCCATTAGTCTCCTCTTCCTTCAGGATATTCGTCATAGATGCAGCGTCGGCAGCAGGGATGAGACTGACATGTAATTCTCAGCTGATAAAATATCATTACATTCTGCGACATGCTTCAGTCCATCTTCAGTCCATCTTTGACAGCTCCTATGCCTTCTAGTACAGCAATGTCCTGCCAAGTTACGTTTGGGAGTGTGCGACGGCTCTTGTCGCAGACCTTAAAGAGAGACGCACAGATCCGCCTCTCTATCTCTTCTTTCTGGACCGACCACTGACGCGTCACCTTGGCTGTCTCTCAGCCTGGCCAAGCAGGCCATGTCAAGCCATGTCATGTTGACACATCAGCAGGCCATGTCAAGGTCATGTCATGTTGACACATAAAGCCATGTGCGTGTGTGAGACAAGAAACCCGATCGGAGCACACGGTCACAGGCCCAACACCTCAAGTCATGTGCAACTTCCTCGACGGAGTCAAAATAACTGCAACGCAGAAGAAATCGATTGCAACTTCAACACCATCGGGCCGAACTATCAAGACTTTCTCCTGTGATTTTACAACGGACACTCTTCAACAGCTCAGGCTAAATGCATACGTAACGTACGATATACAAATCGCTGTGTAGTTAGTAAAAGCTGTAAACCCCTTTGTTCAGACAAAGGAGCTTGTAGTCACTGATGGTTCTCCCAGGTGTTTTAATTCCTCTGTTCTGACCCGGTTCTTCAACCACTTTATCATTACATGTATGTGTGATCTGTATGTATGCCATTTATGTTAGTTTAGTTGTGTTAATGATTTAGTTAATAAAAATTGTGCACAATACATATCTGATTCTGACTCCCTGCCTGCAAACAAACTGTCACTTAAATGAGCGATTTTGGTACACGCTCTAAGCGTTGTATGCTAAGGAAGAATATTTTTTTCTGTGGCCATGAAATATACCCTTTTCTTAGAATTAATTAATAATCAATACTAAGTTTTCACAGGGTGAACTGATTGATTGATTGTAATGTTAATGTAGCTACATCAAGTTAATCTCATTTATTGATCCAAATATTCATAATTAATCATAATGAATAATCATGAGTTATGGATAATTATTAATATTTCCCCTTTGAGCTAATTTGCTACATAATGGTGGAGAGAAATGCGGGAATCATTTTAAACAATTGTTTGCAGACAGACAATCAGTGTTGTTCCATAAACTTTCTGATAAAATCAGCATAACTATAGCTTAAGGGGGGTGACTGCCCCTTTAATCGTGAAAAAGTGCCCTTTCCGATCGCACCACAGTGCTCCCGCGAACACAATTTCTAATTTCTACCCAAGGCGATTTAACCAACACCCCCGCAACACGATTTCTACTGAGGAAATTTCAGTAAACTGTAGGGCTCATTTTGTGAAACCAGACAAGTAAGAGAATGTTAAATATGCCTCTTCCCTTCATCAATCAAAGGCATCATCAAATGTGTCTAGATTTATAATTGATACAAGCGCATATACAAATCATATATAGACTCTGGTTCACAAGACCTAGTGACGAACCAATTTGAAATCATTTTGAAACTGATATGATGCTTAACAATCTTGAAATCGACTGAAATCATGTGACTTTAGCAGTTGATGCACGCTTCGAATCACTGATTCAAGACAAATAAAAGGCCTAAAAAGGGAGGTAAATGAACTGATGCTGTAAGTCACAGAGTTCCACAGAGAACCAACCCCCGCTCAGCATGGGAAGGCACAGCACAGATGCAAGGATGCTGACAGAAGGGAACTACCGGAGGAGATCACTAGTCTTCAGGAGGCTCAGACAGTTGCTGGGCACCAAGAGCAGCTGGATAACACCACCGTACAAGACCTTGAAAGTGAACTGTTTCACACAAAGACTTAAAAACAGCCAATGTGGAACTTAAAGAGAGAAGATGCTAAAGCTAAGGCCCTTGGAGGCCATCTACTTGCAGCCAGAAGCTGAAGTCCAAACACTGACTCAGCAATTCTGCATCATTAGAGATGAGCTCGATGTGGTCCGAAAATGACTAAAATGGCCCGGCAAATAAACCCCACAAGAAAGATGTACCCTGCTGAACTTCACATGAGCAGTGCAAGCTCCTCCAGCCCTGCGTACAGACGCAAAGGAGGGAGGAGCCAAAGCCCTCCGCTTAACATTTCACCAGCCAGTTTCCTGAAAGCCTCTGCAGAAGGAAAAGGATTAATTCAGACAAACCCTGAAATGGCACATGAAGTGACACTCAAAGACCTCAAGCTAATGGCCAGACACATTCTGCATTCACACCAAAGCTTGCAGGAGACCACGCTCTGGATCACATCCAGCCCAGAGTTGCGACACTTTCTGGCTCGGCAGCCAGGAAACATCCACTCAGACTACCAGCAGCTGAAACAGGCCAACATAAAGGAATTTTCAGACCCTGAAAGTGCACTGAGCACTGCCCTAGACACCAAACAGGGCAGACATGAAACTTCCTATGTTTTCTACTACAGACTCAGACGAACCTGGAATGGAAGGAGGACACCAGCTTCAAGAACCTTCTCCTCTGACACCAGTTAGTCACCTTGTAGGCGACACAACCTGCCCCCACACAATGCCATGCATGTGCATGACTTGACAAAGAAAGCCTTTAACGAACACGAGGCCCCCTCTGAAGGGGTTCTCAAAACCCCAATGATTGAACTGCGAAACACAGAAGCCAAAGTGGGCACCAGAAGGCACCCAGCATGGCCACAATGCAAGACCCCTTTACAAAGTTCCTAGTCAGCATAGGACATAAAACTTTTAAAGTAGATGAAAACGTGTTCACAGAAAAGCAAAAGTCTGCATTAGTGAAATTTGAATTTTACTGATTGAAAGAAACATTTTGAATGACTGTGTAAGCCTCACATTTCAACAGCCTAGACACAGCTCGTTGAAATATACAGACATTTGATATGCACTGTTTGATTTGGCACTGCGGCGCATTGGTTTCCATGACAATGACTTGTCGAAGGAAATGCTGACTCCAGTTAGCGCATACGTCATTGTAACGACAGATTGAGCTGGTTAAGCTAGCACGGCCTAGCACCATTCGCTTAAACCACTGTCTAAAGGTTGACTTTGATGACTACGACATTTGACACACCATTTGATATGCATGTAGATTGCTAGTGCTGGCTTGTCAGATGCAGATAAAATGATTGAATTGACATCTCTACTGTAACAGAAAGAGTTTTAACACATCTTAACATAGGTCAAATGGTATCAGCATGAGGTTACTCTGACTTTAGAAAAGAGACTAATTTCAGTATTAAAGCATAAGTCTGTTTTGACAAAAGAATCTCAGCTCAGCAGCATATAAACTGTATCAGAATTGATTAGTCTGCTTTGGTTGAAAAAAATAAATAAAAAAGTACCACATGCAGTATTGCTTAACCTGTTTCTGATGAAGGAATCTCAGTACAGTGTTATATAGATATAGATTTGGGTGATGCTCCCCTTTCGACAGTGTAAAGGCCTTAGAAATTATAGTCAGATTGATGTCATTCATCTAAACTTTAGCTGCATCTACAAGCATAGCTACATGGTGATAAATACTATGTTTCATTCGCTGAAAGAAACATCAGTATTCATTCATGAGATGGTTGTAATTCTGTGTGCTTAAACAGGTTTTAATCTGTTTATTTACTTTTTAGACAAGTTCAAGAAGCCTATTGTTCAAAGTAGAGAGAAGCACTTACAGAAAGTCTACATGGTAAAATTTGCAAATGCCAAACAATATTTGCATTTTACTGAATATAACATCAAGTTCTTGAATATCTGAAAGTATAGGCACCACCTTTTAACTCTATATAGTGTGGTTTCGTCTCCCCAAAGAGCCCAAAATGAACCAGAGACATTTTTTTTATTTGTGATTCTGTTTACACTCAACAAGTGACCAAGTGACCCTGCTACACTAGTAATCTCAATGACTACTATAACTATATGTTATATGGACTAACAATAGAGCATAACTATAGTTCTGAGCACCGGTAATAAACATAATCTGATTAGGAAAGCTGTTCTTTTCCCTTTTTCACCTCTTATGAGATCTAGCCTGCGTGAGCCATTAGGAGATTCTGAGAAATAATTTGACCATAAGAGCCATCTTAAGTCATTTATTAAATCTCGGCTTATACCTTTCAGAAACATCCTCAGAACCACTCAAAGGATCCTAGCACCCACAGCTAAGACAAATTTCAATAGCAAGCTATGACAGAAACATTAAGCTGTATGCTATATCACTAGCTGTCCCACTGAACCTTTAGCTATGAACTCTTTAGGGTCATGCATTGGTCCCTCACCCTACTCTCAACAACAAGTGTGCCAAAATGTTGCAGATGCTCAGCCCATCCTCCCAGACGGGAGACCTAAAGGACTGACTGGCCTTTGCAAGGAACACGGTTCCACCCAGGGTTGCGGAAAGCCTAAAGCACCAGAGCCAACGCAACTGGACAATAGGTAAAGAGGACTAACAATACATGACCCAAGCCAGAGTTGCAGCCACACAGGTGACCAAAGGGTATCACCTCCTTAGCTTCCACCTCATGGATCTGAAACAGAAGGTAAAACAACCTCACACAGCAGATCACAGAGACCAACAAGGAGCGGAAACATGCTCAAAACCTCACAGACCAGCTAGAGACTAAAGGCTCAAACCAGAAACAAAAGACTTTAAACGGCTCAGACAGCTGCTGAACAATGAGAGCAGCTAAACAGAGCAAGCACAAGACCAGTGCAGAACATGGAAACAGCCCAAGTTTCAGACAAGCCACTGGGAGACAGCACCCTCAAACTGCAGACACCACAGGACGTCTCACAGCCGTCGGCGTCAACATCTTCCTCCAAACCCTTCATGTGGGTGTCAATCGGAGGCTGCACAAGGAGCAGGGTTTCAGGAGCTGCTGACACAAGCAAAATAGCTCCCTGAACAGGATTCACCCGAGGAGTACTGCGAAGAACAAGCCTCCGACTCAACACAGCTCAGGCAAGCTCACGTCAGCACTGCCACAAGAGCAGAGAAAAACTCCAATCCTTCAGACTTCTCATGACTGAGAGGCTAACAACCACCTGCTGCCCTCCTGCCAGCAGCACTAGGTCGGTGTAAAAACCCTCTTCAGGTCACACAGACCCCTAACCACTTCCTGAAACCATAAGCAGTCACCTGCCCCACACAAACTGACTTCGGGATGACAGATGACACACTGCCAGGGCACCTGCTGCCTCGACACCTGCTGCACAAGCTCAGAGACCTGGAACTGGGCTACTGTCTGCATTATCTGCCATGAAACGACCATCACTCCAGGGGACACAAGCAACCAGAGCCCACCACTGCCTTTAAGCCTTGTATGCCGGGGTGTGTCTGATCTTTCTGCACCTTCAATATTGCTCGCTGTTGTCCATAGGAGGGGCAACAACGATCGAAAGGGGGGAATTATATAACGACAGACAATTTAGACAATTATTTGTTATATTTAACAAATAATCATTGAAACTCGCTCTGGGGTCTTTAGAACCATCCTTCCCCCGAAATACCACTAAGGAGGGACTCAGTTACCATGGATACCAACTGATAAGACGGTTTATTGCTCTAAAAAATGTAGCCACAGGGAAAAGGAAATGGCCACATTTAAGACACGAAGCCTGTAAAAACACACTCTTTTGCCTCAAGTTATAGATAAACCGTTCTATAAATGAACATGCACCACAGGACGTTGCGTGTACGAATATAACTGTCTTGTAAAACGTCTCTTGTATGGTATTTTTTTTTATGCATATCTTATGACCAAACTACTAGTTCATGTAACCTCATATATGTTGTGTCTCCTATCAAACTATTGCTTGTTTCACAACTTACACTTTCGTGTATGTCACTTTTGCATAGGTGGCAGCGTGTGTTTGTTGTATTAAATGGAGTATAAATGGGCACAAACCAGGCCTGGAGTGGCCATTGGGAGAATCTGGAGAATTCCCACTGGGCCGCTCTGCCCGCTCATAAATTGGGCCGGCAGACTCACCTGCTTTCTCTTAATTTTTCCTGTATGTCTATATGTGTTAAGTTACTTTGTGACTGATATAACACAGCTAATTACAATAGATTTGAATTTAAAAAGTGCATTAAAAAGTGCCGCTTTCTGTTGTCAGAGTGCGCACGCTCTCTCTCTCTTTCTTTCTTATAAAACTCAAGCGCGTGTACTCAGGTCATTGCCATGGAGAAAAACAAAACACCATCATTTAGACAGATATTTTTCTCAGCCTGGCCAAGCAGAGATAATTGATTAACAACAGGTGAACTGAATGAGAACGATATAGATGAAAACTAGGTCACAGGAACACAAAGCATAATCCTTAAAATTATTTTATTTTATTTTGCTATTATTTTATTTTATTCACAGATTTTTCAAGACCCTGCCTTATTTTTCATTAATTAGTGCCACGGCTTTGCAGTTGGATACTATTATGCGCATCTTGTGTTTTTAAGAGCAAAAACGTGTTTCGTGTGATCATCCCCTTACACCAGTCACTCAGAAGTCAATTTTTTGGTCAAATTGAACAGCGCTTCTCCTTTATTCACTAACAATACAAGTGCTGGTCATATAATTAGAATATCATCAAAAAGTTGATTTATTTCACAAATTCCATTCAAAAACTGAAACTTGTATATTATATTCATTCATTACACACAGACTGATATATTTCAAATGTTTATTTCTTTTAATTTTGATGATTATAACTGACAACTAAGGAAAATCCCAAATTCAGTATCTCAGAAAATTAGAATATTGTGAAAAGGTTCAATACTGAAGACACCTGGTGCCACACTCTAATCAGCTAATTACCTCAAAACACCTGCAAAGGCCTTTAAATGGTCTCTGAGTCTAGTTCTGTAGGCTACACAATCATGGGGAAGACTGCTAACTTGACAGTTGTCCAAAAGACGACCATTGACACCTTGCACAAGGAGGGCAAGAAACAAAAGGTCATTGCAAAAGAGGCTGGCCGTTCACAGAGCCCTGTGTCCAAGCACATTAATAGAGAGGCAAAGGGAAGGAAAATATGTGGTAGAAAAAAGTGTACAAGCAATAGGGATAACCGCACCCTGGAGAGGATTGTGAAACAAAACCCATTCAAAAATGTGGGGGAGATTCACAAAGAGTGGACTGCAGCTGGAGTCAGTGCTTCAAGAACCACTACGCACAGACATATGCAAGACATGGGTTTCAGCTGTCGCATTCCTTGTGTCAAGCCACTCTTGAACAACAGACAGCGTCAGAAGCGTCTCGTCTGGGCTAAAGACAGAAAGGACTGGGCTGCTGCTGAGTGGTCCAAAGTTATGTTCTCTGATGAAAGTAAATTTTGCATTTCCTTTGGAAATCAGGGTCCCAGAGTCTGGAGGAAGAGAGGAAGGCACACAATCCACGTTGCTTGAGGTCCAGTGTAAAGTTTCCACAGTCAGTGATGGTTTGGGGTGCCATGTCATCTGCTGGTGTTGGTCCACTGTGTTTTCTGAGGTCCAAGGTCAACGCAGCCGTATACCAGGAAGTTTTAGAGCACTTCATGCTTCCTGCTGCTGACCAACTTTATGGAGATGCAGATTTCATTTTCCAACAGGACTTGGCACCTGCACACAGTGCCAAAGCAACCAGTACCTGGTTTAAGGACCATGGTATCCCTGTTCTTAATTGGCCAGCAAACTCGCCTGACCTTAACCCCATAGAAAATCTATGGGGTATTGTGAAGAGGAAGATGCGATATGCCAGACCCAACAATGCAGAAGAGCTGAAGGCCACTATCAGAGCAACCTGGGCTCTCATAACACCTGAGCAGTGCCACAGACTGATCGACTCCATGCCACGCCGCATTGCTGCAGTAATTCAGGCAAAAGGAGCCCCAACTAAGTATTGGCTGTACATGCGCATACTTTTCATGTTCATACTTTTCAGTTGGCCAAGATTTCTAAAAATCCTTTCTTTGCATTGGCCTTAAATAATATTCTAATTTTCTGAGATACTGAATTTGGGATTTTCCTTAGTTGTCAGTTATAATCATCAAAATTAAAAGAAATAAACATTTGAAATATATCAGTCTGTGTGTAATGAATGAATATAATATACAAGTTTCACTTTTTGAATGGAACTAGTGAAATAAATCAACTTTTTGATGATATTCTAATTATATGACCAGCACCTGTATATTGTATTATAGTAGATGAAAGGATGACACATTAAACACGAGTTCTATGTTGTAGAATTAATGTACATATCTAATTACCCCTTGAAAAATGACGGGGTACCCTGTGCATTAAAAATAATGAAAATGGGTCCCGACCAAGCATCAATATGACCAAGTTGTGAGTGAGAACGTGTTGAAACTAAGAAAAGGCTTGTGTGTTGTGTAAGATCATGTGACGCTTTGACCTTTGAACATGTTTATGTGTCAGCAGCATGTGCATTACTCTCTCTCTCTCTCTCTCTCTCTCTGCTTCTCTCGCTTCTACTTCTCTTTGCCTTTCTCTCTCTTTCAGTCCCATGAGGTCAGTTTCACAGTAACCCGAGACCTTTGCATTTTAAATATATGTGACATTGTGCAGTAAAGAAAAAAAGTGCCTAGTCCAGGGATGTTGAGGGTATTTTAGGGTGTTGTGAATCACTATTACTATTTTTCAGATCTATTATAATGATTTGTACAAACATCTAACACTAAGAATTCACTTTGTTTACAGACATGAATGATTCCTCAAATCTTGAAAGATTTGCTAATACTTCTCTAAGAGACATAATTTTCAGCTGGTTATTGATGATGATGAAACAAAAAATACCCCACAATTCCACAAAACTAATTTGTCTGTCCCTTCTCCTTGATATTCCTTTCACCATCCTTCTGTCCTAGGAGTTATTAATGATGGATGTGGACAGAGTCTTGCTATATGTATGTGAAATTCATTGTGCTCAGTCAGAGGATTTGTCATCTGTACTAAGCATCAGTAATCAGGATTAACTAGCTGATCAATGATCTCTATTTGAGCTTACACTATAACCAGATGGCACAGCCACGGACACACCACAGTCCATTCATTATGGTACACTGTAAAAAAAAAAAGAAAGAAAAAAGTTGTGAATTAAACAGATTATTGGAGTTTTACAAGAATTTAGTCTTTCTACTTTAAAATATCATGTTTAATTTAATGTGTTGCTTATCGTTTCTTCGGAATTATTTGTGAAATTTACTAGCAATTTCTGAGTGAAAAAATTTATTCTATGCAACAAAAAAAAATTCTGTGTATTTTCTCAATGTGGCAAGCACTAATCTGATTTGCTGGCTTTACGCAGGGTTGCATAGTTTTTTTTTCTTCAGTTTAGCAGAAAACATTATCTTCACTACCATTTTAGCAGCAATAATCTTTAAATATTAGTTTTGTTTTGTGCGAGACCAGTATTAGCTCCTATAGAGTTCCTCAAGCAGAAATGTGTTTTCTGTTTTATATTCAGCTAATGTCAAGAAATGATTAGTATTATATTTGGACAAACAGATATTCCGATCAGGGTTATAATTGTTAACTGAAACAAATAAAAAACATTTTCATTAGTTATGAGCTACAGGAATGCCATTTGCTGTATGAGACTACTGCATATATCTAAGAAGCCAATTCTATTACACACCCTTTTTCTGAACATCTGTGCTGCAGATAAAGATCAAATTTTATGAAATATGCATAAAACAGACATTTATTTAGGCATTCCTGTAGGGCAGAACTAAACATGGGGCTCATATGTACAGTTCCTCCTCAGGTAGAGGGAAAACAAACGCTTGAAAACATAAAGAAGGACGGAGAAAGAGAGGAAGCTTCTCATTAACATCCAATGAATTCTTTATCAGGTCAACAAATGGCTGCAGCATTTATACATCACAAGAAAACTGCAGAAAATACATCCATGGTCTTCTAAAATGTTTAGATCACATATCCTGTGCTAATGCTATACTAAGAAGCATTTTAATTACAGTATGTGAATGTGCATGTCGAGTTTTGTAGATGTTTGGTGATGTACAGCTTTCCGCAGCACCCTGGTATGCTGCGGTAAAGAAATGCACAAAGCAATTTTCTGGACTGGCTTTAATAAAGCTCTACCATCTGTAAAGCTCAGCAGGGTTCACACGTGTACGCGATTGTGATAATGAAGGGGAGAGAATGTGATTTTATGTGTGCATGTAATGAGGATGATGGGAGAGGGGCGGTTTAAAGGCACAATGCTCCTGATCTAATCTGATCTATCCTAAAGCAAACAGCACAGAAATTAATGACATACATTTAAGTGTTATTTCCCCATAATAGACTAAAACTCATCTGATTACTGACTAACAAATATTCAGTGCAGCGACACGAATTACACCATACTGTGCATACTCCAAAAATAGTAAGAGTTGTACAGTAATATGCCATTATGGAAACATAGACTGTGAACACACCTAACACTGAAATGAGATGTGCATGTGGGCTGGTCTTATTATTCACTTGATGTATTCTTGTTCTAAGCATTTCAACTGCATTGCATTTTTTTCTTCTAAAGACCACAAAATTAAAAACAAAACAAAACAAAACATATTAATTGTAAGTTCAGTATCAATAATGTGGTAAAGAGTTGTGTGTCTGTACATTGTTTAAAGGTGGAGGGGAAAGAGCAGCATAAACCCAGCGATGACAGAATCAGAAACTTAGATGAGCAGTATTTAAGTAAAAAGTCTAATGTATGTAATTTTCCTTAAGGATTTCAGAATAGTTTTTATTTTATATACACTCACCTAAAGGATTATTAGGAACACCTGTTCAATTTCTCATTAATGCAATTATCTAATCAACCAATCACATGGCAGTTGCTTCAATGCATTTAGGGGTGTGGTCCTGGTCAAGACAATCTCCTGAACTCCAAACTGAATGTCAGAATGGGAAAGAAAGGTGATTTAAGCAATTTTGAGCGTGGCATGGTTGTTGGTGCCAGACGGGCCGGTCTGAGTATTTCACAATCTGCTCATCTACTGGGATTTTCACGCACAACCATTTCTAGAGTTTACAAAGAATGGTGTGAAAAGGGAAAAACATCCAGTATGCGGCAGTCCTGTGGGCGAAAATGCCTTGTTGATGCTAGAGGTCAGAGGAGAATGGGCCGACTGATTCAAGCTGATAGAAGAGCAACTTTGACTGAAATAACCACTCGTTACAACCGAGGTATGCAGCAAAGCATTTGTGAAGCCACAACACGCACAACCTTGAGGCGGATGGGCTACAACAGCAGAAGACCCCACCGGGTACCACTCATCTCCACTACAAATAGGAAAAAGAGGCTACAATTTGCACGAGCTCAGCAAAATTGGACAGTTGAAGACTGGAAAAATGTTGCCTGGTCTGGTCTGAGTCTCGATTTCTGTTGAGACATTCAGATGGTAGAGTCAGAATTTGGCGTAAACAGAATAAGAACATGGATCCATCATGCCTTGTTACCACTGTGCAGGCTGGTGGTGGTGGTGTAATGGTGTGGGGGATGTTTTCTTGGCACACTTTAGGCCCCTTAGTGCCAATTGGGCATCGTTTAAATGCCACGGCCTACCTGAGCATTGTTTCTGACCATGTCCATCCCTTTATGACCACCATGTACCCATCCTCTGATGGCTACTTCCAGCAGGATAATGCACCATGTCACAAAGCTCGAATCATTTCAAATTGGTTTCTTGAACATGACAATGAGTTCACTGTACTAAAATGGCCCCCACAGTCACCAGATCTCAACCCAATAGAGCATCTTTGGGATGTGGTGGAACGGGAGCTTCGTGCCCTGGATGTGCATCCCACAAATCTCCATCAACTGCAAGATGCTATCCTATCAATATGAGCCAACATTTCTAAAGAATGCTTTCAGCACTTTGTTGAATCAATGCCACGTAGAATTAAGGCAGTTCTGAAGGCGAAAGGGGGTCAAACACAGTATTAGTATGGTGTTCCTAATAATCCTTTAGGTGAGTGTATATATATATTGATTAATGTATCAGTAATTATTTTCTGAACTGTGCTGAAATAAACTTTCTAAGGTAGGGATGCATATTCTATAAAAATTTACTGTAAGTAGAGGTTATTTCTCAAAACGTACCATTTGATTTGAAATTGTGGCGATACAGGGATCTGCCCCTTTAACAATGACATGACGTCAGAGGATGGGGAAACCCCAATTAACGGAAGCAAACAGTTTAAAAGGGAGCGGGGAAAAACACAAGAGAGATCAGTGGTATTCACAAAACATCTTAAGGCTAAAATAGCTCCTAACTTGCCGATTTAGGAGAAACTCTTAAAAATAATGGCCGTGTCTTTTAAGTCTTCGGTGAGTTTGGTCCTTTGCATATGAGCACGGTACGTATCCTTTACAGCAGGGTTCCTCAAATCTGGTCCTGGAGGGCCACTGCCCTGCAGAGTTTAGATCCAACCCTAATCAAACACACCTGAACAAGCTAATCAAGGTCTTCAAAGTTACTAGAATATTGCAGGTAATTGAGTTTGATCGTGGTTTGAGCTAAAGGCTGAATCCGAATTCGCCCCCTATAGGGCACTATTGAGGGGACAGCCATTTGTAGTGGTGTCCGAAACCATAGTGGACGTTATTGAGTGCACTCATTCTATCCCGCATTGCACTGCAATAACGAGTGTACAGCCGATGTACACACAGCGGCTGTCCGAATTTGCTCACTTGTTTTCATTCACTTCTTCAAGTGAACTATATTAGTGGACTAAAGTAGGGAATAGTGATTGAGGGTTTAGGGGGTGATTTTGGATTCAGCCACATTCATTTAAGGCACACCTGTGCAATAATCATGCTGTCTAATCAGCATCTTGATATGCCACACCTGTGAGGTGGATGTATTACCTCGGCAAAGGAGAAGTGCTCACTAACACAGATTTAGACAGATTTGTGAACAATATTTGAGAGAAATAGGCCTTTTGTGTACACAGAAAAAGTCTTAGATCTTTGAGTCCAGCTCATAAAAAATGGGGGCAAAAAAAAAAGGTGCTGCGTTTATAATTTTGTTCAGTGTAAATTAATTTAACCCACCTAGTAAGAACTCACTGTTACGTAAGTGTAAAGCGCCCGAACAGGGACCTGGATCAACCTAAACTTGTCCTATAAACTTTGAGACTGTGAAATTATTTGCTTGTTTAAAATAGTTTTGATCTGTCCATTTTGTTGTTACAGCCCTGAAAAAAGCTGCGTTTTGGAAAGTGAACTTTTTCTATTTTTATTTTGTTTTTCCTGAATGTTTGTACAAGTGCTTACAAGTAAATTGCCTATGGTGACTGTGGAACCTGTGTGTGTTGCAAAGGAATTTGTGAAGTCTGTATTGTGGGGGGAAAAAAATTATTTATTGTATTTTATTGACTTTTGTTTTGATTTGCATTGCAAATACCACACATAACGTAACATGTATAAATATGCAGACATAACATTGCATTAATTTCTCTTTTCCCCTACATTTACATATTACATAGCGCTTCACACATGTGTAATCACTGAGTATGGCAGACTCCATAATGCCATAATGAGCAAGCACTTACCTGTGGACAAGAAGATGATCATATGCAACTCCTCACCTTCATCATCAATGACACAGCATGAATTTCTGGGCAATCTACCAACCCTTGGAAAAGAAATTAAAATACAAGGAAACCTTGATGACAAGTCAAACTTCATGAAACATCGGAAAGGAGCCATCAACAAGGAACTACGGACCACTTCTTCCAGTCAAGAGAAGTAACCTGCTAACCTGGTAGTCAAAGTATGTGAATTACAGCAGCATCACTGAGGAAACTGCAATCAGGCGACCGGAAGTGTCTGAGGCACATCATCTTGCCAAAGCCAAAAAAGTTACGATCACAGAGGAATTAAAAAAAATGGAGACTACCTTTACTTCTGAAGTACGCGTCACGATAGAACAACTTCAGTTGGAAATTCAGCAGGACATCAGAGACACTCAAAGGGATTCTCAAAAGAAACACGAACAACTCTCTGCAGAGGTTAAACAATGCATTGGGTCATGAATTGGTGATAAACTGAAGTTAAAGTGCTAAAATTATTAACTGGAAATAAATAAAACTAAACTAAAACTAAATCTGAGATTTAAAATAATAATAAATTAAGCCTAAATAGCAATATTTATAATAAAATAATAAAAAGCACATACATTACACTTAATTACACTAAAATGTAATGTAATGTAAACTAAAAATATAAAAGATATATTAATAAAACTAAAATAAAAACAACAACAACAACAACACTGATGAACATTTACTTGTACGTTATTTTAAACCTTTTCCAGAAGAACTATTTATTGTGTAAAAAAAATTTAATGAGACAAAAAATACCATAGTAAAGATTACAGTCTGAATTAACTGGTATATACACGGTTTGATTCTCTGTTTTGGTCAGTTCACTGCATACTTCAGAGCTTTCACTGGCACATTATAAGACGGTCTATGTTTAATGGATGTGTGTGTCTGTGAACTGAGTCAGGTATGAGTGTGATGGAGGGAAACTGCTGACAGGGAAACTGTAGTGATCAGCCTGTCATTTGCTCTACCTGATTATGCACACACCAAAACACTCAGTCAACATGAATGCTGTGTGCCATATCCACAGTGTCATAGCAGCAATGACCTGCAGTCTAAACGAGGGGGTTGCATTCAGACTGATTAAGAGATGACATGTTTCTGTGTGTGTTATCTTAGTACTCATCTTTATGTTGCAGCCCCTTTTATCGCTAATAGTAAAGGAACAATTTTCAGGAAGACATAAGATTCAGGATTTGTGGATGCCCACACCCTTCAAAGTGATAGCTCTGCCAGATGACTCTAAAGCTGTGTATGCAGGATGGATCTTGCCCACCTAAAAATGTTCACAGAACAGAATTGAGGCCAGGTATAGTAAGGACATTCCATTGGGATGTGCAGAGCCACAGTGATGTAGTCTCTGATAGCGAATCAGATGAAGCATGGGATGTTAGGGGAGAGGTCTGAACATGAATTATGCAGTGAATCAGACCTGAATTGTATAACTTTCAGGGATGCATTCTAACTCATTTAATTTACCAAGATCAGTTGTGTCTAATGGAGGAGACGGTGGGTTGGTAGATTACGGCTCATAAAAACACTAGGTGATTAATGCTACCCGAAAAAGTGTAAGGGGTACTGGAGATTGTACATGATTTGTGTTCTTGTTAAGCTTGTCTCTTGATGTCTCTTAAAGTGACCTGCAACATATTTTTCTATTCTCTTATGTACATAAAGTGCAAAATAGATGCACATTCAAGCCCTTTTATGTCCAAAACCAGGCCAATATTACGAATAACCATAGACATGTTCCAGAGACATAAGTGCAGTTCCCTCGCTTTGAAATATAAGACTCTTTTAAATTTGGCATAATTAACTAGGTAAGCTACAAATGTTGTATGTCATAATAAAGGTACATGACATATGCTTTCTTATAAGTTTAACAAATCACACACACATCAAATTAGCTATCTACTATAAATAGGGACAATGCATAGACTTCTATTGTTTTTATAGGCAGCTACTTCCCTTTTGAGGGAACTCAACACTGCATCAGTTGCTGATGCTATGGGAATGCGGAACCCAGTGCCTGGTAAAATCTAGCATTTGCACAGAGTCCGTTTGCATTTGCAGTAGGAAGCTCTGTTTTTGCTTGATGAGAATTAAGTGTTTGCACAGAGTGTGTTTGCCTCCTGAGGGAGCCGAATACATTCACTTTGATGCGTTTGCTGTGGGAAGCTCCACCCATGCTTTACTCTCTCGAGGGATAAGAGTTGAGTATCTGCACCTCGCGGTTAGGGTCCCGCAGATGCCGAGGTGGCAGGGAGGGATCAATCATGGGGAATGTATTCGGAGCGTGGGAAGGAGTCTGACGGGAGTTTTTAGGTAAAATTATGTCATAAAAAAGCGAAAGCGATAGATGATAGAATCTAGTAAACAGAACTAGATTCTATTTACACTAAGTGAAAATAACATTTTCTTAGCGATAGATGATATTTACTAAGTGAAAATAGTGATATATTCTATTTACACCATGTAAAAGTAGCAGTTCTTTGCAATGTGTAAATAGTAATTACATGCAATTCATACTTTATTTTGACAGATACATATATTACATACATATTTGCACCTCAGTATTGTTGTACATTAACAGGATGCAATAATAACAGAGTGTAAATTATTATATTTATTAAAATTATTAAGTGGATGCCGCCTTAATGGGACAATAAAAGCCTTCCCTACACCTATCCCTAACTCTACCCAATAAATACTTTTATTATTATTAAATATAATTTCGTTAGGCACTTTATTTCCTTTTTTAGAACATTTTCAAATTTTTATTGAAAGTAAATGCCTTTCCGATGTGATATGTGATGGGAAAAGGGAGAAGAGCGAACTGAGTCGATCGCGTCAAAACCAAGATCCTTGAGCTTTACGCATTACTGACTACACCACTGAAGACGTTAAAATACACTTTTTTTTATCTTGTTTGGCCCAACCAGGCATTGTTAGGCGGAGCTAATGCAAATAGCACTTGCCAACAAGGCATGCTATTTGCACTTGGTGTAAATAGACAGTCCGCATAAAGAATCGCATGCACAGGGTAAAATTTGTGGAAGTGTACATAAGATTGTAAGTGTAAATTA
Organism: Rhinogobio ventralis; assembly: GCA_039654625.1. Lineage (NCBI taxonomy): Eukaryota > Metazoa > Chordata > Actinopteri > Cypriniformes > Gobionidae > Rhinogobio > Rhinogobio ventralis. The sequence continues at coordinate 3,395,460 of CM077202.1, forward strand.
AATTTGTATGTGCAAGAGAAGCTTTGTAAAGGTGTAAATTGCATTTCAAGCATAAAAAAAATATTTGCAGCATTTTACTGTTATTCGTAAGTGTATTTCAATTATTGTGAAACTGCAGCTTCATGCTAACGCAAAATAAATATGATCTGTGTTCTTCTGACTGCCATTTTTCCACGCTTGCACTTTTGGCACATTTTGACATCTGATCCTCACCCGGAATAACGAATGAAATGCTGGGTCCCCCGTGAGAAGGACCCACACCATAATTTACAGCTCGATGGCACACAGTACTGCAGAGGAAACAGATTCTAGCCTTCATGAGGAAGGAGTCATGTTCTCACAATAAGGACATTAAAAATCCACAAACGCCGTCTCAGCATGCTCTCGCCCCAGGCATGTGAAACAGCAATCGTGGCCATGAGATTAAGCCAGGAAACGACCACATCATGCTTGATCTTTTAGGGAAATCTGCTCTTTGTGCTGAAGCACCCAGGGAAATTCCACTGCATTTACCTGTGCACTGCTCTTTGATGGCGAAACCTGCTGAATGCACCCTCTCCACCAGTGAGAATGATCTCCGTAGCACACTCTTTTGTTGCTTGGTAATTGGAAGAGCAAAAATCTGAATGAGTGGTGCTTGCCGCCATCTTATATACTTGTATGTATGGGGAGTGGCTTGGCATGCAAATTCCACTTGTCAATTCCATTGGCCATTTTTCTAAAACTCAGAGGTGATTCAGGCTCCCAAGTGAGACCCCATTTGTCAGTCTTTTCAACATAACGTTGAACGTGACTGACAGATAGGGAACTGAATAAAACCAGACTTTCTTTCCAGCATAAGCACATGACCAGAGAAAAGTGTGGAGTTGCACAGAAATGCACACTACGTATAAGTACAGCATGCAAGCACCTCTCGTTGTGAGGTGATGCAGTCACGCAGTCACTGCGACCGTGAAGCTGCGGTCACTAATCTGCAGGGATTTACCTCTGCTGGGGCTTTTCTGCTATTTTTAGCCTTGAGGAGAATGAAGACTGTAAACCATCCAGAGAACCAAATCTATCACACTACACCCCTCATACACCACCTGAGAGACTCTAAGCTTTTTGATCTTATACTGTCTAAACTTGTAGAGTTTAACTCTGTGTGCTTCATACCATGCCTCCAAAAACTATTCATGCTTATACACCATTCAGGCATAAAATTATGACCTCTGACAGGTGAAGTGAATAACACTAATTATCTTTTCATCACGGCACCTGTTAGTGGGTGGGATATATTAGGCAGCAAATTAACATTTTGTCCTCAGAGTTGATGTGTTAGAAGCAGGAAAAATGGGTAAGCATAAGGATTTGAGCGAGTTTGACAAGGGCCAAATTGTGATGGCTAGACGACTGGGTCAGAGCATCTCCAAAACTGCAGCTCTTGTGGGGTGTTCCCGGTCTGCAGTGGTCAGTATCTATCAAAAGTGCTCCAAGGAAGGAACACTGGTGATCCAGCGACAGGGTCATGGACGGCCAAGGCTCATTGATGCACGTGGAGAGCGAAGGCTGGCCCGTGTGGTCCGATCAAACAGACGAGCTACTGTAGCTCAAATTGCTCAAGAAGTTAATGCTGGTTCTGATAGAAAGGTGTCAGAATACACAGTGCATCTCAGTTTGTTGCGTATGGAGCTGCATAGCCGCAGACCAGTCAGGGTGCCCATGCTGACCCCTGTCCACCACCGAAAGCAGCAACAGTGGGCATGTGAGCATCAGAACTGGACCACAGAGCAATGAAAGGAGGCCTGGTCTGATGAATCACTTTCTTTTACATCACGTGGATGGCCGGGTGCGTGTGCGTCGCTTACCTGGGGAACACATGGCACCAGGATGCACTATGGGAAGAAGGCAAGCCGGCAGAGGCAGTGTGATGCTTTAGGTAAAATTCTGCTGGGAAACCTTGGGTCCTGCCATCCATGTGGATGTTACTTTGACATGTACCACCTACCTAAGCATTGTTGCAGACCATGTACACCCTTTTATGGAAACGGTATTCCCTGGTGGCTGTGGCCTGTCACAAAGCAAAAATGGTTCAGGAATGGTTTGAGGAGCACAACAACGATTTGGCCTCCAAATTCCCCAGATCTCAATCCAATCAAGCATATGTGGGATGTGCTGAACAAACAAGTCCAATCCATGGAGGCCTTACAGGACTTAAAGGATCTCCTGCTAATATCTTGGTGCCAGATACCACAGCACACCTTCAGGGGTCTAGTGGAGTCCATGCCTCGACGGGTCAGGGCTGTTTTGGCAGAAAAATGTGGACAAACATAATATTAGGATAATGTTATGCCTGATTGATGTATAACTTTCCCACTGAAAACACCTGCTTTGAGGCAGTGTTATTTTAGTATCATTGGTATACTATATAGATTTTGTTTTCATACTTTCTATTAACACTTTCATTTTAGTTAAAGCTTTAGTAATTTTGTAGTGTTTTTGTTATTTTATTTGTTTTTTAGTTTTTCAGACATTAAAAACAGCACTAACAAGTTGAAGAGGTAATGCCAATGCCATGCACCAACATAAATTACACACTTTTTAAAACTATATATCCTCAGCATGGTTATGATCACTTAGTAACAGTTTCATAAAAAAATCTAAAGGGGAAATCTATAATCCTGTGGCTGTCATAAGCTGTCAAATGTGGCTACACCGAGCTCAACGACTCTGGCCTAGCTGTGATATAAATTAAACCCTAATTGCTATTTTTTTTAAAAGCCATGTGTATCTAAGGCCACATCCACACGAAGCTAGAGCTTTCCCTATCCAATCTTTTTTTCCCTCGTCTCAAGAAATATCTGCGTACACACAAAACCACTGAAACCGACTCAAAACGATGTAGTATACATGCCAGGCCAGTATGTGGCGCTGTAATTCTGCCACAGAGATACACTAAAAACGGAGAAGAAGAGTTGTGGCTAGAAGTGGTGGAGCAATGGTCGGAAGTGAGGCAAAATCTCACAATAAAATAACAATAAATAAATTTGCTACTTACCAGATTGTGTTTTATTAACACCTACACCTAGCCCAACCCTAAACCTACCCTTACAATAATGCAAATACAGTAACTAAATGACACAAACTTTTGTCTTCCAAGTGCATGTCACATGACTTGGGTGATCACTCACGTTGCATAGTGGGAGGACAAAGAGAGCCAGTTTCCCCATTTAGCCAGGTTGGCTAAATGCTACCTTGGAGTCCCAGCATCAGCATCGGTCCCCAGTGAGAGAGTTTTCTTTACAGCAGTGTTTCTCAGCAGGTTTGAAGTGGGACAGTACTTGTGTGTGTCACCAATTTTTGTGGAGTATATATATATATATATATATATATAGGGACATTGTTACAGCACAGAGAGCAAGCCTCTCACCTGAGAATGTGGACATGATGGTGTTTTTGGGGATACTTTGGCTGGTGGTCAGGGTGATCTGAGGGTGACGGTGTGGGTCAACCCGACGAATGTTCCTCGGGCCACACCCCTTTCTTCCACACTGCAACCCATGGTGTTGCCAGATGAGGGCACTGGTGTTTCCCGTCCTGGGCCCTGCGTTTCATTTGGCGCACCGGCGGAGGACACCATGTCGATCGCCGCATCACAAGGTGGGCTGGATTCCTCCGGAGATAATGATTCAGCTGTGTTGCCTCCCTCGGGAGCTCCAGCATTGCCCGAGTCAGATCCGGAGCTCACAGCCATGCTTTCCCGGGCAGCTGAGAGCCTTGGGCTTGTGTGGAACCCTCCGCCATGGTTTGAGCGCTCAAGGTTGTACGATTGGTATCTGGGGGCTGCCCGTGCCGAAGGCGCCCGCCAACCCCCAGTGCCCTTCTTCCCGGAAGTGCATGAAGAGGTGTCGAAATCGTGGAAGTCTCCCTTGACTTTTTGCGATCGTTCGGCAGCCACTTCCGCCTTCACTGCCCTCGATGGCGGCACGGTGAAAGGGTACACTGGGGTTTCCCTTGTTAAACGTTCTGTTGCGATGCAACTGTGTCCACAGACACAACATGGCGTGGTGACCCAAAGCACCCGTCCAAAGCTTGTAGGTTTTCGTCTACTTTGGTGGCAAAGACCTACAGAGCTGCGGGCCAGGCCGCGTCCGCCCTGCATGCTATGGCCACCCTTCAGGTCTACCAGGCCAAGGTGCTCAGAGACATGCACAAGGGCAATGCTGACCCCGCTTTAATGCAGGAGCTGCGTGCGGCCACCGACCTCGCTCTACGAGCGACGAAGGTGACTGCACGCTCTCTCGGTCAGGTGATGTCCACTTCCGTGGTCCAGGAACGACACTTATGGCTTAACCTGGCTGATATGCGAGATTCTGAGCAGACCCGGTTCCTCAATTCTCCCATTTCCCAGGATGGGCTAATCGGAAGAGCGGTCCAGGACTTTGCCCAACAGTTCTCGGCCGCTCAGAAGCAGACTGAGGCTATAAAACATATTCTGCCCCGGCGGCCAGCTGCTGCCTCCACCCAGCCCCCGGCTCAGAAGCCTCAGCCTGCTCCCCGCCGAGGCCCCAGCAGCAGCCTAAGCGCGGAGGACGCCGCAGGAAGGCAGCGCCGCCCGTCCAAGCCCCCCAGCCTGCTAAACTGCAGTCTAAGTTGCGGTCCTGAGACGGGCCGCTCAGAGGTTTTCCAGGAGATGGTAGCAGGACCACTCCTTCCCCCGGTGGAGGGCCGGGGGAGAATCCTTGGTTTTCCCCTTCTGCCGCTGGCCTCACGGTCGGCGGCACCCTATTCATGGTTAAAGAAAGAACTGACAGTTTCACCTCCGAGCCCCAAGAGGGCGCGGCTGGCAGTGTGCGACGCACAGCCTCGCCGTTCTCAGCCCCCTCTGTCCCCAGCCCCCTGGCCGACGAGACCCCGTGGAACGCTGGTCCTTACCTGTTCTCCTCTGTTAGGGCGCGGAATTCGACCCCGCCCACACCACGGGACGCTCCCACGCCTCCCATGTCTGGGCCAGTCATTCCGCTTCACTGCCCCATCAGGGGTACACCTGTGGTTTGCATGAACCAGTGCTGACTTGTCTTCGCCAGTTCGAGGGCAAGAGTGCGGTTCCACTGAAATTTTTTCAGAGGCTCCTGGGGCGTATGGCATCCGCAGCCGCGGTGACGCCGCTCGGATTGCTTCATATGAGACCGCTTCAGCACTGGCTTCGCTATCGAGTCCTGAGATGGGCATGGCAACAGGGCATGCTCCGGGTCCCAGTGACTCGGGCCTGCCGTCAGACCTTCACCCCGTGGTCGAACCTCAGCTTTCTACGGGCAGGTGTTCCCTTAGAACGAGTTTCCAGGCATGTTGTTGTATCAACAGATGCCTCTGCCACGGGCTGGGGTGCCATGTGCAATGGACATGCTGCCGTGGGCTCCTGGAAAGGACCCCAGCGCCTATGGCATGTCAATTGCCTCGAGTTGCTGGCCGTACGTCTTGCCCTGCACCGCTTCCGAGCCCTGCTCAAGGACAAGCACGTACTGGTTCAGACAACACAGCGACAGTAGTGTACATCAACCGACAAGGTGGTCTATGCTCCCGCCGGATGTCGCAACTCACCCGCCATCTCCTCCTATGGAGTCAGAAGCATCTGAGGTCGCCGAGAAGACCCCAGGAAATGCCCGATCGGGTCTGTGCTCTCCTTCCTCCAAGATGGGTTGGAGCGAAGGCTGTCTCCCTCCACCCTGAAGGTTTATGTGGCCGCAATATCGGCTCACCACGACATGGTGGACTCAAAAACGGTAGGACAGCACGACCTGGTCAGCAGGTTCCTTAGAGGCGCGTTCCTCTAGCAGGTTCCTCTTCAGATGCCCTCCTGGGATCTTGCAGTGGTTCTATCTGCCCTGCAGAAAGCTCCCTTTGAGCCCCTGCAATCCGTAGAGTTGAAGTTCCTTTCAATGAAAGTGGCGCTCTTGATTGCCCTGGCTTCCATCAAGACGGTAGGGGACCTGCAGGCATTTTCAGTTGACGAAGCATGCCTGGAATTCGGGCCGGCTAATTCTCACGTGATCTTGAGACCCCGGCCTGGATACGTGCCCAAGGTTCCCACCACTCCTTTCAGAGAGACAGCAGGTAACATAATGCGAGATTGCCACACAACACCCTTTATACCCACGCGGTGGGGCGGGGTTGCGTCATGCAAATTCCGCAGACCCATGGCATTTTTATTGGCTTGTTTTGTAGATCTCAAAGGCGATTGGCTTCTAAGCGAAACCCACATTCTGTCAGTAACTGACGTAATGTCTCCGTTCCCTTCCTTCAGGGAACGAGGGTTACATACGTAACCGAGACGTTAAGTGAATCTAGTGTTATTATTGCTGGTGCCCTACCATGAACCCTGCCTCCACAGCAAACAGAACCGAACCATGGCTCCAAAACCGTGATGTGAACCGAACCATGGCATAGGTGTATCGTTACACCCCTAATGCCCAGTGGCCGTAGCTGTATCCCTTCTAGTCTTTACCGTGCAGGACGTGGTGTTGTAAGGGTGGTTCACCTACAGTGGTTCAGGCTGCAGGGTTATTAAACGACTAAAGAAACGTTATCAGCAAGATTGTAGAAAACTGTACATTTGTAGTCTATTACCATCCACTGCAACTTATACCAATGACGGAAATAAGCGCAGTTACAGTAGCAAAATATGTGGGAGAGTGTGGATATAATGTGACTATATTGTATTGCAATAGGTAGCACTTCAAAGTCAATACCGAATCAAAACTAGTTAGCACATCATTTGTAATAACCAGATTTTGTCATTAAATCCTTTCCATGGTTACACTTAAAATAGATGTATGAGATGATAAAAAAATTGTAAACAGTAAAGCAAATTAAAATTTCAATTTCAAATATCTTTGATTATTTTCAATCTTACAGTGTGATGACATCATCGTTTCACAAAATATACGGATTGGCTGTACACACGAAAACGCAAGGGTGTCAGTTTCAGATTTATCCACTCTAGGACCCAGTTTAAAAAAATAACGGTTTCAGGTTCCTAAAACGCATCGCCGTGTGGACGGGCCTAAGCTCTTTGTTTCTTGCTCCATTTCGGACGCAGCCCAACTGAATTTGATTAAGTTTGAAGGGAAACTTTGCAGGACAGTGACCCTCCAGGAACGGAGTTCAATATTCCTGGATTAGAGACCAGACATGCCTTACGGTTTCTCATAGCAGTATATTACGTGAACGCCAGGACCTCAAATGGGATCTGTGCCAACAGAGAGATTGTAATAAGCTGTTTGGGCTACAGTTAACTGAGTCCATAGTGGATTAACCAACTGAGATCAGCTTAGAGGAATTTGACTAATATTCTTTCTCTGAGTAGACTATGCTATATGAACATTGTGTTGTTTTTGAGGGCATGTACGTGGTGCTGGGTAGATTACTTACAAATTGTAGTCCATTGCTGATTTCAAATTACATAACAAAAATTATAATCAGAAATCGATTACATTTCACATTTTTTAAACCGGTTTCACAGAAAGGGCTTAGATTAAGCCAGGATTAGACCTTAGTTCAATTAGGACATTTAAGTAGCTTTTATAAACATGCCTCAGAAGAAACTGGTGTGCATCTTGAGACAAAACAATGGCACTGACATATTTTAAGATACACTATATTTGTCATGGTTCATGGGTTCACTGACTCGCCCTCACGCTGTGTGTATGTGTGTGTGAGTCAGTGTGGTTGTGGGCGTTACCTTGTTGGCAGCTGATTGTTGATCAGCGGCAGCTGTGTCTTATTTAGCGCTCTATTTAATGTGTGTGCCAACGTGTCCTGTTTGTCAGATCGTTGCAGGCTCTCCTGGGTATTGTCTCATGCTTCCCTGTCGTTCTCCCTGGATGTGTATGTTCTGGACTGTCTGTTCTGTGTGCCCTGGTTTCTGGGTTTTGGATCTTCACGGAGCACTGTTGCCCATTGCGTCTCTGCGTCACCGAACCTATCCTTCAGAGACCTGTTGTCTGACCATTACGATCTACATTACTGAGGAACTATACCTCAATAAACCTTTCTTGTTACTCACATTTGGATTCTCTGTATTCCTTTCAACAGTGAGTGTGACAGAACGATCTGACTAAAGATGGATCCACAAGAACATTCGATCTACAAGAGTATCTTACTAAGAGTGCCCAACGCATGGATCATCAGAATGAACAAATGCTTGCGACAGCTTGGGCTGTACAGGCTTTGGTGACGCAGGTGACCGAGCTCACATCTGTCATCGCTCACTGTGCCAGCCACACCGCCCGTTCCTCACCAACCACTCAACATCGCCAACCAACACGAGCCCCGGATTCCTACACCTGAAAGATATGCTGGTGAGCCGAATCTTTGTAGAGCATTCTTAAAGTTTTCTCTCTCCAACCTATGACGTTCGCGACTGAGGAATCGAAGGAAGTGTTCAGTAAGTCCCGGGCTGCTTTTCTTCCTCCGCATCGTCCCTATGACTGTGCAATAGACTTATTGCCAGGTACTTCTCCGCCTAAAGGCAAGTTACATTCACTTTCTAACCCAGAAAGGGAGGCCATGGAGAAATATATTTCTGATTCTTTGGCAGCTGGGCTCATTCGTCCTTCCTCATCTCCTGCCGGTGCAGGATTTTTTTTCGTGGGTAAGAAGGATGGTTCTCTGTGACCGTGCATTTAATACAGAGGGCTGAATAACATCATGGTAAAGAATACTTATCCTTTGCCGCTGATGTCTTCGGCCTTTGAACGGTTGCAGGGAGCGCCTCTTTTCACAAAGTTAGATCTGCGTAACGCTTATCATTTGGTCCGCATAAGGGAGGGGGATGAGTGGAAAACAACATTTAATACCCCCAGGGGGCATTTTGAACACTTGGTCATGCCCTTCGGCCTGTCCAACTCCCCTACCGTTTTCCAGGCACTCGTCAGTGACGTGTTGAGAGACATGGTCGATCAGTTCAAATATGTCTACCTGGATGACATTTTTATATTTTCTTCTTCTCTCCAGGAACATGTTCAACACGTTAGACGAGTGCTCCAGAGGCTGTTCGAGAATGTTCAAGGTGGAGAAATGCATTTTTCACGCACAGTCAGTCCCGTTCTTAAGGTATATCGTCTTGTCCGAGGGAGTGCGCATGGATCCTGACAAGGTTAAGGCTGTGGTAGATTGGCCAATCCCAGACTCTCGTAAAGAGGTTTCTGGGATTCGGGAATTTTTATCGCCGTTTTATTCGCAATTTCAGCCAACTAGCCGCTCCTCTGACCGCCTTGACCTCCACCGGGATGACGTTCAGGTGGTCTAATGCAGTGGAGGCTGCATTTTCCAACCTTAAGAGCTGCTTCGTTTCAGCTCCCATTCTTGTAGCCCCTGATCCGTCACCTCAGTTCGTGGTGGAGGTCGACGCGTCAGAGGTGGGGGTAGGTGCAGTACTTTCTCAGCGCACTGCGGCGGACGACAAGATGCACCCATCCGCATTTTTTTCTCATCATTTATTGACTGCCGAATGCAATTATGATATTGGTAACAGAGAGTTGTTGGCAGTCAAGTTAGCATTGGAGGAGTGGCATCACTGGTTAGAAGGGTCGGGGGTACCTTTTATCGTCTGGACTGATCACAAGAACCTGGAATACATCAGGTCCGCCAAACGACTTAACTCCAGGCAGGCTCGGTGAGCTCTTTTTTTCGGTCATTTTGATTTTTCCCTCTCGTATCGCCCGGGCTCCAAAAACATCAAGCCCGATGTGCACATATTGTTGATCGCTCCGAGCGCCCGACCACTCCCGAGTGCATTTTACCTGAGAGACTTTTTGTCTCTTCACTCTCATGGGAGGTCGAATCGAGGGTCCGCACAGCCTTAGAGGGGGTAACGCCTCCGCCCGGTTGCCCACCGAGCAGTTTATTAGTGCCAGAGGGATTATGGTCAGACGTAGTTCGGTGGGGTCATAATTCCAATGTGGCTTGTCATCTGGGAGTCAGTCGTACCAGTTTTTTGGTCAAACAACAATTTTGGTGGCCCTTTATGGCTTGTGACATTCAAGGTTTTGTTTTGGTTTGCTCGGTTTGTGCTCGTGGTAAGACTTCCAATTGTCTCCCAGATGGGCTTCTTCAACCGCTGTCTTTCACTTCGAGACCCTGGTCCCACATAGCGCTAGATTTCGTTACAGGTCCCCCTTTCCTCCCAGGGCAATACAGTAATTTTGACCGCAGTGGACCGGTTCTCGAAGGTGCAGAGGTTCACCTTCGTCCAGAGGTGTCGCCACACATGGAGAAGAGCCTGTGAGACTCTTCTCCAGGTGGGAGCGCGCACCAAGGCTCAGGCCGATCGTCACCGGCTGAAACCTCCCGTATACGTTGTAGATCAAAAGGTGTGGCTTTCTTCCAAGAATATTCCTCACAGAGGAATTTTCAGGGGTTGGGCTTGGCCCCTTAGTTCCAGTGAAATAGTCTGTGAAAACGGGGGTTTAAGTAATATAATCTGACTAATCTCTGATTACATTTAGATTACTTTTGACCTAATTTGTTAATCCCACTGATTTGATTAAATTAATCTTGTGTCATATTGATATAAAAATACAAAGAGAAAGAAAATGTATTCTATTCTTTGTTATCAACAACATGAAGTGCATTAAACATTACATCATGTTTTCCCAAACTGGGGTTCACGAAGGAACAGTTTTTTTGAGGTGATAAAACTAATTTAAATCATAAAAATAAAAACAATCAAAATAATTCAGTTTAATTCACAATTATTTGTATAGCACTTTTCACAATACATATAGTTTCAAAGCAGCTTTACAGAAAATGCTTGTGTCTACAATACAATTCAGAGATGACTGTGTCCAAGTTATGTATTTCAGAAATGTTCATCAGACAGTTAAATAACAATGTATTAATTTAAGGCAGAAACAATGAGCTCATTTAACTAAAGAATGCATGTTGTTGGTGCATGTTGATTCAGAGTCCTCGCATAAGAGGCTGGATCCAAACTGAAGGACTCTGTAGTTACCTCAGGATTTGCACCCCGAGATAAAACAGAAAAGCAAATGGAAAATAATTAGCGTAGCTGCTGTTCATAACATTAAGCAAAGATAACCATGTGCATTTGACCTGATATGAGTAAAAGGTTATGAGAATGCTGGGCTAAAGAGATGCGTCTTTAATCTAGATTTAAACTGGGAGAGAGAGTCTGACCCCTGAACATTATCAGGAAGGATATTCCAGAGTTTAGGAGCCAAATGTGAAAACGCTCTCCCTCCTTTAGTGGACTTAGATATCCTGGGTACTACCAGAAGCCCAGAGCTTAATTGTTTAGGGCCTTATAGGTCAGTAGCAATACTTTATAATTGATACAGAACTTAATAGGTAACCAGTGTAGAGATGATAAAATTGGTGTTATATGAACATATTTTCTTGACTCTAGCAGCTGCATTTTGGACTAATTGTAGCTTGTTTATTGAGGATGCAGGACAACCAGCTAGTAATGCATTACAGTAATCCAGTCTAGACATTATGAATGCATGAACTAACTTTTCTGCATCAGAGACTGATCGCATGTTCCGTAGCTTAGCAATGTTTCTGAGGTGGAAGTTTTTGTAACATTTAAAATATGATTTTCGAAGGACAAGTTTCTGTCTAATATAACACTCAGGTCTTTAACTGAAGAGGATGAAGTAACAGTACATATTCTAAGAGATTCTGTGTACAGGTTTTTGATCCAATAAGTAATACCTCAGTATTATCTGAATTTAACAGAAGAGGATTTACAGGTCATCCAATATTTTATATCTTTAACACACTGTGTCAGCTTGGATAATTTAGAGATTTCATCTGGTCGTGCTGAAATATATAACGGAATATTATCGGCATAACAGTGGAAACTAATTCCATGTTTTCTTATAATATTACCAAGTGGCAGCATATACACTCACCTAAAGGATTATTAGGAACACCATACTAATACTGTGTTTGACCCCCTTTCGCCTTCAGAACTGCCTTAATTCTACGTGGCATTGATTCAACAAGGTGCTGAAAGCATTCTTTAGAAATGTTGGCTCATATTGATAGGATAGCATCTTGCAGTTGATGGAGATTTGTGGGATGCACATCCAGGGCACGAAGCTCCCGTTCCACCAAATCCCAAAGATGCTCTATTGAGTTGAGATCTGGTGACTGTGGGGGCCATTTTAGTACAGTGAACTCATTGTTCAAGAAACCAATTTGAAATGATTCGAGCTTTGTGACATGGAGCATTATCCTGCTGGAAGTAGCCATCAGAGGATGGGTACATGGTGGTCATAAAGGGATGGACATGGTCAGAAACAATGCTCAGGTAGGCCGTGGCATTTAAACGATGCCCAATTGGCACTAAGGGGCCTAAAGTGTGCCAAGAAAACATCCCCCACACCATTACACCACCACCACCAGCCTGCACAGTGGTAACAAGGCATGATGGATCCATGTTCTCATTCTGTTTACGCCAAATTCTGACTGTACCATCTGAATGTCTCAACAGAAATCGAGACTCATCAGACCAGGCAACATTTTTCCAGTCTTCAACTGTCCAATTTTGGTGAGCTCGTGCAAATTGTAGCCTCTTTTTCCTATTTGTAGTGGAGATGAGTGGTACCCGGTGGGGTCTTCTGCTGTTGTAGCCCATCCGCCTCAAGGTTGTGCGTGTTGTGGCTTCACAAATGCTTTGCTGCATACCTCGGTTGTAACGAGTGGTTATTTCAGTCAAAGTTGCTCTTCTATCAGCTTGAATCAGTCGGCCCATTCTCCTCTGACCTCTAGCATCAACAAGGCATTTTCGCCCACAGGACTGCCGCATACTGGATGTTTTTCCCTTTTCACACCATTCTTTGTAAACTCTAGAAATGGTTGTGCGTGAAAATCCCAGTAACTGAGCAGATTGTGAAATACTCAGACCGGCCCGTCTGGCACCAACAACCATGCCACGCTCAAAATTGCTTAAATCACCTTTCTTTCCCATTCTGACATTCAGTTTGGAGTTCAGGAGATTGTCTTGACCAGGACCACACCCCTAAATGCATTGAAGCAACTGCCATGTGATTGGTTGATTAGATAATTGCATTAATGAGAAATTGAACAGGTGTTCCTAATAATCCTTTAGGTGAGTGTATATTGAGAATAACAGAGGGCCTAACACAGATCCTTGTGGCACTCCTTAATTTACTGACGTTAACAAATTGGTAACGTTCTGATAGATAAACTAAACCACTTTAATGCCTGTCCCTGAATACCAGTGTAATTTTGTAGACGATCTAAGAGTATGTTATGATCTATAGTGTCGAACGCAGCACTAACATCAAGTAAAACTAGTGTCGAGATACAGCCTTGGTCAGAAGCTAGAATTTATTTGTAATTTTAACGAGCACAGTCTCTGTGTTATGATGGCCTAAATCCGGACTGGAATTTTTCATAGATATCATTTTCTTGTAAGAATGAGCACAATTGAGTGGACAACTTTTTCTAGCCCATAGGACTGCACAGATTTTTCAGTCCCGGTTCCAGTGTTTATAGGCTATTTTTTGCCATTTACACACACACACACGCACACACACACACACACACCTCCTGTGATAGACATCTTAGTGCTGTTATTATATATTTCATGGGAGCCCACAAGTAATTTCTTTCTCCCACTTCCCACACACATATCAGTGTCTTCCCTCCTGCATCCGCACTCAGAAATTCAAAACTTGTCCCGCGCCGCTCTCTGTTAACAAAGTTAAATGACTGTGAAGTTGCAAGCAACGAAGATCAAGCAGAAGCTTGAATCCTTAAGCAGCATTTACTTGCTTACCAAACCTCTCATTTGTCTCACCAGATCATTTCCGGCACAATAAATTATATATTTTCCTAAGCTATAGGTCTAAGATAAGAACGTGCCTCAACTCTTCAGAGCTCTTTTGCTGCTTGGAGAAAAGTGACTTTGTAATTGATACAAAGACTGAAATAGTATTTTCTTGTAAAATATAATCCAATGATCTTTGTTTTATTTACAACTTAAAAAAAAAAAATTAATAGCAGTCTAACTATATTTTATGGCCCAGAGACAGCACAACACAACACAGATGGGTCCTCAGCGACCAGTAGCAATGATTGTGAAAAACTGACCAATGACATTCCTCCCTCTTCTCTTTTTTTGTTGAGATTGAGGTCACTGTAGATCTGCTCCCATTAGATGAACCCTAAGCCCAGCCTCTCACTCATTCATAACACATTCAATTAGAGCGACTCACTTCGTTAGAGCCTCTTCTGGTTCTTCTCTTTCTCTCTACTCTCCTTTTCTCTTGCCCTTTCCTCAACTCTTTCAAGTATGGGCAGTGAAATCTCTCCCTTTCTTCTCATCTTCCTCTAGGGTCTTCATTATTTGTTTGCTCTGGGTTTACACTGGTGACCGCTGTTATAAAATGTCATGACACAGTAGTTGTCTGAACAATTTATTAAATAGCATTTTCTGTGCTGCGTGCATTAGTGACCCTGCAAACACTCCAGAGTGTTTCAAATGCATTACATAAACTTTTTGACAGAAAACACAATATCATTCCACAATATGAGCAAAGCAACTGAATTTTTATTGCCATCAGTCATCGGTCAGAGTGACTGCGTTTACACCCACTGAGTGGCAAAAAGACTGAGCGGCAGGATTGGTTTACAGTGTGAATGCCACGGAAAACACACAAAACGCATCTAAAATGGGAAAGAGCTTTGAGATTGACTGTACAAATAGATTTGACAAGAAATCTGAGGTATATTTTTACAAACTGCCGAAAGCTAGAGAAGAGAAGCAAATGGATCGCAGCAGTTTACAGACAACGAATAGGGATTTGCCGTTATCATTTTGTGTCAATATGTTGAATTTTGGAGTAAAATCATACCCTTTATGTTGTATTGTTATATATCGTATTGACAGCTCATCAGTTAAATATTTACCATCGTATATTCTGCATGATTTTATGTTTTTAAATAAGCACTGACAAAAACTATACAAGTTTTAGGGCTGGAAGTGACGATATATATGACATTAATATAAGTGATCACCCGGATTTAGACCTACATATATTGTATTTATATAAAGCGTTCACAAGCAAATTTGCTTTATGTATTTCCCCCGGCGTTGAAATCAGGCTCATATAAAAGTCAGGAAACACGATTGCTGGCTGCATATCAATATTCATGGATCACTGGATCTTTAGTTACTTGTAAGGAACACTATATTGAGTCCATCCCTGATAATCGTTTATTTTACTCGCGTTTTCACAGTTCCCTCTATTAACGGCAGACATGCAGCCGCTCTTCTGCCACTCAGTCTGGCTGAGGGGCGTCTTCCGGCGGAAAAGTGCCGTCAATGCATACCCTCTACAGAGGGTATGCACATGACGTCACCGTCGGTCAGAGTGACTGCGGTTACGCCCACAGAGAGGCAGCATTAGTTTTCAGCATGAATGCCTCGAAAAACACACAAAATGCATCTAAAACGGGAAAGAGCTTTGAGATTGACTGTACAAACTGTACTGTGTATTTTTACAGACTGCCGAAAGCTACAGAAAAAAGAAGCAAATGGATTGCTGCAATTCACAGAAACAACTGGACTACAGGCAGCGAAACATGGATCTGCAGATATAATTTTGTCAATATGTTGAACTTTGGGGGAAAAAATCATACCCTATACATTGTATTGTTATATATTGTATGGACAACTCATGAATTAAATATTTAGCATCTTGTATGCTGCATAATTGGATGTTTTTTTAATAAACACTGACAAAAATACAAGTTTTAGTGCTGGATGATATGTGGATATATATATAACATTGATTTAAATGATCACCTGGATGTAGACCTACCTATATTGTATTTATATAAAGCGTTCACAGGCAAATTTGCTTTATGTATTTCCCCGGCGTTGAACTCAGGCTCATATAAATGTCAGGAAACACCATGGATATATCCAATATCCATGTCAATATCCATGGATCACTGGATCTTTGGTAAGTTGTATGGAACACTATATTGAGTCCATTCTTTAGTTTAAGCTGATAATCGTTTGTTTTACTCACATTTTTGCAGTTTCCCCTATTAACTCTAGTCATGCAGCAGCTCTTCTGCCACTCAGTTCGGCTGAGGGGGCGTGTTCCTGCGGGAAAGAGACGTCAATGCATACCCTCTATAGCAGAGGTGTCCAAAGTTGGTCCTGGAGGGCCACTGTCCTACAGAGTTTAGCTCCAACTTTCCTCAACACACCTGTCTTGAAGCTTCTAGTATGCAAGACCTTGATTAGCTGGTACAGGTGTGTTTAATTGGGATTGGAGCTGAACTCAGCAGGACAGTGGCCCTCCAGGAGCAGGATTGTACACCCCTGCTCTATAGTGTGTGCTGGTAATTGGTGAGGTGATTGGGAACAGGTGTGACTGGTTAATACTCTGGAGATTGTGAGTGCTGGGTGACGATGGAGCCTGGCCAAACAGACAACTTTACAATAAGGTTCCCTTTGTTAACTACATTAGTTACAGTTATTAATCGGTGTTATACAATATTAAATGTATAAGTAATACATTATTGAAATCAAAAGTTTCTGATAATATTATTGAATGTACCTGACCTGACATGAACTAACAATGAACAGTTGTATTTTTATTAACTAATGTTAACAAAGATTGATACTGTAACATATGTATTACTCATAGTTTGTTAATGTTATTTAATGCATTAAGTAATGGTAACTAATGGGACCTCTATCCCTTTCTCCTGCTACTGTGGTAGGAAGTCAATTTCACAACAATCTATTTTAGGTTAACAAGTCACACCATCTCAATGTGAACATCACTGATGTCATGAAGTTCATCTGCTTGAGGCCTGTTTCACACATCCTGCATCTGAGCATAAATTGCAAGAGCAGGCTCGTGTTGTGCTTTCACGCTGACAGCGTTTCTGTAATTTCTCGGTTACTACTGTGACTGCAATGAACATTTCATGAGGGGGAGTAACATTTACTTCCAAATGATGAACTTTACAGAAATCAAATGCAAAAGTGGAGCTATAAACTGTTTAAAACATCTGGATTCAGTCATGTTTACTGAACAGAATGTGTTAGTGTGCCTGTCACTGTGTTTAACCTGCATCAAGTCTAACAGACATATTTTTTCAAACAATGTTAGTTTGCTACATTTTATGCTGCTTCATATAAGCCTATTGCAAATGATTATGTTGATAAATACACTGAAATTTGGGCTACGTCTGCACGTCTACACATTGTACTGCAAAGACGCTCTCCCAAGTGGATACATTTGAAAACACCATTTTCGTGTTGTAGTGTGGACTGTGAAAATGGAAGTATTTGAAAACAATGATGCACATTTATACCCTGCTATGTGCTATTCACCATGTGTTATGCACTATACTGTCAAGGGAAGGCTGTGTACAAGCGCAGAAGGAAGAAGATGAGTAACAAGTAAAGTCTTTATTAAATCCACACACAAAAGAAGTAGCAAAAACAACCATAAACACTGACAATACCGGATTATGAAATTAACAGAACTCAGGGTTTAAAAACAGGGAGATAAGTGGAAGAACAGAAACAGGTGTGGGATTAATTAACTAATGATCAAGAACACAAGCAAACGGGAACAGAGAAAAAACTAAACCTAAACAACACGTATGTTACAGTCACAGTGTTGCTAAAGATATATGTTACTTTGTACAATCTTCATATTACATTCCTTGAAAAATAACAGAAAATGTGCTTTCAATTGCTCTCCTGCGGCAAAACGAACGAAAATTGCATTTTAGACCAGCATGGCCATTGAGTGCAACCTGGACGCTCCATTAAGTGGTCAGATATTTGCTAATAAAATGATCGTGCCAGAAGAATAGCGTGAGAACTTTATTATGTCTGGTCTCTCTGTATCATGTCAGTGAGATTTTATTATATTTTTGTGCAACTTATGTAAGATGATTTTAGCATTTTCTGTGGACAAGAATCTTTTGGGAAACGCTAATGTGTACGGAGATCATTTTGAAACGAAAAAAACATTTTCCGATGTTTCAGGATTAATGTAGACATAGCTTTGGTGTAGAATTTACACAGCTAACAAAAATATGTTCTCAGAACGTTATGCTAACGTTCCCATTAACTCTTTCCCCGCCATTGACGGAAATCTCCATCATTTATGAAACAACGCTCCCTCGCCATTGACGCAAATTTCCGGCTTTCTGTGTTTTCACTGTTATACGGTAGGGTGCTATTACACATTTTCCGAAAGAGTACAGAATCAAAACACACAGATCAAAACACAGGCAACAAAGAAGCTGAAAAATAACCCGATCATCAACATTAAACAGCATATATATCAAAACTGTCGGCCCAGGATGAAGTATAGGACCTTAGATGGACTCAAACTACTCCATCATCTATGTTTTGATCATCATTTTGAATCCGATCTGGATGTAGTTTTCACAGCTTTTTGCTCAAAATGTTGCTCTTTTTTATTAAACTTACCCACATTCAAGTGTTGATAAAAAAAGAATGTATGAAACTAGAATAAAACGTCTCGGATACGCATGTAACCTTAGTTCCCTAAAGACGCTGCATCACCGCTTTGGGAACGCCTCTGTGTGATTGCGTCATGAAGCACGTGTGTAATCAGTCCAATGGAGAGCCAGAACGTCATAGGCGGGTGACGTCATAGACCCGGAAGGTATAAAGCATACTGGCAAACAAACGACGCTAGCTTCTGTAAAAGGTTGAAGCAAGTTTCAAGCACAAGGGCACCACAGAGAGGGCTTGTAAATCCCCTATTCCTCTCAAAGAAGATATAGCAAGAAGAAAGATAGTTTTAAGAGTGAGAAACTTCTCAGGAACTTCTTCAAGCGGCTCAAAGGGAGCCTCAGAAAGGCCTTGGAGGACAATGGCCAAGTCCCAGACCGGAACCCTGGTGCGTTCTGTAGGCCTTAGCCTCATCGTGCCACTGAGGAAATGAGTAACTAGAGGGTGTGGCCCCAATGAAACCCCACCCAAAGGAGTGTGGTAAGCTGCTAAGGCCGCCACATACACCTTTAATGTGGAGGGAGCTAACCCAGCGGAGAACCTCTCTTGCAGGAATTCCAGCACCGCACTCACGGGGCAGTTAACTGGATCCCACAGGCGATCTTTGCACCATGAGGTGAAGAGTCTCCACTTCAGAGTGTACAGTTTCCTCGTGGAGGGAGCTCTAGAGTGTAGAATGGTCTCCACAACCTCGGTTGAGAGACCAAAACTTCTGAGCTGGGCCCCCTCAAAGGCCAAGCCCACAGTTTCCACAACTCCGGGTCAGGGTGCAGGATGGCACCGCCCGCCTGAGAGAGAAGGTCCCTCCTGAGCGGAATCTCCAGGGAAGAGCCGTCGAGGAGTGACACAATGTCCGAGAACCATACTCGGGCCGGCCAGAACGGAGCTACTAGCAGAAGACGGGACCCGTCCCGGCGCACTCTCTCTAGAACTCCCAGAAGCAGAGCAATCGGGGGAAATGCCTACAGGTGCAGCCTCGTCCACTCCTGTTCTATCGTGTCCAGTCCAAGAGGAGCTGGAGGCATTAGGGAGAACCACAGTCGACAATGTGTGTTTTCGTGTGTGGCAAACAGGTCCACCTCGGCCCTGCCAAACTTCTCCCAAAGGAGCTCCACCACCTCGGTGTGGAGTCTCCACTCCCCGGGCCTCGGCCCCTGCCTCGACAGGATGTCTGCTTCCACATTCAGGCGCCCTGGGATGTAAACTGACAGTAGTGACGGCGTCACCGAACAGGCCCCCAAGAGACAGCGGCGCATCAAGCAGAAAGCTCTTATCTTTTTCTTTTATTTCAGTGAGATAGATGTCTCTCCGTGGCCACCGAGGCCACCAGGGCTGCCATAGAGCGGCCTAAATATCTTGCCGTCTCCTTGGTGGCCCGGAGAGCTAAATCTGCCGAAGATCGGAGCTCACTGATGACATCTGCTCCGATCTCCTGGTCTTTCAGCAGGTCAGCCTGGTATGCCTGCACGATAGCCATAGTGTGCAGGCATGCGGCGGCCTGACCCGCTGCCGAGTATGCTTTGCCCACCAGCACTGATGTAGTTATGTAGTCTTAATGGCTTGGTGGGCAATGTCGGGGTTTTAATGGCCGAACCATATCCATGTCTTTCCAGACCCAGGATGTTACTATAAACAGAAGTTTGGGGACTGAAAATTCATGAAGACATGGGCCACTTTCACGATCTCGACACCTCGGTGTGGAGATCCGCGAAAAACGGCAAGCCCCGATGTGGTGTCTCTCTTTTAGTGTGTCAGTATGTGTTGCAAACTTGTTATATGAAAACAAAAAAAGTCTGAACTCAGACACAAACACAGAGCTGACAAAGGACAATGTTACACAGAGCGCTTGCTGAAGACAACAGAAGCTAGTGGCGTTTGTTTGCCGGTATGCTTTATACCTTCCGGGTCTATGATGTCACCCGCCTATGACGTTCCATCTCTCCATTGGACATTGGATTACACACATGCTTTACAACGCAATCACGCAGAGGCGTTCCCAAAGCAGTGACGCAGCGCGAGTTCCCTTGAAAGGGAACATTCTTTTAACATATTGCATGTTCAGATATTCATACAACAAAATATTCTGGGGGGCAATGAACATTTTGGGAACATAAAAATAAAAAAGCATTATTTATGAATGTTCAAAATGTCCAGTGTTTTTAAAACATTTGTTTTTGGTTATATGAATGTAAAGGGAACATTAATGTTTTCTTAACGTTTGTATAACAAAGAAAAAATGGAATTCCATTTTATCATTCTTCAAACATTATGGGAACGTTACTTTTGAATGTTCTCTAAACATTCTGAAATAAGAAGTAACATAAAAAAAAAAAAACATTAGATGAACTAAAAAGTTTCAGAAAAAAGTTCCATGAATGATGTACGCATAAAGTTTTAAAAAAAAATAGGTATAGAATAGTCTGTGTTAGTATTAGTGGGTGAAGTGTTGCCGAAAAAGATGTGTCATCAGCCGTTTCTTGAAAATGGCCAAAGACTCAGCAGTTCGGGTTGAGTTAGGCAGGTCATTCCACCAGCAGGGAACAGTCAGGGTAAATGTCCGTGAAAGTGATTTTGTGCCTCTTTGGGATGATGGCACCACACGGCACCGGTCACTTGCAGAACGCATTCTTCTGGATGGCACGTAGGTCTAAAGTAGTGAGTTTAGGTATAGGGGTGCAGAGCCAATGGTTGTTCTGTAGGCAAACATCAGTTCCTTGAATTTGATGCGAACGGCAATTGGCAACCCGTGCAAGTTTATGAGGAGAGGTGTGACATGCGCTCACTTCGGCTCGATAAAGACCCCTCTTGCTGCAGAATCTGGATCAGTTGCAGAGGTTTGACAGTGCATGCTGGAAGGCCTGCCAAGAGAGCATTACAATAGTCCATTCTGGATAGAACAAGAGCTTGGACAAGGAGTTGTGTAGCTCCGATAGGAAGGGCCTGATCCTCCTAATGTTGTACAAGGCAAATCTGCAGGACCGGGCAGTTCTAGCAATGTGGTCTGTGAAGTTTAACTGATCATCAATCACAACTCCAAGGTTCCTGGCTGTCCTGGATGGAGTTATGGTTGATGAACCTAGCTGTATAGTGAAGTTGTGATGAAGGGTCGGGTTGGCCGAGACCACAAGCAGTTCTGTCTCGCAAGGTTGAGTTGAAGGTGGTGGTCCTTCATCCAATGTCTGTCAGGCAGGCCAAGATGCGAGCAGCTACTGTCGGATCATCTGTCTGGAATGAGAGGTAGAGTTGTGTGTCATCAGCATAACAGTGATAGTAAAAGCCATGTTTCTGAATGACAGATCCTAGCGATGACATGTTGATGGAGAAGAGAAGTGGTCCCAGCACTGAGCCCTGAGGCACTCCAGTAACTAGATGTTGCTAGACACCTCACCTCTCCACGACACCCTGAAGGACCCACCTGAGAGATAAGACACCTGAGATGCCTTTCATTATGAGTGTTGACAGGAGGATCTGGTGATTAACTGTGTCAAAAGCAGCAGACAGATCCAGTAAGATGAGTACTGGAGATTTGCTGCCCTGAGCTTCAATAACCGAGAGAAGGGCAGTCTCAGTTGAGTGACGCTTTTGAAACCAGACGGTTTCAGACGGACCAGTTTTTGTCCAGGAGAATCACATGCAGTCATATAGCTACTATATAGCA
This sequence comes from Rhinogobio ventralis, assembly GCA_039654625.1. Classification (NCBI taxonomy): domain Eukaryota; kingdom Metazoa; phylum Chordata; class Actinopteri; order Cypriniformes; family Gobionidae; genus Rhinogobio; species Rhinogobio ventralis. Next base: position 3,417,674 of record CM077202.1, read on the forward strand.
ACTCTCAACTGCTCGATTGTTTATATCGTCACAAAATGTATTTATAAAAAGTTGTATATATAAGCATGTCCAACTTTATATGAATACATTCAATACACTAACGTAAAGTGATATATACTATAAAGCAAATCTCAACTGCTTGATTGCTTGTATCTTCATAAAAAGTAAACTATATTATGGCCCAGCTCTATATATTATAAACATTGACATCATAATTTTCTGTAAAGCTACTTTGAATGTGTATGTGTAAGCACTATACAAATAAATGTAACTTGTCTTGACTTGAGGTGCGACAAAAGAAAGCAACTTTGGTAAAAGCTCATACACATCCATGCACTTAAAACATAATAATCTAAATAATCACTGCCATTTGGATCAAATCAATAATGACATTTCGGTAACACTTACTTACTTAAATCCCTTATGTATAATGCATTATAAAGGTATTCATAATGTACATTATAAAGCATTATATAAGTAATTGTAACCAAAGTTAAAATGCATTAAAATATTAGCAGATTCTGAAGTTGGTTGCTTGTCATGTGTTTTGATGCATTATACTTTCTAAAGTATTATAATGTATTATAATTGTTCATGAGACCATACAATGCGTTATGAAGTTCATTACAAGGCATAATTACTGCATTAAAATTATTTTTATAATGCATTATACATAAAGGCTTTAATTAAAGTGTTACCAAAATGTCTTTATCATCACATATGACATTGATTAAACATTGAATTTGACACATCTTTTGATGCATATATAGGTTACAGATCTCTCTTGCAGAAATGATTAATCTGACATTATGAGTGTGTGCTGCACAGAAATGTGAGAAATAATGATTGACCTTTGAGTTGCGGTTTGTTGAATGAAATGTGATGAGGCGGACAGGATTATGAGGATAAATGCATCTAATCTTAACCCTAATCCTGATGTTCCTGACCTTAAACCTAATCCTGTCAGGTGGTGCTTTGATTTTTTATTAAATCTTGTGTTCTTATGAGTCGGGAAAACATTAAATATTTACTTTTAAGTTAATGCTAAAGTATTCATTTTAGGATTTTTTTTATTTCTTGTAATAAGAATTTTATGAGCATTTAAATGAGCAGATTTCAGGATTGAATTGTGCTTGTAAAACAAGGAAAAGCCATAAAGTTTTGTTAGCTGGACCCTCTTCTAAGCACACTAGAGTTTTTTTAGATCCACTCATGCATACACACAACTATAACTACACTCAGAGGCACAGATCCGCTCTGTGAACATGAGACGCTGTGAATTTGAGTGAACTGAGCCGTTGGAAGGTTGCCCGTGTTGTCGAGATCCCTCAGGCCTGCACTTGCCCTCCATTTCCCTGCCTTACTGCTGGAGCCCCATACTGATTAACAGCCAAACTATATAATTAAAAATGCATAATCACCTTTTGTCTCTGCACTCTAGGGAATCCCTTGCTGAATGTCTTGATGCACGTCTGTTCTCATTTAACCAGACCCCCCACTAACTAAACCACATCAAGCCTGTTTGATCCCAAATGCACAAAATAATGACTTGCCTTTTCTGCATGAAAATACACAGTGCTGGGTAGATTACTTACAAATTGTAGTCTGTTACTGATTCCAAATGGCATGACAACATTGTAGTTAGTAACACAATCCATTATATTGCACATTTAAAGGCACAATCTGTAAGTTTTTGCCGCTAGAGGTCGCATTTTCAAAACAGTAACAAAGACAAAGCTTGATGGAGAGTGGAATGATGGGAGATGACGTTTTCACCATCCAGAGATACGGAATTTACGAATCATGTTCACAGATGAGGTAATGAATTCGTTTTTGTATTACCTGTACGTTTGATCACACTATTTTATGTCATTGTTAATGCTGCGCAGTTTTATGTGTTTAAAACAATCCTAGTAAAAGTACATTTGAACGAACCCACACTATTTGCAAGTAATGGATAAATATTTTTGTGCAACACATTCTGTATTTAATTTCACTGCCATAGACTTGGTCACCAGACTTGATAAAAAGCGTTACTGAAGTACAAACAAAGTGCAATATAACTGTATGTGTAATTTCATCAGCATAACCCACAAATAATTATGTACAATAAATATTTGCTTATTAAAAAACATGTGAGAGCGGAGTCTCTGTCAAGTCCAAGTTTTTTGCGAAGCTCTCTCCATCTCAAAAACGCCACGCTGATGTTGATCCTTGATCCATTTGTCACAAAGCCTGCTTGTCTCAAGGCCAAAGTACACTTCGGGCGGTCGCACAACAGCGCATGCACGAGTGAACTGAGCGCTTGAAAACAAAAGTCCACTAGACGAACGTGTCTTTCCGCGCTCACGGTCAAAGAAGTATACTTTGAAAGGCTTGCGCACGCATCTGTGGAAAGTGAAGTATACCTGCTTCATAAACGCAGGTACTCAAGTTAAACTAAGTTTCTAGAACTGCATATCGCGTTTTTAACCGCAAAAACACGTCCTGTGTGAATGGCCCTAAACCGATTAAAAGGTAAACAGCGCATTTTTATTTCAGTGCTGTAAAGCTTGGTACATACTCTGTAAGAACAAAGAAATTTGTTCGTTTTTTCGAGGTGGCAAGAACAAGAACAAAGTTCGTTCTGGCCAGTACATTCCTTACTTCACGAGAAAAGCAGGTGCCGAACATCTCCGTTTCTCCGCATTAACCCCGCCCGCTTTAAATTTCTGACCAATCACACAATTGTTTTCGGACACCCACAAGAAAAAAGTTCTGCTCAGTAGATGTGTCGAGAACAAGCTGCGAGAACTACGTTACTACGTAACTACGAATTACGTAATTTTGTTCCTGCTGTCCTGGGATCGAGAACTTTTTTCTCTATTCTTGCAGAGTATGTAACGGCCTTTATTTAAACAGTCTGTCTGCCTCGTACATTCAGTTTACAGCATCAATAGCAAGCCAAAGAGGGCAAAGTTTCAACTGAACTATGCATTTGCATTTTAAACACTTATGCATTTTAAACACTTAGCTACATTATGTTGTAGCTCTGTCCATGCAATAAATGCACGTTCTTAAATTAGCAAATATGTTTTTAAATATTTAAATAATTTAAATATGTTTTTTTAAGCTAATTTCAACTTGGCATGAATCAAAAATCAAATCAGACTGTATATTAATATTTACATATTCATGAATACAACTCCTTGTAATTGCCTTAATAGCACACAAATATTTCTGCCCGTTTTCGTTTGTGTGACTGCAGCCTCTGCTTTTCTGTTACAGTGAGCAGCCTATAACGCGCCGTTACTTTCAGTTAATAAAGGAAAAAATACTGCAAATTTCGGGTGTTATTTTTGTGATTGTTTGGGGTATTCTACAGCCGTTCATCAAAACTATGAACACAGAGTCCACCTCAGATTGTTTTAATCAATGCACAAATCGTAAAAACATCAGTTCCTAAATTCTGATTGGGTGGGTGTTTGGGGGGGGGGGGCTCAGCCCACCCCTGCTCATGCCTAGAACCGGCCCCACTTACACTGTAACTACATGAAACAAGAGGGGAACAAACACCACTTTTTAATTTACAGCCCGCAGATTCATACTTACCCTGTAACTACATGGATAATTACCCCTTAATTAAGAAATACTTACAGTATAAATGATATGTTAATTTTAAGTTACCCCTTTATTCCCCAAATATTACATAGTATTCCCTTATACCTACACATACATACTTTATAGTTACACTATAATTACCGAAAGCTACGAAGTAAATACGCTTTACTTGCACAGTACTTTCCGGGCTTTAATCTAAAGAATTACCAATTTTTGTAATGTGATCACGTCATCCAGATTACATGTCATCAGTTACTACCCATTTACATTTATGCATTTGGCAGACGCTTTTATCCAAAGCGACTTACAGTGCACTTATTGCAGGGACAATCCCCCTGGAGCAACTGCTGGGATCGAACCAGCAACCTTCAGCGTATCAGTTTAACCACTAGACCACCATCTCTACTACCCAGCACTAAAAAGTGGTAACCTGCCATTTTTACCTTAAAGAGCTGTTTCAACCTGGTTTTGATAGTATAAACTGATGTATATAGGTCGGGTCAGTGATGTTATATAATATTTTTTGACTTGAATAAAACCAGTTCATTTAAATGTTACCTTTTTTCCCCAGTGTAGCTAAAAATGAATACAATACACAATGTTACGCAATGTTGTTAAGCAATATCACACAAGAAAAAGTGCTGTCATTCTGAATCTCACACAGCACATTTGATAATCACAGTGTGCTAATATACAGTATCACAAGTTGCGAGTGTGATATTGGCAGGTTCCAACAGAAGCCAAAGCTTTGCATGTTGGCAAGAAAAAGCGTATGTTACTGGAGCGGATGCTCAGTGCATTCTGTACTTACTCTGGATCCATTTCCTGCTCGCTGATGAGAGAAACCCCAGTTCAGGTAATTTTGGAGAAAGATAAAACACAGACATTGACTGTTAAAAAAGTATAGCCGCATTTCCACCGCAGGAACTTTCCCCAGGAACTAGGGACTTTGCGGTGGTACTCAATGTGTTTCGACCTGCAGGGACCAGGATCTAAATGAAGGATCTTCTGGGTAAAAATTGCCCCCTCAGAAAGTCCCTGCTCGTGAGGTAGTACTTTTTCAAAGTTCAGAAACTTTCGGGGGTGGGACTTGGGCGCTGAACAGGCTGATTGGTCGAGTTCACGCAGCATTTTATTTCGACTACCATTTTTAAAAGTCTATTGCGGTGCGTGCAGTAAGAGTTATTTGCTATTCAAATCAACAATGGAGTTTAAAAAATACGACCGATGGACTGGTGACAAGGTTTGTAAATGGGTGACAATGGCTGTCGGACCGCAAGAATGGATCGTTTCATCTTGTATAGTGTCACAGTGGACGACAACCGACGCCGAGTGAAAAGAAGATAAGCGCTGGCAAACGCCGGCTTCAGCAACACAGTGAGTATGTAACATTAGTCCACTGAAAGGCAAGTTTCAGAACCCAAGTGCATTCTTTATTCCAAAATTATAACATAAAACAAAGGCTTGGCAAAACAAACAAAACACTTGGTTCGACTAAACTACTTGATTTGACTTGACATAACACGAACAGACTTGACTCAACCTGACATGAACTAGACTAACGTGGAGACGAACTCACCAAACAATGGGTTACCACATACATTCAATATCAGACAAAGACACATGGCCAACAAGAGGGTTAAATACACATTGACTAAGGACAAGACGAGGGACACCTGTGAACACTGATTACCCAATGAACCAATGACATGACAACAGACATGAGGGCATGGGAATCACATGACAAAAACCAGGAAGTGCATGGCAAACTTAAACACATGAAACATAACCAAAACACCCTGTGACAGAGTAATTAGCATTAAGCTAACATGTTGCTTCGGTAAACTGTTTACGTTTTGTTTCCGCTAGTTCCGCCTTCTCGAGGACTTCACACACGTCGTTGAAGACAGCAAGCAATGATTGGTCAGGAAGCAACGTGTAGTCTGACATGACAAGAATTTAGGAGTCAAAATTGCATAATCTGACACATTGTAATATCATGCAGTCATTTCATGTTATTATTTTGCAAACATTATGGGAACATTTCAGATTGTTCAGAAAACATTTAAAAGTAACAAATATAACATAAAAAACAGATGAATGTCTAAACTACAACATTTCAGAAATCCATGAATATATACACTCACCTAAAGGATTATTAGGAACACCATACTAATACTGAAGCTCCCGTTCCACCACATCCCAAAGATGCTCTATTGGGTTGAGATCTGGTGACTGTGGGGGCCATTTTAGTACAGTGAACTCATTGTCATGTTCAAGAAACCAATTTGAAATGATTCGAGCTTTGTGACATGGTGCATTATCCTGCTGGAAGTAGTCATCAGAGGATGGGTACATGGTGGTCATAAAGGGATGGACATGGTCAGAAACAATGCTCAGGTAGGGCCGTGGCATTTAAACGATGCCCAATTGGCACTAAGGGGCCTAAAGTGTGCCAAGAAAACATCCCCCACACCATTACACCACCACCACCAGCCTGCACAGTGGTAACAAGGCATGATGGATCCATGTTCTCATTCTGTTTACGCCAAATTCTGACTCTACCATCTGAATGTCTCAACAGAAATCGAGACTCATCAGACCAGGCAACATTTTTCCAGTCTTCAACTGTCCAATTTTGGTGAGCTCGTGCAAATTGTAGCCTCTTTTTCCTATTTGTAGTGGAGATGAGTGGTACCCGGTGGGGTCTTCTGCTGTTGTAGCCCATCCGCCTCAAGGTTGTGCGTGTTGTGGCTTCACAAATGCTTTGCTGCATACCTCGGTTGTAACGAGTGGTTATTTCAGTCAAAGTTGCTCTTCTATCAGCTTGAATCAGTCGGCCCATTCTCCTCTGACCTCTAGCGTCAACAAGGCATTTTCGCCCACAGGACTGCCGCATACTGGATGTTTTTCCCTTTTCACACCATTCTTTGTAAACTCTAGAAATGGTTGTGCGTGAAAATCCCAGTAACTGAGCAGATTGTGAAATACTCAGACCGGCCCGTCTGGCACCAACAACCATGCCACGCTCAAAATTGCTTAAATCACCTTTCTTTCCCATTCTGACATTCAGTTTGGAGTTCAGGAGATTGTCTTGACCAGGACCACACCCCTAAATGCATTGAAGCAACTGCCATGTGATTGGTTGATTAGATAATTGCATTAATGAGAAATTTAACAGGTGTTCCTAATAATCCTTTAGGTGAGTGTATATAGAAATAATATTTTTGTGCTAATGTTTTGAGAATATTATAAAATACCATATCATTTTGAAAGAATGTTCTGTTAAAGTTTCTAGAAGAACAGTTTCTTATAAATGTAAAATAGAACTGTAATGTAATGTATAATGTAATTAACAAAATGTATATCTAAACGTTAGACAAACATCCAACAAAAAAAAATTTTAAGGGGAAAAAATGTTCTACATCGTTCATGGACCATGGAACATTTTTTTCTGAAATGGTTACGTTTGAATGTTTTTTAAATGTTACTACCCAGCTAACTTTGCCCAACGTTCTGGCAAGGTTCTCTCAAAGTTATGAACAAACGTTCTTTCACTAACATGTTCGTTCAAAATTATCTGTCACAGATTCTGTGTTTCTTATTTTGATTTAAATCTGTCACAGTCTTCTTTGTGGCTACTCTACATTGGGTTACCTTTTGTTTTGTTTTGTTTATTAAAGTGTTATTACACTGCAAATAGATCCACATCTCATCGTCCTTTGCCTGCATACCAGTGACAGTCTGGTCTTCAATAATGTCCTCATAATGTTCGCACAAAAACTTTTATACATTATTAATGGACCATTTTTTTCTGAGACAGTGTTCGTCCAACATTTTTAAATGTTGCTACTTGTTTCAGAATGTTCAGAGAACAATTAAAAGTAACGTTCCCATAATGTTTGAAGAATTCTAAAATGGAATGTTCCTTTAACGTGCGTATAACCAAGAGAAGATTTTTTTTTTTTTTTTCGTTTTTAATGTTCAGGGAGCAGTCAGAAATAACATTTTCATAACGTAATGGGAACGTTAGCAAAAAAACATTTTTAGAATATATTTTTGTTAGCTGGGATGAACGATGAATAAATAACTTTTTTTTGTGCTAAAGTTTTGAGAACATTATTAAAGACCACATACCTTTCTATTAACGTTACTGGAAAAATGTATGTTCACTTTGAGAGAACCTTGCCAGAACGTTAGCCTAATTTTGACTAGGTAGCTACAACAGTGTAATTTCACCATGTGTAGCCTATATGTGTGTCACACTGCTCGTGTGCTCCCCTCCACATGATGTTGTTTGAGATCCCAATCACCCTCATGATGAATGGAAGAGCCAGGCCTCATAAACTCTATTGATTTGAGTGGCCAATCTGCAGGTAAACCAGAGAGAGAAGTGTGTGTGTGTGTGTGTGTGTGTCAGCAGTGCTGCGGCCTAAACAAAGCTCCATCATTCACTCTACTCACTAAAGCTTCAGTAATAATTGGGATAGAATAAATGGAGCATGATTCTTCAAACCATTAAAATATGGATCAACGGCCAACACAAAGCAGCTGCTGGTTCTAGGAAATCCAGTGAAGAGGAAAACCCTACGTCGAAGAAGAGGCAGAACTAAGATGAGAGAAATACTGGTTTTACTGTAGTCACAGAGTACAGAACAGCACATTTAACATTTAAAACCCCAAGAGAGAGCGCCTGCAAAGAGATGAAATTTAACTAGATTTATACATTTTACAAGAAAATGCGGTTTGTGTGTGTATATATATATATATATATATATATATATATATATATATATATATATATATATATAAATGCACTTTAAATAAATGACATGGATGTTTCCCTTTTTCAGTGTGTGCAAAAGTTACCAGGGTATTGCTATGTGGTTGCTAAGGTGTTCTGAAAGGTTGCTAATTGGGTCAATGACTGGTTCAAGTGAAAATAGTTCACCCTTAAAGGGATAGTTCAGCAAAAATTAAACCAAACAGTTTTGGTGCCCATAGACTTCTATAGTATGCAGACATTTCTCTAAATATCTTTATGATCTCCATATTTTGGTCTCTATGGCAAGTCTGTGGGATTTCGTACCTGTTTTATTGTCTCTCCTCAACAAGAAATCATCCAATTGTTTAAGCTGAAACCTTCCTCTCTTTTTCTCTCCATCTGTTGTGGTGATAGATGTGTTCTCTCACTTCTCTTCTGCAGTAGCAATCGCTGCCAGACTCCCGCTGAGGGCCCAGATGAGCAGATCACTACAGGAGCCTGTGCTGCAGACCAAACACATGTGGATGGCTGAAATTCACATCTCTGCATTGCTGCGTATCCTCCAAATGTCGTCTATCTGAGGCTTGGTGTGCAGTTCATTTAGCTTCAGTAAATACAGAGCCCAAACACAGCTGTGTTTGGATCACATCAATATATTCTTTGCTGATGATATGGATTATTTTCTTATTAGTGGTATTTGCTGAGTGAACATCTGACTGTACATGAATTATTTCATATCAGAAATCACTGGTCACAGAGCAAGGCAAGGCAAGTTTGTTTATATAGCACATTTCATACACAATGGTAAATCAAAGTGCTTTACATAGAAGGAATTAAAATAATCAAAAGAAATAAAAAATAACAATAAAAGGTAAAATATATTAAAACAGTAGGAAAAAAAGGAGGATGCAAAAATAAAATACAGTACCAGTCGGACGTACAGTGGCACAGTGCTCATTCAGTAAAACAGTTATAAAAAGAAGAAGTTGTTTAATTCCTTGCAAATTGATCATTTAACCCATGATTGTTGTTCTCTGTGGTTATTTCAGCGCACACCTATATAATAGGCATCAGTATTAACACGGTTACGTACATGTTGTGGCATTGCAAACAGACTTGTAAGATATGGACTCGACAGTCCATATCTTACAAGTCTGTTTGCAAAGCCTGTGACGAAACTGCGACTGCTATACCAAAGAATCCACAGTGAAATGTACCGAATACAAATAAATAATGCTGAGACATTCACATTGTTGAAAATAAATAAGCACATTTCCTAGCATTAGGATCCTTTGGAAAATAATGTTATTTTAGTCCAGTGATCCTGTACGCTCTTCTCTCCTCGTCATCTCACTAACATGCCAGTGGGCGTGGCCAACGTTGCAATGATGATGTAGGCGTTGATTTTCTTTCACTTATCTTTTACATTCCACAATGAGTCGTTCTCTGGGCTTGGTTACAATAAAAGCTGTTTTTGGACTAACAGAAGTTCTGAAACTTACAGGATATTCTTATAATATGATGACCTCTTATGTCAAAAGCTCAAGGAAAATTTGATTTCTCAGTTCATGATGACTTTAATGAGAATGTTAGAAAAACATTCTTACAATATATTTTGTTACCTAGGATTGTCTTCTTTAGAGCTGCTGAATATGAATTTGTTATGAATTTTGCAACATTAACACTGTTATTTTCCTGTTTAAGCTGCTTTGAAACAATCTATACTGTGTAAAGCACTATATGAATAAATGCAACTTCTTAGAAACAGCAACATCATGTAACAAACTAAATCAGGCCTGTTACTGGCTGAAATACTCAAGACCTCTCCCTACATCCAATAACTGTTTTTGAATATGATTTCATATTTTCCTTGCATGTAGAACCGCTTGTTCCTTGCTATTTCTTCGTAATTATTTGTGAATTTTTTTTTCAAAGTAAATTCTACACCAATTGGTACTGGCTTCGTACAAATCCATTTCTAAATGTTTAATGTACAGTTCACTTAACAGTTACAATTCTGTCATCACTGTCTTTGCAAAAATCTGTATTACTGGAACACAAATACTGAGATGTTTTGAAGAATGTCCAAGCTAGTCTATTTATTTTCAATATGAAATAAAGGCTGTCAAACTCCAAAAAGAAATAAAAGTCTACACAACTTGATTGTACAATATTTGTGTGTGTCAAATCTTATTTAGCCACACTACATTAAGATGCATCACACAAGGTCTGACATTAAACATAATTGATCCTCAATTATGCTTTTTTTAAATATACTTAAGTCATTTCTCAGCTAATATTTTCTGACGCTTTCCGTTTTTAAGGCTGAAGCATTCAGTTGGATTTGTCTGTCAGGAAAAGAAATGCTCTGTTCACCAGAGACATGCGTATAACTGTATAAAGGCAGAACAGCACAATGTACCCTAAATAGCAGCACTGCTGACTGTGAGCGGTGAGATACTGCAGCTTAGATGTAGTTCAGTAATCTGTGTTTTTTGGGACTGTCCGCCTGAGCTGTGGAGTTTCAGTGAGCGCTCAGTGAGACGAGCGCATGACTCAGCAGCTTCACAGAAGGGATGAGTCAAGCAAATACAGACACTGACATGCTGCATTATGGGGATGTGATCAGGGCTGTAAAAGCATCATTTTTTATGGTTATGACAGGGAAGAAAAATAAGTGAAGCAAGAAGCAACTTTTGAACAAACAAAATATTAATGTACTTGTTCAGTAGTATGTTTTAGTATCTCAGTCTCAAAAAAACAAAAACAAATTGTCGTATCAATTAAATAATGATCAAATCAATCACAGTATGAATATTTGCTGAGAAAAGTCCCCGAATTAAGATCATTCAAAAACATTACATTATTGTAGCAGATTTATACACTCACCTAAAGGATTATTAGGAACACCATACTAATACTGTGTTTGACCCCCTTTCGCCTTCAGAACTGCCTTAATTCTATGTGGCATTGATTCAACAAGGTGCTGAAAGCATTCTTTAGAAATGTTGGCCCATATTGATAGGATAGCATCTTGCAGTTGATGAAGATTTGTGGGATGCACATCCAGGGAACGAAGCTCCCGTTCCACCACATCCCAAAGATGCTCTATTGGGTTGAGATCTGGTGACTGTGGGGGCCATTTTAGTACAGTGAACTCATTGGCATGTTCAAGAAACCAATTTGAAATGATTCCAGCTTTGTGACATGGTGCATTATCCTGCTGGAAGTAGCCATCAGAGGATGGGTACATGGTGGTCATAAAGGGATGGACATGGTCAGAAACAATGCTCAGGTAGGCTGTGGTATTTAAACGATGCCCAATTGGCACTAAGGGGCCTAAAGTGTGCCAAGAAAACATCCCCCACACCATTACACCACCACCACCAGCCTGCACAGTGGTAACAAGGCATGATGGATCCATGTTCTCATTCTGTTTACGCCAAATTCTGACTCTACCATCTGAATGTCTCAACAGAAATCGAGACTCATCAGACCAGGCAACATTTTTCCAGTCTTCAACTGTCCAAATTTGGTGAGCTCGTGCAAATTGTAGCCTCTTTTTCCTATTTGTAGTGGAGATGAGTGGTACCCGGTGGGGTCTTCTGCTGTTGTAGCCCATCCGCCTCAAGGTTGTGCGTGTTGTGGCTTCACAAATGCTTTGCTGCATACCTCGGTTGTAACGAGTGGTTATTTCAGTCAAAGTTGCTCTTCTATCAGCTTGAATCAGTCGGCCCATTCTCCTCTGACCTCTAGCATCAACAAGGCATTTTCGCCCACAGGACTGCCGCATACTGGATGTTTTTCCCTTTTCACACCATTCTTTCTAAACTCTAGAAATGGTTGTGCGTGAAAATCCCAGTAACTGAGCAGATTGTGAAATACTCAGACCGGCCCGTCTGGCACCAACAACCATGCCACGCTCAAAATTGCTTAAATCACCTTTCTTTCCCATTCTGACATTCAGTTTGGAGTTCAGGACATTGTCTTGACCAGGACCACACCCCTAAATGCATTGAAGCAACTGCCATGTGATTGGTTGATTAGATAATTGCATTAATGAGAAATTGAACAGGTGTTCCTAATAATCCTTTAGGTGAGTGTATGTTTCATGGCATTTTACTTACTGACTTTACTCACCCTATAACTACAGTATTTCCCCCAATTTTTTGAGAATATTTGTAATTATCTGTGATTTTTTCCTCCATCTTGTTACACGTGTGATGTTCCCAGTCAAAAATGACCAGCCTACAAAACATTGCTTATAAATCTCTCAACTGATTGATCATAAGCCTCATGGATCTGAGCTTATGCACCTCAATTTTTGCCCAAAACAAGCATTATTTGTGGGTAACTGCCAATTTTGAATAAAATAAAAAATATTTTGTACAATGTATTATACTAGTGTGTTTTAATGTTATGCTTTATTATCACCAAATATAGGATGCAATCTTTTTGTCAATTTGTTGTTGTTTTTTTCAATTAGGCCAGGTTTTGTATTTCTTTTTGAAACTGACTGATTGTAGGCCTCATCGATCTGAGCTTATTGGTAAAAAAATTATCATCCATTGAAAATGGAAGATTGTAAATAAGAGAAACATTTAGTGTTCAGGAGCATGTGTGCTTGCAAAGATAAAGGCCTCGGACCTGTGCATGAGTGGATACATGCGCACACACATACATGTTGGGTTTTCATGTTTTATGAGGACTTTCCATAGACATAATGATTTTTATACTGTACAAACTGTATATTCTCTCCCCTTACACTAACCAGACACGTGCACAGGTAGGGCTCAACCTGTGCAGAGCACATGCCCTTTTTGCCCTTACACTCCGAAGTGCCCTTTTTTTGGTGGTGGTGTTTTTTTTCTTTCTTCTTCAATAAATCAATGCTATTGGTCACCCTTTATGTTTGTCTGTGTGTTTTACAAATATTTAGCCAATGAAAGGTATTAAAGCTTGTGACTTAATCTTGTTGGACCCTCAAACTGTCAGTAACCCTCATAACTCCGCCCCCTCTATCGTGACTGAATGAACTGAAGTCTTACATGGGTAAATAAAGATATTGTTGTTTGAATAAGTACAGTGTTTTCTGTAACTTACGCAAGAAACACTGTCAAGGCTCATATTTTATGTATTTGAGGTCTGAGACATGTGGGACCGGAGAAAGAGGGCTAGCATTTGCCATAGCCAATAGATTTAAATAGCCTGTGCATACAGTAGCATTTCATCTTTTATAAAATTAGATTTTGGCCAAATGTATTTTACAACAGGAAAAACTGAGTGCCCATAAAGCTACAATAAACTTTGTAACTGTTGATGAAAACGTAGCGTTAATGTGACATTTTCAAAATGCACATTTTCACACATTCGCTGGTCAAAACCCCTGTAACTGCATTTGAGTTTGACTTTAGTAAAATGTTAATAATATAGCCTATTAATAAGTAATACAACAACATATAATTTGTTTTTACCATCGGAAAATAAGCACAGTTGCGCCCTGAGTGATCCTCGTCACCTAGGTAAAATATATTTCTTTGATTTATGATTGCCGATACACTTAATTTATTAACATTTAATGATATTATGGTCGCATGTTTAATTCATGTTTACGCTGTTAATATGCACGTATTCGCTAGCAAGCTAATTTTTGAATCTTGTATTCTATACTCTCCGCTTAAGTATTTGCACCTTTTTCACTAAATGTCTGGTTGGGACAGCCAATAGCGCTTTTTACAATACAGATTGTTTCAAAGCAGCTTTACAGTGATAATAGGTAATTAATGGAAGAGAGATTGTTTTGGCTGTACAGCAGCTCTAGAAAAAAGTTATTGTCCAGCTAAAGTAAGTTTACTTTTAGTTTTTAGTCTAGATTTAAACTGACAGAGTGTGTCTGCTTCCTGAACAATGCTAGGAAGCCTGTTCCAGAGTTTAGGTGCTAAATAGGAAAAGGATCGACCACCTGCAGTTGATTTTGATATTCTAGGTATTATCAACTGGCCAGAGTTCTGAGACCGCAATAGACGTGATGGAGTATAATGCGTTAAGAGCTCGCTCAAGTACTGGGGAGCTAAACCATTTAGTGATTTGTAAGTAATAAGCAAGATTTTAGAATGTATGTGATGTTTAATAGGGAGCCAGTGCAGTGTTGACAGAACCGGGCTAATATGGTCATACTTCCTGGTTCTAGTAAGAACTCGAGCTGCTGCGTTTTGGAACAGCTGCAGTTTATTTATTAAGCGAGCAGGGCAACCACCCAGTAGAGCATTACAATAATCTAGCCTTTGGACACACACACACACATGTTCATGTACACAAACAAACTATGAATCTGAGCATTACATGAATTTGAATTTGAGAACTATGAATTTGAGCATTACAGGCTTTCTTTACACAGAGAGGAACTGTAAAAAACCTGCCCTAATTGAAAGAAGACAAGTTGACAAAAATATTGAATCCAGTATCTGGTGATAATATAGCATAACGAGAGATTTATACGTTTTTTTTTTTTTTTTGTGGGCCGTTCATTTTTGACCCAGAATACAAGTGTGACTTTGTACAAAATAAAAGCATTTTAAAACAAATTTCCTGGTTTAACATTAAAGCACACTAGTGTGCTAAACAGTGCAAATTGTTTGCCATAGTTTGTTGAATATTGACAAATGTATCCACTAATAAATGTTTGCATAAGCTTAGATCAATGAGGTCTAATTGAAAGAAAACAAGTTGACAAAAAGATTGAATCCAATATTTGGTGATAATATAGCATAATGAGTGATTTACAAGCAATTTTTAAAAGGCTGGTCATATTTGACAGGTATACAGGGTTTTCAACACAGCACAAGAGTTAAGCACATTTTCCTGTCAAATATTACTTTTACTAACTACTCATGCCCTCTCATCTTCATCATGTCATTTTAACGTAGAAAATATAAGACATGAAGTACAGTGAGCCATCATTATTGCAAAATAAACCAGACTGACTGACTTTATCCTGCTAATTACATGCTTACCAAATAAATAAATGTGTGTATATGAAATATTGATTTGAAAGTACTTTGTTATGCAAGAACCAATGTCATAAAACTCAAGTTATAGTCAGTTTGTTTGTTTGTTTAATAATGTAAAAGCGTGTGTTATGTGGACAAGTGTAGTTGGGGAAAGAAACATGATTCCTGTGACTGTTTTCAAGTGTGGTCATATATTTTATTTATATTCATGTATTCCATTCCAAAGTTAGGGTATACGATATTTCTACATTTTTAACATTTGCATCAAGATAATCATAATTTTTCAAAGGGAAGCAATGAAAATTACCAAAGCGAGTGATCAAAATATTTCTCTAAAATATTCATAGCGGTTGTGGCACAGATGTGTGCAGTGTCCCCGAGGGAAATCCAGGCATGCCGGAAATAATCATTTGGATAAAAGAATATATGTATAAAAAGAAGGGAGTCTGTCAAAGGCGCTCAGAGGGTTACCGTAGTGTTTGCGTAGAGCTGAACTCTTGTTGTGCCGCTGTGCTGGGAGTGCAGGTGATTGATCGCTCCGCCCCAGTGATGCGGCCTGCATAAATTCTAGCCTGAAGTGCCAGGGAGGAGGGAGGCCTGATGGGAAATGAATCACACCATAAAACACAATCCAGTACCAGAGGAGGGAAGTGTGTTCAGGGCCGTAAACCGCCATGCCAAACTAGACACCAATTAGTGTTCTTCTGAGGAGACAATTCATCCAGTTCTGATCATGTCTGGAATTATCTCAGCTCCATTAACAGATACAACTTTTGATTTTAAAAATGTATTAGTAAATGATCAAATTAACATTAACTAAGATTCTAACTAACTAGTTCAGGTTTAGGTTTAGTTCAATTAACCTCCTAAACCCCAGGAAAACAAAGTCTTTTGAATTTAATATTTTTTATGTCATTACATTGTTTAGAGCATAAGAAACAAATGGATTTTTTTTCTTTTTATGAATTGATTTACCATTTTACTTTATGCAATATGTGGGTAAAATGGCCATACATGGGTTTTCCCATTCAATGCAATGGATCTATACACTGGATCTAATGTGTTCTTGGAGCAACATGTTATGAAAAAATAAGTGTAATAATGGGAGTAATAGTTGGCAACATTTTCATAATAATATCTAATATTTTATAGGAACATTGATATGTAATTTATTTTCCTATTCGCTTGTTGTGTCTCCAGAAGGCCTGATAAACATGAGTCCTGGTGTCTCTTCAGTGGACATGTATGAAATCAATGCCCTGTTTTGTAACAAAAAATCATATTTTAATTAGAAACCCCATAACATTTTCCTGAGATGTTGATTTATAACAAACAATTTGAAAATCAATCAGATTTAAATGATAATTACAAAATATTATCATATTTCCATACGAGTGGTACATTTGATAATTTAGTCATTTTTAAAGACCAAGGAGAAGTTGTTGTCCTGGAGAAACCTCAAAACCCTGAATGTGCTCTTTACAGGACATCCAGACTTAAAACTGTATGGTGTCAGAGAAATTCACTAAAATATAATGTCCTCGTATCAAAATTTAATAGACGTGCAAAACATTACTGGTGTGCATCTTGAGACAAAACTATGCCACTGACATATTTTAAGATATGCATGCGCAAGTTGTTTTCAGTTACAACAGCTCAAACATGCATTTTAGTCCAGGACTAGACTTAAGCCTTGTCTGTGAAACCTGCTACTAAAATGTTTTGCCATGTAATGTAAAAATATGCATGCAACATTGTTGTATTAATGCTAAAAAAAAATCTATTTTGACTAAATCAATCAATTTTAGGAGTAATATCAAATAGTTGTTGTGCATTTTCAACCTGCAGTTTTCAGAATCTTAATAAAAGGCCAATCTTGAGTGTATGGTGAACATTCAGTAGCAGCAGATTTTACACACAAACGCTCCCTCATTGATGCATGGAGTCACACCTACCGTCTCCTCTCACACCCCTGCAGCGCTGCAGAGGACATCCCCGCTCCCACTGCAGCTGTTCCTCACTGTCATGTGACTGCAACGTTCTCTGAGAGAGAGACCAGCTTGCAGCCAGTTGAGACACACAGAGCTCAGTGCAGTTTCCATCTGAGCAGCAAAACACCACAACCTTTGTGAAGCAGTGACAGAGAATTATTGGCTCCTTTAGGTCATCCTGATATGAGGACCTCGATCCAGACTCAGTTAAAGATTATTGGAATATGTTTTACAAGTATGAATCCTTTAAGTGTGTCTTCTCCAACTGAAATGATCTCAGAATTTTCATTTTTGGTCCTTTATTTGATATACAGAATAGATGTTAATCTCAAAAACCATCAATAATGCTTTTTGGAGGTTGAAAACTGTGTCATTGCTACAGCCAGTGCCTTACTGTATGCAATACGGGTTATGTGCAAAAACATTTCACAAGTGCACACTTGCATATAATTTAGAGTACTCCCCCCGTGTAGGGATGCTGATAAACTGTCAACAAACGGAGGTAAGACTGCTGAGTATATATACCTCTTATTGTTGATTGGCTGAGTGCTCTCCAATTATCTGAACGTGCTCCTCCCGAACTTAAAACATCATTTTGTATTCTGTAAAACAGGTTGCATCACTTCTGGTTCAGGTCTTTTGTACATGCTATGTTTTACTCAAGAAGCCTTCAAACGAGCTACCGAAGATGAGCATAATCAATGTCCACTGCATATGCAGGTTGACATAGAAAAGGTTTTTATTTATATCAAATAAAATGCAAACAAGAAATGAGCAATATCACATTCGTAATCATGTGATATTGCTCTATATCAGCAAGGCTGAGATTCGGCCATAGGTAATCACAGTTGTGCTGATATACAGCCATATGACACAACTACAAGTGTGATATTGCTTTTATATGACAGATCCACAACACAAGTGTGTAAATAATTAAGAAACAACAACGGAGTGTTGTTGTTGTTGTTTTTTTTTAAACCTACTTTTGTGCAGAACTACTTCCTTCTGCCACGGATTCAAATCTCAAGTTGGCAGTTTAACAGTTGAGCCCGAGCCTCCGTTACTAATTCTGAAACGTCACTTTAGATCTAGTAACAAAGGAACGCTGAGTCGCTTCATTGAAGCTTATTGTATTATGTAGAGTAGAGTGTTATGAGAGAGAGATCGACTAAATGAGTGCATTACCTGCATCTGATAAAGCATTTATTCTTCAGGTCGATGTTATATTCGTAATAAAAAAGTTGAATATCAGTTTAAATGTCCACTGAGGAAAGCAATATATTTGTCTTAGTATTGTTTTAACGGTTAATGGGATTTCCAGCATGACAGCGCTGGTCGGTGCATTTGTCCGTTGCGTTTTATAAGGTGTTGTTTAAAGAAAAAATTATAACCTTGTTTCGTTCTTTCAATATAAAAGTCTTTGCTACGGACTCACTCAATGAAGACAGTCTTTGCTGTCATCTAATGGTGTAATAATGTAACTTTCACTGAAGTCGAAATCACAATCACAAACGGACCCTTTCTAAATACCAAACATGAAATATTATTTATATAAAATAAAATATGATTTATTGAACAATAATATTTAAATGAACAATAATAGCCATTATAAAATGATACATTTTTACAATAGTAAATAAACTCAAGCAAACAATTCAATGAATAGTACAAAAGCAGCACTCTAGTTAGTAGGCTACAGGTTTAAGTTAAATAAAAATATAAAGTTATGAAACTTAACATTGTCTTTAGCCAAATCAATTTGCTCTGGAACAAGTAATAGATTAAAAATGTTTAATCACTATCTAGATAAGAGCAAATTCCTGAAGGACTGGCAGAGATAAAGCTGTTCTCTGCGGGTACATGAGCGCTGAATGGCCACTAAACAACTACATTCTTGCCTGAAAAACTTTTACAACTACATTCCATGACACAATAACAGCAGTAGGCCTGTTTGTACAATTATAGTGGGTTTGCTCCTCCACCATTGACGCTTGCTGTGAGAAATGCTGCCAGTATAGATCCGGCAGAAACAAGTGATACGGATTGTGAAACGGTGTCCGTGTGATATTAGTAGAATATCGCATAGCTGGAAACAGATTCAGATTCAAGAACCAGAACTAACTGTTTTATAAAAATAACTATTTAGGTTAGCTGGTTACCTGAAAAGTTCATAGATATCTATGACAGTTCATACTTTTGTTAACAGACAACCAGATGCAATGAAACCAGTTTTCCTGTCTGTTCATGTGACTAACTTAATTCATTTGTTTTAAATATCTCTCTCTACATTATTATAGATGATAGCCAGTGGTTTTTAGGGGCATCATATTTTGACATTAAAAGATTACAACCGCTACAGTTTGTATTCTTTTAACTCTTTCCCCGCCATTGACGCAAATTTCCGGCTTTCTGTGTTTTCAGTTATACTGTAGGGGGCGCTATGACACATCTTCTGAAAGAGTACAGAATCTCCTGATCAAAACACAGCCGAAGAAGAAGCAGAAACATGGGCTCGCATATGTAAGCAGATGCATATGTAAAATAACGTGATCATCAACATCAAACATCATTTAAATCAAAACTATCTAATGTTACTGAATGAAATGTCGCCCCAGGACGAGCTATAGGACTGTGACGCTTTGGGGTGTTGATGGACTCCATCTACTCCATCTGTGTTTGATCATCGCTCTGAATCCCAGCTGGATGTAGTCTTTGAAAAAAACATGATTTTCTCAGCTTTTTGATCAAAATTGTGCTTTTTTTATGAAACTTACCCGCATTCAAATGTTGAGAAAAAAGGAATGCATTAGGCTAGAATATTTTTTTTTTCTTTAAACCATAGGCTCTTTCTTTTGACATATTCATGTTCAGATATTCATACAACAAAATATTCTAGGGGCCATGAAATTTCTCTGAAAATTATCAAAAATGCTGGTGGGGAAAGAGTTAATGTCTTGAGGTTAACAGGACAAACATTCATGTTACAGCATCCAGTGAACCATACATGAACTAACCAACCCCAGCCTCTAATCCACATGAAAACAATGCCACTCATAACCGTTCATAAAGATGACAAAACGCCAGGCGTCTGTGGCAAAACATAAACTCTTTTACTTCTTATTCATTTACCTCTTTCTCCATTTTCTTTTCCATTTTCCATTACCACTTTCTTTTTTTCACATGCTCAGTCTGTTTGGCCAGCTCTAATCTTGTTAGACAGAGAACAGCTTTTTTAGTGATTAGGGTTGGTCATCCGGTGAATTTTATTGGCTGGCAAATGGTGCGTATCGTATACATTTATCAGGAACAATTGGTCTGCCTACGAGGGCTGCTGCCTCACCTAACAGCAGGGATAAGAGAGAGAGAGAGAGAGAGAGAGAGAGAGAGAGAGAGACAGACAGAGAGAGAGAGACATTGCCCTGGTTGACAACAAATTACAGATAACATCAAAGGAAATTATTGATTTGTCAATTCAGCAGGAAACTCTAATAGGAATCAGCTTAATTTTACAGTATTACGTGTTAATTACAGCATTAGTGTGCATATTTTAGGAGTCATTATGTGCATTATGGGATTTAATTCCTCAGATGAAGATATTGCTCTGCTTTAGCAATAAAGAACCACCACAGTCAATAGATCTGCTGCTAATCTATAAATAACCTACAGTTTTCACTTAATCAAATCTTCCGTTAGCGCTTACTGACAGGCATTGTGTGTGTGTGTGTGTGTGTGTGTGTGTAAGCTCTCATAGTAATTGCTTTCATCGCACTAGAGTCACATGTGTCCAGGTTAAGCCATGTGATCCAGAACTGATTCATAATGAAAATGTGTTTTCATCTTGTTCTGACAAGGATACAACATCAACTAACAGCTTTGTGTTGTGTTGTATGTACTTTGTGGCCTTTGGCTTAATTTGGATTATAGAGCTATCATACTATGTGTCAGTCATTTTCGGGTATTTTATGAAACCTTTTCGCATTAAAACCAGTGAGTACACTCTTACAAATAAAGGTTCCAGTGATACCAGTGACTCCATTTTGCAGTGATGCCACAGAAGAACCGTTTTTGGTTTCTTAGTGCAAAGAATATTTAAAAAATCTAAAAGAACCAGTTGAGCAATGGAAAGGTTCCATACTCTTAAAAATAATGGTTCCAAATGGGTTTTTTTTCACAGGCGTGCCATAGAAGAACCACTTTTGGTCCCTTTCAGTGAACAGTTCTTAAAAGAACAATTTCACTCTTAAAAAATACAGGTTCTTTACCGGCATCAGTGGAACCTTTAACATCCATGGAACCTTTTATTGCACAAATGGTTCTTTATAGACAAAAATAAGGTTATTTAGATTTTTTTAAATGTTCTTCACACTAAGAAAAAATTGAATATTTTAAGAAAATGGTTCTTATAATGGTATCACTATGAAACCCCCCTGTAGGAACCTTTATGTTTATGAGTGATAGTGTGAAGATCATTTTAATAATCTAAAGAACCTTTATACAGAACCTTTTGTGCATTTTAAAGGTTCCATAAATATTAAAGGTTCCTCACTGAACCATCGTTCCCAATAAATAACCTTTATTTTTAAGTGTTTAAACAGTTTAAATAATAACAACAACAACAACAATTAAGAAGGAACATAAAAGTACATAATATTTGATTACATGTTCATGTTATAATGTACAATAACTGCAGTCTGTTTTATACATGCAAAATGAATTCATAATCTCTCGTAACAAACAGAGAAATGCAGAGGTTTATGTGCGGATTTGCAGGAAAC
The DNA here is from genome assembly GCA_039654625.1 of Rhinogobio ventralis. Classification (NCBI taxonomy): domain Eukaryota; kingdom Metazoa; phylum Chordata; class Actinopteri; order Cypriniformes; family Gobionidae; genus Rhinogobio; species Rhinogobio ventralis. Next base: position 3,439,815 of record CM077202.1, read on the forward strand.
TTCAGGACCTTGTAATTATACTTGTCAATGATAATCACAAAAACAGAAAATGTTTTTCATTCATTAACAAATGACGGTCATGTGTTTTAAATGATTAATTTATTTTTTTATTTATAGCTCTTTGTGTTTACTTTGGGAATCTATCAACATCAAATGAATTACATAATACTTTAATGACAAACACTAATATACACTACTGATATATGGATCCCATCGCCCCATTTAACAGTCGTTAGATTTTTTGACAGTTGTGCTCTTCTGTATCCAACCTAATACACACACACACACACACACACACAAACCTATACACAAGAGATTTCCAATGGCCGTGTTCAGAGATGTGCAGGTGAGAGCAGTTGTGCATTGCAGAGTTTCTGCGCAGCCCTTCCAGGACACTGCAGTTCAGTGAAATCTCAGAGGGGCGGCATGAGTGTGTGTGTGTGTGCGTGTGTGTGTGTCTGTGTGTGTGTGCAGCAAGAAAACAAAAGATCAGGCCCATCATTTATATCACCATCTTTGTAAAGAAGTGGATTTAATTCACAGTATATCATCCATCTTCATTTCATTCAGTTTACACATCCTCAAAACCACAAGGACTGGAGGCTTAGAACGGAACAGCCTGGCGTTTTTCTGCGTTCACTACATGCAAGGCCCTTTTTATCAATATGCAAATCGATCAAGATAAAATTACAATGAGACTTTATATGTGGCATTACACGCTCGTACCGCCTTTCAGATGGCAAAGCTCCAGGGAGAATCTTTCAGACGACGGCTCCTAAAAAAAAAGAATCAGAAGCAAATAACACCCTTACAAACGGCTCGATTTCTCTTGGTTTGTGTACCTGAAGTAATGGCATCCCATGCTAAGGTGTTTTGTCATCCCAGGCCTGATAAAAGAACAAGACATTGTTGTTGGTTTTAACTCAGCAAAAGGCAGCAGCAGCAGAGACATCTCAGCGTGCGCAATGCATCTCAAGCGTCTTTCTGTCTGTCTGTCTGTCTGTCTGTCTGTCGGTTTGCAGCACGCGTGAATGCGACCGCATGGTGTAACCAAGCCTCCAACGCTCACATGATGTATGGCACATCACAGCATGCAGAATTACATTCATACATAACCCAATCATTTTGTCATTTAGGAGGAGCTGTAAAAACACCACGTCGGCTCTTGCAGAAAATGCACGGGGGGGAATGAGGGGAGACTGCAGTACATATAAGGCAAGAAAGATACCAGTTCATGTTTTATTAAAGCTCCAGTGCAGTCCGTTTCGATTGCTCAGGTCTTTTGTTTCTCCACAAAGTTGTACAAATCTCAGAGGAGTCCTGGAATGCTTATCCAAGGAGAGAGGGATAACTGAGAGAAAAGGGAAGATTGCACCGTACAGCCAAGCCCTTCTCAGAACACCGAAATGGCCGCCAAGCCCCAGGATGATCCGAAACAGTCCGTCCCGAACCGTCCTTTGTCCTCAGTGACCTTCGAGACGTGTAACATTCCCTCATGTCAGTTCTTAAGCGCCGGGAGGCATCGGTGTGGGGTGACGTATCCATACTCGAGCAAACGCCGCATAGATTTCATCCCCTAGCTGAAAATGTCCATATAAGTTCTTAAACATGCAATACTTTCCCTTCAAGCTCAGAAATGCAGAGAACGCCTCCTCTCTGTGCACACATTTGCTTGTCATAAATATATAGTGGCATAATCATAAAGAATCATTCAAACGGTAACAGGAGAAAGAAAATGACATCTGACTTAAATAATGCACCGGAATTTGTTTCTGAGCAAGGCCAGTTCATAAGGAAAGCTCACGCCTGCTCACATATTCTTGCATTGTCGTAGAGGGTGGAAGAGATCCAGCAGGCGTGGGCTTTTCAATGGGACATCAATCCCGAAAAGAATCTATTCGGCTTACTGTTCGGTGAAAAACCAGCACCAGAGCAGAAAACATTGCTGAGGAGTGTTTCGCCAATTTGTTAGTGTAGGAAAAGACCAGCGCACAATTTCCATCTGGCCGTTTTCCGAAATGATAGAGAAGGAAGAATGCATTATGCTAGTTTCAGTTCATTTACAACGAATACAGCTAAAGCAAGTCTGGACGCGGTAAGCATAATTCAAGCAATAAATCTGCTTTATGGATATGGTTATATTCTTCAGAATAGATTTTATATGTATATATGCATATATTTATATACAAGTATGGCACTTGATTACACTTAAGCGCGAAAAAACACGTCACCGATGAAAGCAGAGGGCGCTTTGGTGTTGAAATTAAGGAGATCACAGACGTTAAGCGTTTGCAGCAAATTCACCCCCGCTCACACACACACACCAGCAAATCTGCAATGGAGTTAATCACCAAGTCTACGTTAAGGTCAATGGTGCAGTACAGGCAACCGAAAAGAAAGAAATCATAACAGAAGCGTTTGATATATGGATGGTGTGTCAAGACTCTCCCGATGTGCGTCGCCTCACACAAATGTGATATTATGTCAGCGTCACGTTAACTTTTTAGTGCAAGACGTATTTACTCCCTTTAAGTACAGTAGAGCAGCTTCCTCGGTCACACTTCACATGGCAGTGTTCACGTCACAGCAGTTGTCGCAGAGCCGCTCGTAGTTTATTGTAATGAATCATATAGCATGCATTCTGTGCAACACGGACAGTGCCATGTAAAGTGTCACCGCAGCTTATAGAGAGGCCATACGCATTCAGCTATCAGTGTTTGCTCTTTGTGTACGTCTCAGAGTACAAACGTTGCTAAAAAGTTGCATTATACAGTAGTGAACTGCTTTACAAACGTGTTTGTCGTCCACAGTTGTTAAGGAAGTCTTTAAAACAGTAACAAAAAAGTCCTACCCCGTGTTCTTGCAATTCATGAACCTTACGTGGCGACGACGGGACTCGTCCACGCTCTCGATCTCGGCGGCGCGCAGGCTTGGGTTTCTCGTTCCGCGCGCTTACACGTAGGCGGAGTCACTGGACTGAGTGCGGCCGAAATTGGGCATACTCATCCGGGGCAAATCCTTGTTCCGGATCTCGTAGATGGACTTCCTGCGTGCCCTCACGCCCCTCACGGCCGTTTTGATCTTCCTCCAGCCCAAGTGATTGAGCTCGGCCAGATTGAGAACCACGCAAAAGCCACTGACCGCAAACATGAAGACGAGGAACACGGTTTTCTCCGTGGGCCTGGACACGTAACACTCCACCTCCTTGATACACGGGTATCGATCGCACTCGTACACGGCAGGCACGTTGAATCCGTACAAGAAATACTGGCCTACCAGGAAGCCGATTTCCAGAGCGTTTCTGAACACCACCTGGATTATGTAAAACCTCGAAATGCCCTCCTGCCGTCTCATTTTGGACTTGCCCGGCTTCTTGCCCGAGCTGGTCAGTTCTTTCTCCTCCATGCAGTCGGGCTCGGGTTCTTTGGTGGAGTTCTCCGAGTTCTGAAGTACTCCGTTCACGATGGTGTTCTTGATCTTTTGGTTCTTGGCCTCCTCTCGCTTCAGGGAATCTTGCTCCTTACTATCCAGTGTAAGGAAGACGGTGGCGGTGGAATAGCGACGCTCCTTTTGCTTGGCCGACTGATGGACCGAGTACGTGATGAAGCACAGACTCGGCGTACAGACCATTATGATCTGAAAGACCCAATATCTGATGTGCGATATAGGGAATGCTTTGTCGTAACACGCCTGGTTGCAGCCCGGCTGTAAGGCGTTACAGACGAACATGGTCTGCTCGTCGTCATACACTGTCTCTCCCACTATAGCTACGATTAGGATCCGGAAGATCACCACCACAGTTAGTAGGATCCTAAAGAACAAGCACACAGAAACATAAATGTGTCAATATAGGAGCGTTTAGGGAGCTGTCCGGTGCTGAAAGCGAGGTGCGTCCTCAGCGCTTTATAGTATATGCTGCATATGGATCATGCAGGGGTCACTTGGTTTGATAATGCACTTTTGTGAATTTGGGTACAGAACATCACACCACCCAGCATAGCCTACAAAATTAGCACAAATAAACAGAAAATGTGGTGCATTTAGTTCAAATATGTTCCTTTATATTTTGCATACAGTATGTATTATGCAAAGATTTACTATAGCCTATATTAATGAGTGTACAGTTGGCAAAAAGCCTCAAAAGGTGGCTTTCAACAAAGCAAACTATTATAAATTAATTAATCTATCTACAAATCAGTGTGGGTATTAAGAGGGCTGTATAAACCGAGGTGCGTTCACAACCACTGAATGATGCATTCTGCTACATTTCACTGGGGTTGAATAATGTGTGTTGTGTAAATGCTATATGCGTTTCATTCCACGGTATTTTAATAAGCGGTGACGCCTTGTTTGTGCACACCTGGCAATATAGCATCACTTCTCGTTCAAACGTGGCTTTAAACGAAGCAAAAACACATAATAAAAAAATATAAAGGTGTGGATTTATGACCGGTTCAGTGTCTGGAGCTGTCCAGTGCTGAAACCAGCCGAGTGGATTCAGTTGCTTTATATTTTCCATATTACGCAAATATTTTTTCTCTGTCATCTTGTTTTATACTGTGCTGTAAGAGTGAAACAGACGATCACGCCCGTTTGCATGTATAAAAAAACGTAATTTTTCGTCCAAACACGCCGAATCACCTCGACAGATAGATTGACATTAGCTCTTACCTCCCGATCATAGTGGAGTGCTGCTGGACAGCAGCCTCCAAGAGCCTCTCTAGTATGGTCCATTCCCCCATCGCTGCTCATCCGCAGACTCTGATCCAAATCCAGAGAAAAAGGTGAATATTTCCTCCTAGTGTCCGCCGTTATCGGGAGAACGCATGGATGAGCTGCGCCAGCTGTGGCAGTGCTGATGCTGGAAGATGCCACACTTCTCCTCGCCTTCCAGTCTGGAGTGGAGTCATGTGAGCCCTCCTATCTTCGATCTCCACATCAGATTGATGGTGTGGGTGGAGGGCGGCGGGCTTTAATATGGCATCAGTGCCGCGGAGAGCCCTGCTGCGTCATATGGGGCTTTATCTCGAGCTGCGGATTTCATATGTGTGATGTTCATACGCAGGGAATGAAGCAGGATTCGGTCCGGTGATGCTGAACTCTGCACTCTGTCATGGTGGGGAAAGCGCCTTTTTTTATTTGGGGGACTGAAGTCTCATATACTTGTTGCTGTGTATTGTGAAAGACGACACAGCTGTTGGAGAGCAAATGTCCTTGAGTACAGTGAGGACCTTCAGCTCCGCCCTGTTCACATGAAGCAGCGCTCGTGCTCAGGATGCAGTGAGGTTAAAGTGTCAGCTGATTCTCTGTTTAAGTAAAGACACCTTTGGCCCCGCCCATCGAACGCACGTAGACATGCGCAGTTCCGCTTAACCATTTTCCTTGCAATTTAAAAAAACTATACAGTGCCCCCAAAAACTGTTTATTCACTTTGGTAATAAGAATATTTTCTGTATTTATTTCTAACAAACTATAACTATCAAGTCTGGGAAGTGTTTGAGATCTTTTAAAAAATGAATGCCACTTGCTTTGATATGATGTTTTCTGAAGACAGTATATCTGCTCATTTGATTAACTAGGGTTAGTTAAAGGTGCAGTGTGTAATATTTATGAGGATCTATTGATAGAAATGCAATATAATACACATAACTATGTTTTCAGTGGAGTATAAAGACCTTACATAATGAACCGTTATGTTTTTATTACCTTAGAATGAGCCATTTCTATCTACACACACCGCGGGTCCCCTTACAGTGAAGCCGCCATTTTGCGCCGTCATGTTTCTACAGTAGCGCTAAACAGACAAACTGCTCTACAGAGCGCTAGCTACTCTCTGCTGTCTCAGACGACGACATTTTTGTCCTGAGTCGGCCACTGTAGCTTCTCTATGTGCTTCGAAAGGGAGGGGTGAAATTCACAACCTCACCGCTAGATGCCGCTAAAATTTACACAGTGCACCTTTAAAAGGCATTTGGTTAATCTGAAATGATCAAATACAAATTTTATATTGTAATATTGGTGATAGTATCTGCTAAAAAAAAAGTTTTTATCTGTGGCTTTCGAGATGAAGAATGACCTTCCATTAAAATGTATTATACTACGGGGCTGTTGAATGCTTGAATCTGATTGGTTGACGAATGTTCTAAGGTGTGCAATAGTTTTTAGGGAAAAGCACGGCTAAAGTAGTTCCAGCAGGCCTTGACCGCATTACAGCTCCATATCACTCCGCCAAATTATTTCAGTTATTTCAAACATCTTTACAGCCGACAACAGCAAAATAACTATGACACACAATGACACTCACCAAGCAAATAAATATAGTAAACAGGATACAAACGACAAATTATTTTTGCCACAAAATTATGTTTTATTATGTACGGAAAGCACATACTCTCTTTCTCCCACTCAAATGCACAAACACACACATACGGACACACACTCGCACAGAAACGTGTTGTCAGCGCTGCTCTGATGATTTTATCAGTAAAATAGTTTAGCAAATTAAAAGCTACATGACGTTTCTCACTAGTGAGGTAATAACGGCGCTGCTCTTGAAGCAGATAAACTTACAGTTTCACTATTAGTAGACACGCTGACGCCGAACACTGTTGAGAGACACACATACGCTTTATCTCTCTCTCTCTCTCTCTCTCTCTCTCTCTCTCTAATAACTGCATTAATAACTGCATTAGTCTGCTATCAGTGGCTCAAGCCTCCATTACAACCTCTAAAATGAGGCTTATGATTAAATGCGTAAGAAATTAGTCTTACACACAAGAGCGTTTTAAAGACAAAACCTGAATAATGTCTTGAAATACATCATCTGAACAATGTTTTGAGGTGTGGTAACCCTAGTATAAGTGGAATAATTGACTCCGGTCCGTTGAATTATTGAAAAATAACGCTCACCCGAGGTGTAACAGCTACTCTGCAAAATTGTATTAATTCATTGTGTGAGTGAGATTACGCAGACAACATGTTACACTGACCTCAGCGAACCAGGTTTAAGTGAAATCTGTAAGTTCTATGGTACACGTGACACCACATAGCATGGCAACAATAATGACTGTTTTCAAACAGGTTTCCTAAACACTCCCACCAGCCCAAAATCACACCATTGGTTGAATCAGTAGTTGACTCACTCAAACATGGTCACTTTTCAGTAAATCAAATTACCAACATATTATTTCTAGTTGATGCAGCATAAACGGAGATACAAGAATATATATTTTTTAAACTGATTAATTATTAAAATTACACACTTTTTAATTGTGAATCGCTTCTTATAGAATTATATTAAATGTCCATAATTGTTATTTACTTACATAATTGTTAAATTATATTAAATCTCAATGAAACTTATTTGTAATGGAACGCTAAGGGTGAACAACATTGATTTCATGGTCAGTGTCAATAATGCAGGTGCAAAATAAAGAAAGAAAAGAAAAGAAATGTGCAAAGCCAGCAATGGCCATACCAGCTCAGACATGAGGTGACATTCTTCTAAAAATGCCAGGCTTCAATCCCAGTCGCATTCTGACATCAGAAAGAAGGAGAGATGAACAGCTTAGCGAGAGAGAACAGGCTGCTCACTTCACCAATCTGACTGGAATATTCAATGAAACATCTGACTGTGCACATAAAATTGTGATGAACTAGATCAATATGCAACTAACAAAAAATGTTATTACATTGATTTTCCCTCAATTTTGAGTTTTTTTTATCAGGTGTTCAGAGCTTAATGCTGACTGGACTGTACATTTACAGATTAGCTTTGCTCATATCAATGAAGTTAGTAAAACACATACATGTTTATGAGAATGGATATGAAAATCCATGCACACACACACTCAAGAGGGTTGTTCTGTATGTGCCAGGGTTAAATGAGAAACGCAGTGTGGGGTTCTTCAGATGCTTAGATTTCCTCACATATGGCAGAAGCAGAGTGAGGCATTCAGGCCTTTTTCCATTCTTGATCTTGCACACAAATGAAATATTTACAGCCCGAGTCCAACCACAGCGGCTGTCAAATGTGCTTCCTCCACCACATGCTGAGAGGCGGCCCTGTGTGTACAGCACAGACTTGAAATTAAAACCAGGCAATTTTGGCTGGTGATGGTTCCCCTCAGGACTGCTAGGAGGGAAAGAGGGAAAGAGAGAAAAAGAGGAAGAGAAAGAGAGAGATACTGAGGGAGAGAGAGGCTGTGCACAGGCAGTGTAAGTGGGTCTGGTGCGGTCATCACATGGATAGATAGATAGATAGATAGATAGATAGATAGATAGATAGATAGATAGATAGATAGATAGATAGATAGATAGATAGATAGATAGATAGATAGATAGATAGATAGATAGAAAGACAGATAGATAGACAGATCATCACATAGATTGATAGATAGACAGACAGACAGACAGACAGACTGACTGACAGACACAGACATATAGACAGATAGATAGATAGATAGATAGATAGATAGATAGATAGATAGATAGACAGACAGACAGATAAACATACAGACAGACAGACAGACAGACAGACAGACAGACAGACAGACATATAGACATATAGACATATAAATAGATAGATAGATAGATAGATAGATAGATAGATAGATAGATAGATAGATAGATAGACATACAGATAGATAGATAGACAGATCATCACATAGATAGATAGATAGATAGATAGATAGATAGATAGATAGATAGATAGATAGATAGACACAGACAGACAGATAGATAGACACAGACAGACAGATAGACATGCAGACATACAGACAGACAAACATATAGATAGATAGATAGATAGATAGATAGATAGATAGATAGACATACAGATAGATAGATAGACAGATCATCGCATAGATAGATAGATAGATAGATAGACACAGACAGACAGATAGATAGACATGCAGACATACAGACATACAGACAGACAAACATATAGATAGATAGACAGACAGACAGATAGATAGATAGATAGATAGATAGATAGATAGATAGATAGATAGATAGATAGATAGATAGACATACAGATAGATAGATAGACAGATCATCACATAGATAGATAGATAGATAGATAGATAGATAGATAGATAGATAGATAGATAGATAGATAGACACAGACAGACAGATAGATAGACATGCAGACATACAGACATACAGACAGACAAACATAGATAGATAGATAGATAGATAGATAGATAGATAGATAGATAGATAGATAGACATACAGATAGATAGATAGACAGACCATCATATAGATAGATAGATAGATAGATAGATAGATAGACACAGACAGACAGATAGATAGACATGCAGACATACAGACAGACAGACAAACATATAGATAGACAGACAGACAGACACATACAGACATACAGGCAGACATATAGATAGATAGATAGATAGATAGATAGATAGATAGATAGATAGATAGATAGATAGATAGATAGACTGACAGACACAGACAGACAGATAGATAGACATGCAGACATACAGACAGACAGTCAGACAAGACAGACAGACAGACAGACAGACACATACAGACATACAGGCAGACATATAGATAGATAGATAGATAGATAGATAGATAGATAGATAGATAGATAGATAGATAGATAGACAGACAGACAGACAGACAGACAGACAGACAGATAGATAGACATGCAGACATAGACAGACAGAGGCACATACAGACAGACAGACAGACAGATAGACACAGACAGACAGACACATACAGACATACAGGCAGACATATAGATAGATAGATAGATAGATAGATAGATAGATAGATAGATAGATAGATAGATAGATAGATAGATAGATAGATAGATAGATAGATAGATCATCACATAGATAGATAGATAGATAGATAGATAGATAGATAGATAGATAGATAGATAGACACAGACAGACAGATAGATAGACATGCAGACATACAGACATACAGACAGACAAACATATAGATAGATAGATAGACAGACAGACAGACAGACAGACAGACAGACAGATAGATAGATAGATAGATAGACTGACAGACACAGACAGACAGAGGCACATACAGACAGACAGAGACAGACAGTCAGACAGACAGACAGATAGATAGATAGATAGATAGATAGATATATAGATAGATAGATAGATAGATAGATAGATAGATAGATAGATAGACTGACACAGACAGACAGAGGCACATACAGACAGACAGAGACAGACAGTCAGACAAGACAGACAGACAGACAGACAGACAGACACAGACAGACAGACACATACAGACATACAGGCAGACATATAGATAGATAGATAGATAGATAGATAGATAGATAGATAGATAGATAGACACAGACAGATAGATAGACATGCAGACAGACAGACAAACATATAGATAGACAGACAGACAGACAGACAGACAGATAGATAGATAGATAGATAGATAGATAGATAGATAGATAGATAGATAGATAGATAGATAGATAGATAGATAGACAGACAGACACAGACAGACAGATAGATAGACATGCAGACATAGACAGACAGAGGCACATACAGACAGACAGAGACAGACAGTCAGACAAGACAGACAGACAGACAGACAGACAGACAGATAGACACAGACAGACAGACACATACAGACATACAGGCAGACATATAGATAGATAGATAGATAGATAGATAGATAGATAGATAGATAGATAGATAGATAGATAGATAGATAGATAGATCATCACATAGATAGATAGATAGATAGATAGATAGATAGATAGATAGATAGATAGATAGATAGATAGATAGATAGATAGATAGATAGATAGATAGACATGCAGACATAGACAGACAGAGGCACATACAGACAGACAGACAGACAGATAGACACAGACAGACAGACACATACAGACATACAGGCAGACATTAGATAGATAGATAGATAGATAGATAGATAGATAGATAGATAGATAGATAGATAGATAGATAGATAGATAGATATATAGATCATCACATAGATAGATAGATAGATAGATAGATAGATAGATAGATAGATAGATAGATAGATAGATAGATAGATAGATAGATAGACACAGA